>CM067369.1:241984042-242363042 GCA_034401795.1 Chaetoderma sp. LZ-2023a | reverse complement strand
GCCCACTTGCCTAGATGATATATATTATGATATGTTCCTACATCTCGTTATCGTCTTCTAAAAGCCAATATCGCCCAGCCCTACTTTCCATCACCCCTCCACCCACCAAACCCGCCCCCCAGAATTAATGAAATAAATAACATTGAACCTTGAATCTATGTAGTTTAGTGGTCAGTCTCACGGTAAACTGAACCGGGACTGTTACCCACAGTATGAAAAACAATAAAAAACAAGTGAACCATGTTTGTCAAATGTCTTGTTTTTTGTTTTTTCTCTTCTTTTTTTATGTCAAATCCTATATTATTTGTCTGTAGTTATGTATAATATATTGTCATAATGCTGTATGTCTACTTATGTCAAATCATGTGTAAGTTGTATGTTATTCTATGTCAGGGGTCCACAAGCTAATAGGCACAGCCTCCAGTGGACTCCCTGTTATCATATTGTAATTTGTAATATTTACCAAGAGAATAAAATCAAATCAAATCAAATCAAAAAAGGGATCCAATCCAAATTTGTCGACTAGTCTCGCTGCAGTCACAAGATTCTGTGTTTGTTGACATCGTATGAGAAAATATCGTGAGAATTCCAATTGCCTATATTTCAATTTCTGTGATCTTTACTGCCAGTCCGTATTACCATAATTTGCAGGTTGCTTTACGACCATGTCCATAGGCATAGGTTTGAACAGACGACAGAAATTTGGTGGCCGTTTCCGTGACAATTAGACAATCTGTATATGTAGGCAGGTCTGGTTATCATTCGCACATTGTGTCTGAACTTGCAGTATGATGATGTTAATTATAATCACATAAGTAATCTTGTAGTTAAAAACCATCCAGTGAATAATCACGGAAACACCATTCATATTCATATTTCACCATTCATATTAAAACCATTGAACTGTTAACACAACAGGTGGCTTGTTTTATGGTGGTATGTATCTAGTCTGGTGTACTCTTAGTAAATTATTAGTTACCATTTTCAAAATACTATGCAGTTACAAATTAAGTGTAAATAAATCATTAAATAGCAAAATATTTACTTTTGCTTAGTGATAAAAGGATAGGCCTTCAGCTGTCAGTACTGAGACGGCTTGGCAGTGCCTGGACGCAGCATGAGCTTGTCAGTGCTGGGACGGCGAGCCGCGTTCTCGGGCCAGCTTCCATACGCGAAATTACCCCATTAATTTTCACTTGATACTGTCGCTACATATACGCGTGAAACACTAGGCGGGAATAACGGTATGTTGAACACAGACGATCGTACTTAAATCGGCCTCTGTATTATCCATGACCAGATTATACATGTATAATACATGGCCGTCGTTAAGAAAACATTCCCAGCCAGAATGCCCGAGTGGGCCCTACTAGTTTTTGATTGGGCTGATTAGGGCTGAGTGGGCTAGGGCTTTGAGTGGGCTTTTGTGTGGGCTCTGGCCAGATTGGGTTTTTGGTTAAATTACAAAACGTGATAATTATATTCCCTGTGTCACATTTCATGTGAAAAATTATTCCCCCCAATTAAATCTCAAAGAATATTTCATGACATATAGCTTTTTAATTTTTGACAGGGCTGAGAAAGCGCTGAGTGGGCTAGGGCTTTGAGCAGGTTTTCGTCTGGGCTCTGTTCGGGGCCCGATTGGGCTATTGATACAATTTTAAATCTTAAAAATTATGTTCCCTGTGTTTCATTCCATTTGAAAAATTATTTTTCCCATTGAATTTCGAAGTCTAAAGTACAATCGAAGTTTTTAACTTTTGACTGGGCTGAGTAAGGGCAAAATGGGCTAGGGCTTTGAGTGGGTTTTCATGTGGGCTCTGTTCGGGGCCCGATTGGGCAATTTTAATCTATGGATATATCGGAAACAAACTGGTCAGATTTTGCTCAAATTTTAATAAAAGGAGGTTGTGTGATCATACATTAAGATTTAGCAACCCTGGAAGTGATCAAAAGAAAAATTATAGGCTGTGGGTTACAATCTCTGATAACTTGGATCTATCTGACGATGGAAAGTAAGTGATAACTAGATTGTTTGGTCGATGGCGTGTCATAGCAATCGACCACGTTCACTACGCCAGGGGAGGAGCCAAATGTAATACCAGAAATGTGGCTGCAATGCAACCATGAATCTCTATCGACTTCATGACAGCAATGAACTCTGATGATTGACTTCAAACATAAAATAAATTTAGAAGGATTATCAACAAGGGGGCCAAGGGCCTGTAACAGTATCCTGGACAGTGTATGGCAATAAGGACTGTCAGCAGAGAAGGCCGCTACTATGTCAAAAAGGCTGCCTATAAAATATACTGAGTATGTACATACCTATCTATCTATCTATCAAAACCTTTTACTTGATGTCTGCCACCGCAAACACCTACGCACCATCACTGGACACCGATGGCCAGACAACATAATTTCCAACGATGCACTATACAAGATGTGTCATATGTCGCCGCTGTCTGTAAAAGTCGCCCAGCGAAGATGGTCCATGTTTGGCCATATGCTAAGGATGCCAGAAGAGACACCAGCACAGAGAGCCTTGGAATTTTCCCTACTCGGATCCAGCAAATACCAAGCCAGGAGAGGATGGCATTGCATAAATCTGCTAAGCATGCTACGAGGTGACCTCAAGAAAGTAGGACTCGGTACACTCAATTCAAGAATGGACCTGAGGAAGCTAAGGATTTCGGTTAAGGACAACTCACAGTGGGAAAAAGTGAAGAAGGACTGATTGCAGCTGTAGGATGTTTCTACTACTACAGCCGCAGAATACAGTAATCATACATCATACAATTCTTGTCTAACTTAGTGCTATTGCTAATGATAATGATATAGAAGAGCTTTTCAAATTTTTCAAACAATATGCTTTAAATTTATATGATGCTGGTAATTCTATGTTACATAAAGTACTATTAGTTAACAATATTACAATATTATGGTATTAGATACAGAAGCATCGGTAATGAGATGTTTTGTAAACCCACAATTGGCGACAACACCTAGCATCATAGTACACAGATGTTGCCAACAGGCCAACAACGCAGTAGAAAGGGGACAGACACAGCATGTAATTTTATGGTGGCTGATGTACCGTAATTGTAAAAATAAATCCATGCTTGTTAGTATGTGGTCTCTGTGTTATGTGCACAGAAGAGGTACTATGAATAAATCACTATCTGTTTAGCGTGTTTAATAATAATAATAATAATAATAATAATAATAATAATAATAATAATAATAATTACAATCCCTATAATGTACAACTTCCCGCATTGTCCCCCTCAAATGTACCACCTTATTTTCAGGGGACATCACGTCATTAACGGAAGGAATCAGCACCTCCGTTCCCCAGATACATCAGTCTTTCCACATACCGCACCCATCATCCCACTGCACCACCTCAATATGAGGAATGTCTAACACCGCAACAACCAACTATTTGAAGAATGACCGCTTTATCAACATACTGCACCGCCTTCCCTCCATAGGCCAATACCGGTTTATTGACCAGCATTGGGGCAGGCCTCAGCAGATTTAACCACGCAGCCACATATTTACTATGATTCTTCTTATAATCAGCCTCCTCATCATCAACAGCAGCACCAACGGGAAACACCAACACCACCACCACCATCACCCGCACGTCGACCACCATCAGCCTTCTCATCAATCTCCTGAGTACCACCACCACCTGGATTTGCACCACTCAGTTCTTCCCGTAGGACTGGCCAGGTCATTCCTCCCCCTGAATTTGGCGGGGAGAATGACTGGGCCAACTACAAAGTCCAATTTGAAATTATTAGTAGAACAAACAGGTGGAACGATCAGAAAATGGAGGAATATCTGGCCGCGAAGCTTTCAGGAAAAGCACTTCAAGTTCTCGCAGACCTCAGGACTGATTACACCCCCACCTACACACAATTAGAATGCGCGTCATCAGAATGATTCGGCGACACCGCCCTAGGAGGAACTAGTTGTCTTCAGTTGAAAAATCTGCGATGATGCATGGGAGAGACGCTATCAGAGTTAGCAAGCCGCATCCGGAGACTAGTCACCCATGCATATCCTAGCACCAATATTGAAGGCGTCACTTACCTACACCTAGATATGTTCATCGATGCATTAAGCGGTGAACCTGCTCTCAAGGAGAAACTATTTCTCGCTGACCATGGTAGCTTATCCCAATTAACGGCTACCGCGGTACAAATCGAAAGCTGCTTGGAGCGGGAGAAAGCTAATCCCTGCCAATTACACCTGATCAATGAGCTAGACGGTGCAAACATCGCCACATCATCTGACACCGCACAACACCCACCATGACCTCAGCAACAGAAACAACTACACAACAGCAAGCACCGCATCCAAACCACTCCAACCAGAATCACACGTCTAGAGGAAGGGGGCGTGGCTACAGAGGAGGCCACAACAGAGCCCCGGGCCGTGGTAACCAGCAAAACAACAACAATTGACCCAACATGCACGAAAGGATAGACGAGATCAACAAACAGATCTCCGCACTCACCAATCTTGTCACTACACTGAGCACCAACCTCGACACCATACACATTAGGATGGCAAACACCACCAACACCGCACCGCCACCGAACACCTGTTATGGATGCGGTCAGCCAGGACATTGGAGGGACCGCTGCCCTAACCAACCTCCATCTACCACACCCACCGCTGACTGCAGAACACCACCGCCTGACAAGCCATTAAACTCCTAAGGGCACCGATTGAAGAGTCACCTCGGTGCCCGTTCTTACAACCTGACTCAACTATGGCCTCCGTACAACAACAACAACAACAACAACAACAACAACAACAACAATGTCCGGTGGCCAACTATCACCATCAGGCATCAGCATTTTCATGCACACCCATACGCACAGCTTCATATATGTCGGTGCCTATGATGACTCCCCCATCAGCAGCACCGCCATCCCCCTCTTATGGATAAAGTGGTCCCGCGATGTCCACACAAACCTTCTTTTCTGTATAAAACGGCAGTGGTAGGTTGTAGCACCTCCGCTGAAACAACGTTTCTGCAAGCACCACGTCCCACCACCAAGACACTAAATTCTCTGTGTCCCTTGATGGTATTCAACACACCATCCCACACAGCATCATCTCCCGCATCCACAGACAGCAGCGGTATGGGAGAAACTATTCACTCCGCATCATAGATTTGTAAGCGACGATGCTGCCGGCGATATGAACGCATTCCACGATGTCACTGTTTCTTCTGTGCATCAACAAAACATCCAATGATGCATTGTAAGAAGTGGCTCACTCAGGTAGCTCTTATCCGTGATCCCAATGATCCCATCCGCATCCCTGTCTACATGAACACCGCACATACAGAAATGGCAACAACTCCATCAGCACTGCTACCACAAGCTCCGTCTTCATCAAAGCACTCACAGCTGTGGTGACGACGGACTGGCCCTTTCCTCACTCGGCCATCAACAGCGTTAAAGGAAGCCATCCAAAAACAAACTGACTACATACAGAATGATTCCATTCCGCACCACCTTTCACAGACGGCATCATTGGAGACCCTTCCACAGGTGCACCGAAAAATCATCTACAAGTGTGCCTGTCTGTTTAGTGGTATTTCCACCAGTACCACCATTGACACTGGGGCTTCCATCACCGTTTTCAACAAGCGCTTGTATGAGAGCATCCCACCTCATAAAAAGCCACCCCTTAGGCCCACAAACATCTTTTTACAGACAGCTACGGGAGCCGATGTAACCGTGGCTGGAGTAGTTAATCTTGTTATACAAATAGAGGAGATGCAATTCATACAGCGAGTTGTCATCGCCTCTATTCAAAACGGCGCCCTTCTTGGCTCTGATTTTCTTAGTGCCAGCAAAGCCATCATACACTGCAAACAACAAGAACTCGACACACACGGCCGACGAATACCTCTTGGACCAGAGTCGTCATTATATGACACGTGTGCATTGATACTTCCAAGTACAGCCACCATTGAGCCGGGACAAGAACAAATCTTATGGGCCACCACACTACAGTTAGGAGACAACACACACATCACCATGCTGGAACCCGACCCTCACTATATGATCGCTTCACAATGCGCAAGTCGTGAGTTCAATGGCACAGCGGACCCTATAAGTCTTGAACCGGGAGTCCGTTGTGGCCATTTGGTGGATGTGGTTTCTTTGGAAACACCAACACTCACCACTGTACCTACAGAAAGTACTGATGATATACCGGAACATCTTCATGATTTGTACTTACGTGCCACAGTAGGATTACAGCAATTTCAGAAACAACAAATACAGACTTTATTATATAAGTATTGCGATAGTTTTTCATCGGGAGACATGGATCTCGGAGAAACTCATCTTGTGCAACATTCCATCGATACAGGAAATAATCACCGAGTGCGACAATCAGTATGATGTCTTCCCATTCATAAGGAAGCGGAAGCGCACCAACAAGTTAACGACATGTTGCAGACCGGTATTACTGAACCATCAGCATCTCCATGGGCCAGCCCGATAGTACTAGCAGGTAAAAAGGACGGAACCTTGCGGTTTTGCATCGACTACCGCCGCCTTAATGATCTTAGCGTTAAGGACACGTATCCACTTCCTAGGATAGATCAGGCCTTGGATTCCCTGTCCGGAGCCAAGTGGTTTTGCACACTTGATTTAGCTAGTGGCTACTGGCAAGTAGCCATGGATGAAGCTGACATGGAAAAGACCGCATTCATATGTAGAGATGGTCTGTTTCAATTCCGCAAGATGCCCTACGGCATGTACAACACTCCTGGAACTTTTGAGCGTCTCATTGAGCAGGTATTAACCAGCCTGCAATGGGAAATCTGCCTATGTTATATTGATGATGTAATCGTCTTTGGTCCCACATTTGAGCAAACAATAACAAATTTGGACACCATGCTTTCCCGATTCCGCACGGCCAATTTAAAGCTCAAACCAAAGAAATGTCATCTCTTCAGACAGAGCGTCAAGTTCCTGGAACACGTCATATTCGGTGATGGAGTGGCTACTCAGCCGTCAAAAACAAAGGCAGTAGCAGAGTGGCCAACGCCCTCTTCGATCACAGAAACTCTGAGTTTTCTCAGTTTATGCCAGTACTATCGCCGATACATCCATCATTTCAGTGAGATTGCTTCACCCCTTTACAAGATCACCGAAAAGGATCGACCATTCGAGTGGATGAGTGATGGTGAAGGTTCCTTCAGGGCGTTGAAGGAACTCTTGACGACCATCCCGATTCTCGCTCATCCTAATCCAAACCTCCATTTCATCTTGGACACTGACCCATCAGCTTACGCTATTGGCGCAGTTCTATCTCAGGTCACAGAGGATGGAATGGAGCAGGTGTTGGATTATGGTTCGCATACATTGAATAAAACAGAAAAAAGATACGCAACCACGAAGCGAGAACTACTTGCGGCGGTACATTTTGTCAAGTATCACAAACACTTTATGTACGGCCACCCATCTACAGTCCATATGGACCATGCCTCACTACGCTGGCTCAGAAACCTAAAAAATCCAGAGGGCCAGGTAGCGAGATGGCTGGAATCCCTGCAGGCCTATAACTTCAATGTTGTTCACCTTCCCGGCAAATTGCATGGTAATGCCGATGCCCTCAGCAGAATCGGGAAGGAGATGAACACGAACAGGCTGAAACCGTGACACAATCTACACAGCCATCTCCAGACTTACCCGAATTGCGGTGCACATATATATGCATGGATCCAGGAGGGGGTATATCCTCCCAAGGAATCTGTGACACCACTATCTTCAGCGGCCAAATATTACTACCAGTGGTAGGAGGAATGTCATATCAACAACAATGTTCTCATCAACAGCCGCCTGGTAATCCCGGAAAGTTATCGGAATACTATATTACAACAACTACATGATAACGCCGGGCATCTAGCCATGGAAAGAACATTGACACGCATCAAACAGAGATTCCACTGGATCGGGATTTGCGATAGTGTGAAGGCATGGGTTGCCAAATGTATCTCATGCCAAAGGCGTGCTGTTGGGCAGCGTCCCTACGCACCTCTTCAAATTAAGATAGTTGGTGCACAGTTGAAGCGAGTGGCTATTGATGTGCTCGGACCCTTGAATATGACGGATGATGGAAACAAGTACATCCTCGTATTACAAGATTACAAGTTGGTAGAGGAATTTGCTTTGCTGCACCAAGAGGCACCTACAGTAGCGGCGGTCTTGGCAAGTAATGTATTCTGCCATTTCGGTATGCCCTATGAACTACACTCTGATCAAGGAAGTAATTTTGAGAGCCAGCTCATATCAGAACTCTGCAAATTGTTTCATATCGTCAAACAAGGATGACTCTGTATCACCCCCGGAGTGACGTGTTGGTGGAAAGGTTCGATAGAACTCTCACGGAGATGCTTACTAAAGGAACACGCCTTGATTGTAGAGATTGGGATCTTAGACTTCCATATGTACTCATGGCTTACCGCACTTCAGTACATTCCAGCATGGTTTATACCCCTGCTCGGCTAATGTTAGGCCATGAATTAGCCTTACCCCTGGATTTGGCTATGCCCCGAATACCAGGAGAAAAAAATTCACCATCTCTCTATGTGAAACTCCTGCGGCAGCGGATAGAACAGGCCCATGAGATGGTGAGAGAAACTTTATCGCTGACACACCGGTGGCAAAAGACATGGCACGACCGGAGGGTGCATGGAAACCCATATGAAGCAGGAAAGATGGTATGCGTGCACGATCTGCAAATGTGCAAGTAAACTGAGTTACCAGTGGAAAGGCCCCTATGTGGTAGTAGGTAAGACATCGGACGTGACCTACCGTATCCGTGCTCCAGATGGCCTGACCTCAGTCATCCACTTAGAATGGCTTAATCCATGTGTCAGTGACGACCCAGCACCAGAGCTCGGGCTGGGCGTTTCTCATGACACTGGTACCCAGACAGAAATTTCTATGGAAAGTGGTATTCCCACGATTAGCGCAAAGCACCACGGTGCCAGTTCATCCCATCTTCTATCAAGCCAGAACACCGGTGAACAAGCAGCTAATGCTGAGGACGATGACAACATACGTACTCACCCTCTCCCTCCTCAGCACGGGTCTACTCGATCTGGGAAGTCGTATTTGAAGAACTTCTCATTTGTACTGTCCAAAGGGCTGGATGGAAGGATTGTTCCACCGACCTCTTCCCACTCCCACCCACTTCATGCTATACCCCCCCCCACCATTATAGAGTTACCACAAGCGGAAGCTAAGGCTGACCCAAGACATGCTTCCTGTGGGGTGGAACATGTGATGAATAGCATGGAAGTGAAGAGGCTGGATAAAGCCTTGGCATGTCTAGAACCGCAGAACTGTACAGCAAGGTGTACCCGACCACACCCCCAAAGTGCCGGACCAATCCCCAACCAAGCGGTACCCCTATCCATCACCGCACCACCGCCTCGGATCCAACTGGCGTCCCTCATCTATACACCAAGTTCGGACATCACCGGCCCAGTCCATTTCACACTCCACTCGTCATCTGTTGACCATCAATCTTCAGATATGAGAGAGACTGCTGCTACAGAGGGGGTGGCATTCCGCACTGCACCGACCAACAATACCCCCTGCGGTGGACAGGGAAGCAGCCTGTTCAGCAGACTCTCGGCTCGAATTTTCCCGATGTCTAAAAACTACGACAAGGCACACACTGCCGTGTAACGGGAGATGATCACATTCCCCTGTCCAAGGGCCACACTCTCCATAAGGCCCACCATACTCCCTGTGAGCAGTCAGGACATCACACCGCAGACAAAACGGCATTTGCATACAGAACACACCTGCCTTCATGACTGAATATGTCAATTCATCATTGTGCACACATCACACACATACTTGGTTATACTCAGCATAACGGAGACAGTCATCACCGACAACAACACCGCTTAGCAGCATCTAACGGTTTTAATTAAGCACCGTTAGAGACATAAAATTTCCGCAACAAATCCCTCCGCATAAGATGTGGGAGAAATATTCTCTCCCACAAACGCGACTCACCGCAATAACAACAGACTTGGCATTCACCAGCGTGGAAAACTGGAATACGACCACTGTGCATAAAGATTAGCATCATACAGCAGCCCGGAATTCCCTACAACAGTTCACTATCATCAACAACACCAGCCAACATTTCTCCCGCAGACACCTTCTTATTCGAATACGGGAGAACTGATCATGCGGATAGGAAGAATACACTGCAGCCATCTACAGTACGCGCCACAGGAAAACCGTCCACCATCCCCCCCCCCCACCTGTCCTTCCCGGACATGTCATACAGAAACAGCTAGCGATACTACACTTCATTCACACGTAATAACACTCAATATTATTAAGAGAGTAAGATGCCCGTAATGTCGTCAGTCATGAGTAGGATTTTGCTACTGAAAAGTTGAATTCGATAATTGATTGATCAAAGTTACAACAGCATCCTTCAGGTCATCTATGCTCTAAAGTAACTCTATCCCGCCCACGGGCTCAGCCATTACAGAGCGAAATACCAGCAGATTCGATAAAGTTGACACCGCACCACCGTACCCCTGCACCCAGCGGTAATAAAGATATCACATTCTCACCACAGCGCAAGTATCATCCACAGATAACCAGCCACGCGTATCAATCAAAATCGCCAACATGTCAGAAACACAGACACTCAGGTTGACTGTATTCACAATCTCCATACGACGGCATTGTAATTGTAAAAACTGTGGCACCCACATTTCCGAGTTGTAGTGTAATTATATATATTAATATGTCTGGTCTAGGTATGGATGAGGCTAGTTCTACTCATCGAGGAGAATGATTGGCGGCCAACCCACTCAGAAAACACATCTATCTTGGCGGGGTCAGTAACTTTGATGTGCCGCATGAATAGACCTGTTTAAACCACACATCCTACCTACAGCTTTACTGTTATATTTTTGATCAAGAACACAACTGCTCTACCGTGTAGACAGATCATTAGCGCACGGGCCGATAAAGTGCCCATAATCAACACAGGCTGAGAACTACCTATTACAGACAAATAGAAGACACATGTATAAGAACTCGCGCAATACAGGGACATTATTTCATAAAAGATTCATGATAGAACATATATTTCCATTTCTCGTATCTACAAAGAATATGCATCAGCAGTATTATTTCGGCCATTGCCATAAACAGCATTAAGTCTCCGATCAACTACGTGTTTTCAAGAGCCACATGACTTTTACTGCTATTTCCAGTAAATTGGATTAAGCACTTTAAACAAATGAGCCACCCAAATATGCGACTACCACCACATGATGGAGGAGTGGCGCGGGTGAGTTGGGGGTAATTACCGCTGACGTCACCAGGCTCCCACACACCCCATCGGGCGCACCAGCCTGAAATTAGAATAGGCGAGTTTATAAGCATCCAATCGGAAAAACTGACTCACCCTAATTAAAAGGTCAGCTTCCACAGGAATAATTAGTTCCTAGTTTTACTTTGATCGGAAACTTATATTTCAAGCAAAATAAAGACAAAGTTTATTAGCCAATCTCCTTATAATTAAAAATACTCACTATATACGGGAAAAAATATTTATGTGACTATGGGAAAATAAGATTTAAAACTTTCCATATAGGACATTACCAAATCACCCATAAACTTTCAGGTGTGGTCATCCGCCCTCCTGTGACGTCACTAATCTGTATAAAAAGAAACTTCATCTTCCCGATCAATTGGACACTAGGGAAGATCACAGCACTAGGCTACTTTCGTGTCTCAAACAAAATTCTGCTAAATCTTATTATTTCTTTATTATTATATTAGGCTTGGAATGCATTAATTAAAAAGTGTTAGATTATTAAGTATAGGTTAGGTAACCCACCCCGTTACTTGTTGGAGCAGCATGTCTCTCGAGCAAGATTTGGCTCTCTCAGCCTCTGAAGAGTCTACATCACCAGAATGTTCGGAGAGGTTCTCCTGCGGCGTTCTTCTATCTGACGGTCAACAGTGTGACCGCACCGTCACACAAAATTCGGATAGAAAACTGCACGTCAATCGGAACCATTTGCTTCAGCACGCGTTCTGTGCCAGTTGCCAGTATTTGTTTTCTGCAACGTGTTACGGTGTGACACACGCTAATAAATACAAGCATCGTGACTTTAATCACGGGATAAGAAAGTGAAGATCTGGTAGTGTTAGCAGATAAGTTTGAACAGAGACTACCAGTTATAGTACTCCCGACAGAAAGGATGGCGCAAACAAAGAACACCATGTGATGTCAGGCCATTGTTACAAGGCACCGTTCCATCACCACCGCCACCGTCTATACTGCACGTCAAGCTCTCGGACGTTTAGCCGCCATCACCACACCATCATCAGCAGCAGCCCATCAGGTACCCAGTGCAAGCCAGGTACCAACGTCGCCCACACGATCTAGACCGGCAGCAACAGCACACCGTGAGTCAACAGCATCCATCACCACAGCCGCAGCATCATCAGCAGTACACCGTCGTCAGCATTACTGCCGGTCACCAGCATTCTCAGCAGCCACCGCTATTGGCAATCCAATCTCGGTAATCACGTCACCACCAGACACGGACTGCCCTAGGTCATCGTCTCCAGGTGATTTGATGATAGATGAAGGGGACCAATGTGCAACAACTATCGGCATCAGCAGCACAACCGTCATCATCCTGACAATGCCTCAGCATCATCGACCGCAGGATCCAGCAATCACGATGAGCACCACGCCTGACCATCTGTATTCGGGGAAGAGTAGAATCGTCCACACTCAGGAGATCAACCCAGTTCTATGTGTCACTGCTAGTCATCTCCTGAAGGCTGCAAAGATGCGGAAGCTTCTCCATATTACCACCGCAGCTTCGTCTCCTCCGTGAACAACAATCGGCACCATCACCGCACCGTCACCAGCCATCATGATGCCAGCAACATCAGCAGCCGCCTCCACATCAGCAACAGCCACCGCACCATCACCAGCCACATGTGTTGCCACGAACATTAGTACCGTCACTGTGATTTTACGTAAAAACTTAACTAATCTAACAACAGACAATTCCAGACAGCCATCACAAGACAGGGAAATTTCGGCAGTCCAATAACATCCGCCACGCCCAACTACCACCAGCTGCGGAACACAGACGCAGTGGGGAAACTTTGCGCCAAATAATTGCGGACACTACTGCCAGGGATGTAGCAGTATTCTGGAGTGATGTGAGGAATGGAACGTTTCTCATTTTATTATCTTATTTTTGATATTCTTTTCTTATTATTATATATGTTCTTTCAATTGAATCCCGTCCCCAGGATGACCACGGTTATCCTAGACAGCTGCGCAACATGTTTGCCCAGCTGTCTCACACCGAAATGAGCACTGCGGACTCCTGTGTTGTAAGAACGTCATGTGCGACGTATAGTAAATAACACACCGCAGTGCAATAATGTCATAATCCCATCATGCAGTCTCAGCTATGCTGGGGTTGCCTGATGAACTAGCTTTTATACTTATTAAATATTATTTTTCTTATTATTTTTCTTCCTGTCTCAGTATGTCAGGGCGGCTTGGGGTCAACGAGAGCTGCCGTGCAGACCCGCTATAACGGGCCGCAATTTTATATATATACATATTTAATCAGTATACATGTTGCATACCCGGGTGTGCAGGTAATTAATTTAATACTCATTTGAGGGTATCTTCTTCCTCTTTTCGATCACTGGTATCACACTTGGAGAGCCGTTCTCAAGATGAAATCTGTTGTTTTCTGCAGTTCTTCCACAGGCCCATACAGCTTTTCAAGAAAAGAGGTTGACAAAGGCCAGATCTCTTCTCTCAACAGCTGATGCGTACTGCAACATTGAAGTATGTGCTCTGTGGTCTGTTCTGCTTCTCCACAAGGACAAGCGGGCGATGTCGTAAGGTGGAACCGCCTGTACATGTGTTGGTTTAGTCCGTTGTGTCCAGTTCTGAGACGAAAAATGGTCACTTGCTCTGGCCTCGAGAGATGATTGTAGGCATCTTCTGATTGAGGTGTTCTATAGAGTGACTTGATGATAGTCTTCATCTCTGTATGAGTAACCATGTTTTCTGTCTGATTCTCTTCTGCACCCACCTTTGCCATCTTGTCTGCTTCCTCATTTCCTTGGACTCCACAGTGTGAGGGGATCCACTGCAGTGCTATCCGAAAGCATTTGATGGTTTGTAGTGCTTCTTCAAGTTGTGGCAGCTTACCTTTGGTGATAGCCTCAAGGACAGAGCGGGCATCAGATAAAAATCCAATCTGTGCAATAGGGTCTGCTGTTCTGCTGATGGTATTAGCTGCATGGACCAGTGCTTCGACTTCAGCTCTGTAGTTTGTGCAGTGTTTGCCTATCGGTATTGCAGCTGACTCATGTTGTCCGTTTGGATACTGTATGTGCAGTCCGGCACCTGCGCTCCTAATTGCATCTTTGGCTGATCCATCTGTGTAGATCCTTATCCATGTCTCCTGAGGGTACATTTCATCCAGCATGGCTAGGGTCAGGGCCTTCTTGCTCACATCACTGTGTTCATCTTTGGTTGTGAGATGAGGTACTGTAGTGCGAATAGCTATGCTCTCTAGTTTGTTTTCCCAGGGTGGATGATCAAGGGTGTGGTTTGGGTCTTCTATTTGTGCTGGCAACATTTCTTGGTGTTTCCTTTGAAGTGCTTTTGTCTCTTTCACAAAACTTGATCTTTTAAGTCTTCCTGATGACAGCTGTGCTTGCTTGATCTTCATCGGGTGGTTGTTGAACGACTCAAACTTTGCAGCTTGGATCAGTGTTTTGCATTCCCTTCCGTTACTAAGTGTGGGGATGCCTGCTGTCTGCTCCATTTTTTATATTGGTGTTGATCTCATTCCACCAGTGATGATGCGCAGTGCTTGGTTTTGTACTCTGTCGAGGTTCTGTTGATGAGATTTAGCTGCTGTCATCCATGAGCTGGATCCATATTCAAGGTGTGGTCGTACGACACATAGGTAGATGGTCTTGAGGATCCTTTCATTGGCACCCCACTTTATTCCTGCCAGCTTCCTCATGATGTTTAGCTTTCTTCTGGCCTTTGCCTCTGCGTTCTGGATGTGCTCCTCCCATGTTAATCTTATGTCGTAGGTGACTCCCAGGTTTGTCTGCTGGTCCTCATACTCGAGTGGAGTACCGCCCAGTGTCAGATTGCCAACCTTGGTTTTAGTGGACGGGGAGAATAGCATGGCTGATGATTTTTCTTTGTTGATGGTAATACACCAGCGATTGGCCCAAGCTGTAATTCTGTCCAAGGCGAGCTGCATTCTGTACGTGGCAGTCGTTGTGTACTCCTCGGTGCACCAGAGTACGAGGTCATCTGCATAGAGGGCTGCTTGGATCTCATTGGGCAGCTCTGCTACAAGATCATTAATGAAGAGTATGAACAGAGTTGATGATAATACTCCACCTTGTGGTACTCCTTGTCTCAGCAATACATTCTGTCCAGATTGTCCATCCACCAGCACCCTAGCTCTGCGATTGTGTAGGTATGACTCGGTCCATCGGAACATGTTGCCACCGATGCCTGTGCACCGGAGCTTCACAAGGGTATTATTCATATATATTTTTATATTTAACTTTGCTTACATTTATTACTTTATAAAAACTTAATTATGGTACATTGGAGTCTGGCTGTTCTCTGCAGAGATAATGATTATCCGCACCCAAAGAGAACACCCATGCGAGCTATTGTTTTAGCAATCATTGTTAAAAATAATAATAAATAAAAGCACGTACAAAGATATGAACACACAAAAAAAGAAAAGACCTGGAAAAATAATTGCGGGGGGGGGGGGGGGGGGGGGTGCCCAGTCAGGAGCTGCCCAAGCACAGGATCCAGACTGAATAACTGCAGCACCGAAGATTGAATTCAGCAGCATCTCGGTATGTTTCAACCTCCAGTTCAGCTCGGACCACAACAGTTTTCGGGCCACTGCACCGTGAATTAGATCATCATAGTGTAATCTGTTGTTGTTTAATTAATACCTGAATAGGAACTATTTAATGGTGGACCCTTAAGATTCAGCTATGTAATTCTACATGATGTAGAGCCAGTGATGTTCCTCGGTGGATAACTCACCGGATCTGCCAGCCACGCCGAAAAGTGGATATTCAACCACCACACTGCATGTCGTGTGTGATAGTTTAACGTTTTGACCGCAGCACCGTAAACTTTGCTCGGTGTGCCACAAGAGCTATTTGATGCACCCCGCACCATTAAGCTTAAATAAGTATATCTTAATTACAACTGTATCAATAACCCTCTCTGTTAATGGGTTATCTTAACTTTACAACTCATCATTGTTATAATGGGAACATTCATATCTACCGCATTATTGTGTAGAACCTACTATGTTATTCAGTAGACTTTACTTATAACTATGTTATACTGTCCTGAGATCGTACTGCTACCATCCGGGAACAACATACGGGAACTCTGTCTTGCGGAGTATCAGCATGCGGAGACAACATCCAGCTTCCAGACAATGTGTCGACTCACGTCACGATTCTAGTGATGTCTCAATTTCAGTAACATAGTAGCCCGCAACTAAGAATGGCTACTGGGTATTGAAGTAACTATGCATAATATATCTTTAATTACATCTTTAATTATTCATTAGTTACTCGTTTAATTATCCTTTAGTTACCGTATTTTCTTCTGTAAAAGGTACCGATGACTAACAGGCACCTTCCTGGTCTTAGGACCGCAATTTATAAGTTCTTAATTATTACTGTCCATAGTTATCCTTATTTACTGTAAGTTGCTTTAACTAACCGTGCCATATTCGGGTCCATCAACCTGTATTATTACTGTTCTAATCAATTCACATAGTGTCACCATTCTGTATTTGGTCAGTTAGGTATATGGCAAGTAACCATCAGTTGATATGTTTTGTTTATTTAGAGGTAACTTAGGACCACAGTGCATTTAGGAAATACTTTATAGCAACATTTATATATGCGTCACCTTTTCCCGCCACCGCCATGTTTCACTAAGGCCGCTGTCCGTGCTATTAACTCTGTTTAGCCTGGCATGCTACTGACTAAACCTTTCTATTCAGCTTGATAGGATTGGTTTAATATGATTAGAGACAATTTCTTCGTTAGGAGACATATAGTGTATGCCTCTTTTCCGGTTGCTACGGTAATCTACCACCGTACACCGGGAAGGTTGTGTAAAATTGGCCAATATACCTATAGGGCCTCTTATTTATAAAGTTATTGTCTTTCTTCATGTTCCACTAAGCCTTGTGGCTTCTTAATTGTTTGAATGTCCCTATCTGCACCATGGACTGATCCGACCCTGGGAAGCTATTGGAGATTTCCGAGCGGTGATCGCCAAGGTGCGGTGTTACATACACTTCCCCTGTATCTTAGGATACTCGTTAGTTAGTGTCATTGCCAATGTAGGACGCACTGCAAAAACATTATTATTTTTTTTTCTCTTTATGTCTTTTAGGATATATCTCCTGCACCGCAGTGCATATTTGGGCAACTTGGATATAAACCTAATGCTAGGTCAATAACTTAGCTCCATAAGATGTGGTGACGGACGAGATGCGCATCTCCACCGAATTCTGTACAAATGTCTTGGCAAGATATTGGAATCTGCCACACCTTTCGGGAAGGACATTTACGGTGGATATTCATCTCTCTAATCCTCACCATAACGACAGGTCAATTGGAATAATTTGCCTGTGTAAAAAGGTAACCATCATCCTGTGATATTTTATTTGGTTACTGAGCAAGGCATCCAGATTCTCACTGAGCTCGGATGTTTTGCAATGTAACATGTATGCTCACTGTATCCAAAGATAGGTAGGGTTCCCGCCATTTGCGGCCTAAAATAGTTTGTGTCTCTAAAACCTAAATGATAGGTTAGGCATAGAAGAAGGCCCTCATAGATAAAAGTGGCACCTACAAATGCAGTATCTTGGAACTACATAAGACACTGACTTGGGAATCCTGCAGGAATCGCTCGTCTCGTCTTCACGCAAAACAGCACGCAACACTTTTAGTTATAGTTTCACTAGGATGGTAGTTTCTTTACAGCACCTTTGATTGAATACAGAGTGGCCGTTTCTGGCCCTCTCTGTTCCTCCGCTTCTGCGGTGGCAGCATTTTCCTGTGACATAGGCCCGCGTGAGGCACTTGCCTCTCGCAAGGATCCAGTAATGGCGGCCCATGCGAGGCTACTACTTCTCACCCAAAGACACAGCATCAGAAGTAATTCCCGCGTGAGGCACAACGCCTCTCGCCACTCAGGATTTTCTTTTCTTTCCTTTTCCTTTTCAGCAGAGGTATACTACCTTATATTAAGTTAATTAGTGATATTGTATGCGGAAGCCTCCTTTACAGGGGTACCTCTGCGGACCTGCAAGTCTGTGTGGTACCTCCAGTTACTCCACATTTAAAGGGTCATCAGGCTGTCTCAAAGTTATGTATTATTTAAGTATCATTGTATCACAAACTTGTACCGTTTGTTTAGGTATATTTAATTACTTTTAGTTATTTTAGGTCACCCTTCAAAATCTTGTAAGTCCATAGATCATGAAATTGCTGTAGACAGGCATACCGGTGACACAAATTCATGGGCTGACACTATACAATTTAATGTTGGTGGCGATGGTCGCACGGTCCCACCTGATCGATTGAGTTCCACCGGCCTTAGGAGCCGGTCTTTGTTTCCCGCTGGTCAGCGTCGTTCGGAGTCTGTAATCCCGAGACCAGGAGCTAACCTGCATCACCGTTCGTGATAATTATTATTATCATTATCATTATTACTATATAGGCTCTTCCTTTGGTGGACCACCTGTTGTGTAATTACAAACTGTACATTTTGTATCAAAACAAATTAATTTGAACTTGAACTTGAACATATGATATGATATGATATGATATGATATGATATGATATGATATGATATGATATCTTTGATCCTTCAAATCCGCACATTTCGTATTTCGCGTTACCTTACTTTTTGGAAAATAATAAAGAGAAAAAAGTGAAATCAACCAGTTGAGTCCGGAGGGACGGGATCCCAGTTGTCACGCTTCACAACTGTTCTCTGGGTAACCTAAACGCTTGTGGACCTAGAGCTCTCTGAAAAACCATGAGCTCTACATTGACAGCCAAAGCCGGTGTTTCGGCCGCTGATGGGGATCCGAAAATGGTCGAGGAAGTAATTGGTAAATTAAAGTCACAAGGCTTATTCGACCAAGTGAGGAAAGAATGTTTGGCAGATGTAGATACAAAGGTATATTGCTACATAGTAAACAATAAATATGTATGATTTTACTAAATTACCGTTTTTCCGTGTTACGAAAACACCGGTTTTCGTTTTTTCCTCTTTAGAAAATACCGGTTTTCGTTTTAGAATGTAATTTTCATAGGCATAAGCTATCTCGGAGTTACGGTGTCGCAAAGAATTATGGTAATGTCAAAGCACAAAGAAATCTCGAGTCTGATAGCTATGCGATTATGAACTGATGAATGCTACGCTACATATTTTCCTCCTCATATCTGACTGAAATGAACATTGAATGAGGTCAAGCGCATTTACCCCGGTGCCAATTCGGCCCATTAGCTGTTATGATCATGAGTGGATTCACACTAGTGTATTTTGGCTAAATTCATAATGGCGAACGCAGTGAGCGATGGCTTCGTGCAACGCCATCGCGAATGAAGAGAGTAGGGTTGGGCGATATTGCTCAAGGAATGACGATATCGGTACCTCATTAAAATACCGCGGTATCACGATATATCATCATTTGGGTGGGGTGTGGAGTTAGGGTGTAAACATAGAACAACATGTATTTCAAATTGGTGGTGTCTGCAAGTTATTTTCATTAAATTTATTGCATTGAAACCGTAAAGTGAGATAGCCATTATTACCATTTCCGCATAATTAATACACGAAATTCCACACTTTGACACCCTTCAATATACAGTTTAAAGCAACGAATGTAATGTAACTAACCGCATTCATCACAAATAAGAAAATAAAGGATTTTCTTCTGTTCTTGTGTTGTATTTTGTGTTATCTTTACCTCACTACAACTGTCAAAAGATTGAGCAAGGAATACGCATTAACTTCATTGCGCGGAAAGGAATTCTGCGGAGCGAAATCTGATTGGCCGCCGTATCATACTTGAGCCAATCAGAATTCACACTGCAGAATTCCGACAGCTGTTATCAAGCCCGCCGCTAGCATAGACGATGCAAATTAATAAAATAACACTGCATGATTCTGAACGAGAACCAGCGGGAAGACTGGAAACAATTATATCAGATTTTATTTAGTCTGTAATATTAAATACTAATTTGCCCCATTGTAGACCTATTCAAATTCACTCACTACTTAGCGGGTTTATCCATTGATCTCAGAGCGTAGCCGGGATGTGTGAAATTAACCCAGTTAACTCTGCAGCCAAGACTGCTACAACAGATAGAAGACTAGAAATAATTAGGCCTAAATTCTTTATTTTAAGGACGTTTCGCACTTAGAATAAATCCGTGGAATGAATTTTGATCTGATTCATTTAAAAATGCTAAATATATTGTATAAAGTTACATAAAAACGTATGACAGTAAAGCAAGAGATTTACTTCCCCGTCACCCACCGTTCCAAGCTGTGGTATTGATAAGGGATTAAGTGTGTGTGTGGTTTCCTATCGACCTCAAAAGTTTTAAAGTTTAAATCTTTCACGGTCAGAAGAATGTTTAACCATGCAGATCAATGACTAATGGATAAATAGCTTGTCCTGTAGTAATGACATCATCAGAATGGAATGTGGGTAGTGCAAATGGTATTCCCCACTGACTAATACTCAGAATGAGGCAAGAAAAAACATGGCGTCGTCTATTTATGTAATTATGAAAAGTGAACAACAAAGGATTATTTTGTACTTTAAATCATTTTATTAGCGCAAACAAACCATGAATTAAATGAACACAGATTATTTTGGAGTTTATTAAGTTTTTATTACTTTAGACAAAGACTAGATTATTACTTAAAGACTATTACTGGACTGAATAGAGGTAAGAGTATGACATTTCTAACTTAGTTATTTATATTATGCTCACAGTTAAAAGGGCAATATCGTCCTGTCGGTATTGATGATATTTACAAATTTTCGAAATTATGACGATTTCGGTATCGGTATATCGCGATATTGACGATAATATCGAAAAATCTCCCAACCCTAGAAGAGAGCATATATAGATAACATGTACGTACGTGTAATGAGGAAAAGTCAGCAGAAAATGAGACAGGGAACCAGGCTATACCATGCGACTGAGAAAGCTTCGTTTCCGGTCGCGAGCTTTTTTATTTTGCTTCCGGCTTCGGCTTATGATATAGCTTTTGTGGTTTCTTCATGGACCCCCATTGCATTATGGGATATGATGCTTCATTATGCATATGCTCCCCTAATTTGTTTTAGGGCAACCTGCGCATTTTCAATGTCCAAAATGTGTGTAATATTGTTATCATGAAATAGCGTACATTTACTTCAGAATGTAAAACGATTAAATTCTCCTTCGATCAATACTCACCATTCTGTTACTTCTGATATACAGCTGGCCCTGACAGCTGGCTCTAGGACTATAGACTTAGAAAGCTTTACCGACTCCTTGGAACCGGGTACTCGGCTCCCAACTGCCGAGTACCCATCTACCATAGAGCTCATTCTTGATTCGCAGTGGAGAGATTCAGGATTAATATCTACGTCTTTTGTCTGTGATTGTGGTAGCTAGGTTCTCTTACAAGGATAATTGGATAATGTGGATACCGCCGATGATAACCAGGTTGTATAATTCCTTATTATCCATAGTTAAAAGACTTAGGTCTCTAAATTTCGTTGTGTCGCATGTTCCAATTTCTGACCCCAAAGAATCTGGGATGTGTGTTAACAACGAGATATGCCGGATGATCGCCTTCTTTAAACTCCAACAGGCGATCGGCAGATATGAAAATAGGTGTTTGCTACAGTATTTCTAACACGAATATCGTCTGACATCGTTCTCCGTAGGATCCGAGCGGGTGACGTCACACCCGTGAGGCTTGGATGTTTATGTGAAGAAAATTTTTCATTAATTCGCGCATCTTGTTCTGGGTGCTGCGTACTAAAAATGGTACCAGAAACTTTGGAATGTTCAAGTTTACGTGTTATCGTGATCGGTTTGCAATGATCGGTGGTTTCAAAATTCTTGATTAGATGTGCGGTTTTACCGTCTGGTACAGCAGTTTGTTTACATTTTGTTGTTTCTTCACATATCGTTTCGGCTTTCGTTAGGAGTATAATTTATATTGATTGGTAAATATACCCCGAATGCTATGCGATATGATTCCTGGTTCCTTTATACATCCTGGAGGATCAATTATGGGTGTATTTATGCCTGCATCGTTCTTGTCGTCATAGTCAATGCGATCTTTGCTGTAACGTTGCGGGGTGGGGTGCGGGAGGGTTACAGTTAATTTATGGTCAAATTATTTGAAAATTAATTGTCTGCCTTCCATCTGTGTATCGTTCCGCTTGCTTATTGTAGCTTTGTGCTTATTTATAGGCCAAGCCAGCCCCGCCATCATGTGACGTGTGCCACAAATTCGTACGGGTCCTGTTTATGGACCATGTCTGTTTTAGGTGTACGCCATGTAACCTTGATAGTAGGTGTAGTGTGTGTGCAGTGTGGTCCGCGGAAGTGATGTTAAAGTTCCTTGCCCAGAAGGATGTGGCTGGGTCTGACGCGGGGTCAGGTGGTCCGAAGGTAAATCGTGGAGCGTCCGGTTCGGTCGGTGCGGGCGCTCCACGTCCCCAGCTGGAGGTGGCGGAGATGGCACCGCCGGCGTGGTTCGGTCCCGCTATGCATGGTTTTCTGCATAGCGTTCTGCCCACGCTGGTGTCGTCCCTGCTGCCGAAGGTTGGGGGCCAGTTTCTCCCCATGCCTGGTACGGATCCTGTCCTAGGACAGGGTTCTGGACTGGTTACCGAGGGGGCCCGTCTCGTACGGCCCCCTGGCGGTCCCATCGGGCTCCGGCCTGACAGGTTCTGTCTCTCTGCGGCCACCTCCGGGTGGTCCAGTAGTGGTGGCCGGTCCCTCAGGTGTGGGAGCCGTCCACAAGGACGTCTCCGCGGTTTCCTCGTCTAGTGACGACTCTTCGGAGTCTGAAGACGAGGAGGCTGAGGAGGAGAGGTTGCTGCGGCCTGTGATGCCACGGGTGGAGAATATGGAGGTCGATTCCGTCCTGGACGGAACCGTCCACCATTTGTCTGGCTTGGCACAAGCCAGGGCAGCGGCTCGGCTCCGCCCATGGTTGAGGCCAATCTGGTACCAGGCACCGGTCCCATGACGGTTGGTTTGACGCCAGCCGATACGGTGACCGGTGGGCCGGGCGTGGTACTCGCCTATCTCGCCTGGTCCTGCGGTCAGACATGGGGTGCCGTTGGCGCCCGTGTCTGGCCACTGGTCCGCGTCTGCTACGGGTCCGCACGGTTTTCCGGGCTGACCTACCCCATGGACTTGTGTGTTTCATGGGGTGGCGGCGGAACCGTTTGGTACCGGAGTGCCTGGCGTGTCAGCCGCGGCTCCTTGCCGGGAGGCCGTGGCTGGCAGGCCCGTGAACGCGTCAACGGGTGACGTGTTCACGGGTGTGTCCGTCGGTTGCATCGATTCGGACGGGGATCTTGCCCGCAGCCCGGATGCAGTCGGTTGGACTGGATCCACGGTTCATAGAGTTGCTGGATGCTATTTATAGCAAGCAGCTCATGACCAAGGGCCAGCTCCCTGCGGCCTCCAGGGAGGTGCGGGCAAGGTGTCGTATTCCGCGGGAGGAATACGACAGATATGGTGTGGTACCGTCTGTCACCACGGATGACCGATGGGTTCAGAGTGCTGGAGCGGGTGGCCCCGGTCCGGCACTTGTGGACAAGTCCCAGGCACACCAGGAGGAGGTCCTGTCCCTATGCGATGAGGGTGTGAGGGCAGCTATGAGTGCTGTCAACCATTCGTATCGCCTTCTTCAGTCGGTGTGGGCTGAAGCGGGGGCAGGCCACCTGTGGCGCTTTCGTGCGTCAATGACGGCTTGGTGCTGTCTATGGACGCACTGGCAAGGGTGCAAACACGTGTGACAAAGTCCAGGAGGCAAATGATTCTTGACCATATGCGTCCGGCTACGGCAGTCAGGGATTGTCTTCTTGGTATACCCCTGACAGGGCCTAGCATCTTCGGTGGCCAGGACACTGCCAGCATTGCGCAGAATCGGTTGGCGGTAAACCTACAGCTGGAGCTAGTGCGGCAAGCGCACGCACTAGGGGCTGTAGGGAAGACGTTAGCTGGCCAACCTTCGAAGAAGCAAAGGCAAGGCGAAAGCTAAGCCTGCTGCGACTTCTGCTTCATCTGGATTTTCTCAGCCGCCGCCGGCTAAGAAAGCCAGGAAGGTTGTGGAGGCGCCTACCCTCCGCAATGTTGCTCCGGATCGCCCTAGAGGCGGGAAGGGTAAGGGTAAGTCCTCCAAGGGCTGAAAGAAGGGAGCGGATCGTACCTGAGGGTATGAAAGCTCCCTTCATATCCGCCTGGACCGCACCTGTGCGACAGGAACAGCGGTGCCAGTTATACCTGCCGAGCCAGGACGGAAATGGTTCTCTCTCTCTCGTTAAGAAAGGGGGGGGGGGAGCGGACCGCGAGCTGGACAACCCCGTTAGACGTCGAGGCATCTATGGTGGGTGGAAGGCTCATGCGTTTCGTCGAAGCCTGGCGAGGTGTGACGTCAGACAGTCTGGTCCTGGGATGGTTATCCCAGGGGTACATGCCGGAGTGGTGGGACTTTCCGCCACAGAATCTGTCTTTGTCACCTGTCTGGACAACCGTACCACGGGAACCAGACAAGTTAGAAGCCGTTCAAAACGAAGTGTCGGGTTTGCTTCTGAAGGGAGCAATAAAATCAGCAAACCAGAACACTCCAGGCTTCTATTCCAATATGTTCCTTGTCCCCAAGAGCACAGGGGGATGGAGACCCGTACTCAATCTCAGGCCATTAAATTGGTTTATCCATATGCCTCGGTTCCAGGTGGAAACGCCGAGGTCGGTAATGGCAGGATTGAGGAAGGGAATGTGGTGTGTATCGATCGATCTGAAAGATGGATATTTCCACATTCCGATGAACAGGAGTTGTCACAGGTTTCTGAGATTTGCGTTTCAGAATCAAGTATGGCAGTTTATTGTTCTCCCGTTTGGCCTGTCGACAGCTCCAAGGGTTTTCACAAGAGTGGTCCTTGCGGTGACAGCGTTTCTCAGAAACACACCTACATAGACGACTGGCTGATCAAGGCAGACTCGGCAGCCAGGTTGAACGTGGATACTGCTCTGACTCTCAAGTTACTTTCAGATCTAGGCTGGATAGTCAACAAGGAGAAATCCGAGTTGACGCCCACTCAACATTTCGTTTATTTGGGGATGCGATTCGATCTCGAGGAGGGCAGGGTTTACCCGTCAGAGCCCAGAGTGGTGTCTCTGTTAGCCATCCTCAGGAGTTTTCGAGTGGGAAACCACATTCAGGCGAGGCGGTTTCTTCAGATGCTGGTCATGATGGTCTCCATGGAGCAGGTGATCCCGTACGCTGCTCTAATGCGAAGACCTATCCAGTTGTATCTGATGTCTCTGTGGAAACAGAGAACAGAACCCCTGTCAAAGCTGGTACCAGTTTTGGAGCCGATAATGTCGCATCTTGTATGGTGGGAAAAGCGTCAGAATCTCCTAGTAGGGGTTTCGCTGCACCTACCTCGCCCCCAGCTGTCCGTGTACACGGATGCATCGCTGGAGGGGTGGGGTGGCCTGCCTGGGTTAAACACCAGGTCTCGGGCACATGGACTCTCCAGGAGAGCCAGCTGCATATCAATCTGTTGGAAATGATGGCAGTGGAACTGGCATTGGAAGAGTTTCTTCCGATGATCAGGGGCAAGGTGATATTGATACGGTCGGACAATTCGACGGTAGTATCATACATAAATCGCCAAGGCGGGACCCGGTCACCCACACTGTGTATCAAAGTGTGGCACTTGATTCAATGGTGCAGGAATTACTCGGTTGTTTTGAAAGCAGCTCACATTCCTGGGCGATTGAACATTCTGGCGGATCCTTTGTCTCGCAGGCAAAGAATTCTGCCAACAGAATGGTCCCTGAACCCTCCAGTTCTACGAAGGATCTTCGAGCACTGGGGCAAACTCAACGTGGACTTGTTCGCCACAAGGGAAAATGCTCAAATCATGACTTATATCTCCCTGATTCCAGATCCAAATGCCGTCGATACAGACGCTCTGGTGATAAGCTGGAGAGGGATGCACGCTTACGCGTACCCGCCCACCATTCTTCTGCCGAAGGTATTGGTGAAGATCAGGGAGGAACCGTGTCTGGTCCTGCTAATAGCGCCGTATTGGCCCAGCAGAGTGTGGTTCACGGATCTGCTAAACCCAGTGCAGTTGCCCGAGATTCCGAACATAATCTCCCAGGCCAAGGGACGCTTCCTACATGAGCATCCCGAAATGTTCAAATTGACTGCGTGGATGTTATCAAACAACGTTCCACGTCGGAAGGCTTTTCTCGACAAGCTGCTGATTTCATCGCGGCTGCGAGAAGGAGGTCAACCTTCAAGTCATATAACAACAAGGTTAACAGATTTGCAGACTGGTGTGAAGAAAAGGGTATTGATACCTTTCAATCCACTATTCAGCAAATAGCAGACTTTCTCTGTGAGCTGTTCTTTTCAGGACTAGCTCCCGTCACAATTGCTGGATATACGTCAGCTTTGGCATCAGTTATCCCTTGTCTAGCCAACAGGGATAGTCCAGAGGTGACCCAGTTAAATATGATGGTGAAGGGAATGAGCAATCTCCGACCGAGACAACCGGTAGTCATTCCAGCCTGGAGTCTATCTTTAGTGCTTAATGTACTGGCCAAGCACCCTTTCGAACCGTTGCGTTTGGCTAGTCTAAAGCATTTGACTCTAAAGGCGGTTTTTCTATTTGCAGCTTCCTCAGCTAGAAGGCGCAGTGAGATCCATGCACTTTCAGCAGAGAGGGACCGATTTATTGTCTGCGGAGAGGGTCTGCCTCTTCTGCCAAGAGCAGAGTTTATGTCAAAGAATCAATCTTTGAGATATCCCGGCAAACCGATCATAATACCGAAGTTAACAAGGTTCGATCGTGATGCCAGTGTCTGGTGCCAGGTCCGTGCTTTGACTAAGTACAGGAAACGGACTGACTTGTTACGGTCGAACGATAGACATCTGTGGATCTGCCATAAAAAGCCTTATGGCGCCGCATCCATGGATACTATCTCTCGTTGGGTAGTTGAATGCATTCAGACTACTCATGAGATGGCAACTGGGCACCAGGTGCAAGGCGTAAGGGCACACGATGCTAGAGGTATAGCCGCCTCGACCGCCCTTTACAGTGGTATTCCGTTAGAGGACATCATGGCCGTTGCACAATGGCACTGTGAGTCCTCATTTACGGATTACTATACACCTGTGCAAAAGTTAAGCACCAGCAAAAACAATAGAACGTAGAAACATCATGGTACAACTAGGCTGCCATACTTTTTGTCCCCGCGTTAGCTGACATAATTCCAAGTACGAAATGCACATGCATGCATGACTTCACGCCGCTTGATGTCCGTGCGTGGCGGGAAACAGCACACGTGTTCAGTTATGTAAAAGTCCAGTTTGAGGTGTAGAACATTACATACAGATTTAGGCGACAAGATTAGCAATTTTGTGTTCATGACCGTGGTTTATTTGTACAGAGAGAATTAGCTCTTGATTGTGAACCGCTATGGCAAGACGAAGGTTAAGTGATCGTATGAAATGGCAAATCATAGGCATGCATACCACTGGTATGTCATGCAGAGAGATTGGCAGACAGCTGAACATTAACCATACTGTAATCAGTCGTTTGATTGCGAAACATGGGCAAACTAACGAGGTGAAGGACAGGCCTAGATCTGGAAGACCGAAGAAGACTACTGCCCGTGATGATCGAGCCCTGGTACGCCTTGTTAGGAGATCTCCATTCACCAACAGCAGAGTGCTCAGCCAGCAATGGGAAACGCGCAATAGAGTGTCAATGTCTACCGTCAAAAGGAGACTGTATGCTGCTGGCATGAAAGCTAGGAGACCTGTCAGACGTCCTCTCCTCACTGCACACCACAAAGAGGAGTGTCTGAGGTGGTGCAACGATAGAAGACACTAGAACATGAGATCCTGGAGACGGGTACACTGGTCCGATGAAAGTCGGTTCCTGCTTCATGCCACAGATGGTCGAACTCGTGTATGGAGGTCCAGACGCACGGCGTACGACCAACGTAACATCATGGAAGAAGTTCCATTTGGTGGAGGTTCCGTTATGATATGGGGGTGCATCTCATTTGATTGTAAGCTGGATCTGTTGACTGTACCTGGAACACTAAATGGACAAAGATATCAAGATTCCATACTGGATAGAGTTGTGGTCCCTCATTTTGTAAATCATGCACCTGGAACCCACCCTATATTCATGGATGACAACGCCCGACCACATCGTGCTAGAGCTGTGCATGAATACCTCCGCCAGAATGCCATCGAAACCCTACCATGGCCAGCAAGGAGCCCTGACATGAACCCTATTGAGCATATCTGGGACATTCTGGGAAACATGGTGAGAAGGAGGGATCCTCCTGTGCAGAACATACAGGAATTAACAGACGCACTCCATCTTGAATGGCAACGAATACCACAATGGCGTATCAGTCGGTTGGTGACCAGCATGAGACGTCGTGTCCAGGCCGTCATCCAGGCACAAGGTGGATATACCCGGTATTAATAATGACAGTCTCAAACTCGTGCACAGATGTTAAACTTCGTTTTCAGACACCATTAATGACAATCTAGCCACGTGTGTCAACTGTAGGGCAATAGTTGTCAGTTGTGTCAACGTAGCCATATTCAGGCCTCGTTTTCAAGTTCAAACAAAAACATACAGTGTTTCCCCACCATCATAATCAGCATTCCTCTAGTTGCATTATTACCTCTTGCACTAAGATGGATGGGTACATAAATGTTTATGCTATTGCTTTCTTCATAGCACATGAATATACCCTCGCATGTGCGTAAAAATAGGGTGGTGCTTAACTTTTTCACAGGTGTATATATGAGGGATGTGTCAGACTCAGCCAATCCACTCGCTTTAGCTGTTTTGAGACAACAGTTTAGTGACCACACTGCTCTTCACCCTTTTTTTCACTTTGGTAAGAAAAGAACCTAAAGCAGGTATGGTCGAGCGTGAGGATGACAACGAGATTGTGTCACTGATGGCCGGACCAGTGAATGGTTGGAGGCGGTAGGTCTGAAGTCCAATTATCATAAGCTAATTCAATAGTGAGAGTTTTTTGTATTATGTCTATATATCATGTTCATTCATCTTATATATTCGTGCTCATTCCCAGGCTAATACATGTGGATATGCAAGGAGCAGTTAACCCTCTTGGCATATTTGTGTTTCAGGCGAGATACATGTTCGTGAGTTCTCTCCCTTTTCTTAGGAGAAAAAAGGGGGGGGGCAGTGATCCGAATGTGATTCGGTTCCGTTAACTTGACGGTCCTTTTAGGTCTCCGTTAGTCAAGTTTTAAGTCTAAATCTTTCTCCAATGGGCAAAAGTAGCATTGATGGCTTGCCCCTTCCCACCAGGTTACTGATCAAATCTGGTGTATATCAGAAGTAACAGAATGGTGGGTATTGATCGAAGGAGAATGAAGGAAATGTCAATTTCCCTTTCTCCGAGATCTAACAATACTCACCATTCTGTTACGGACCCAGCCTCCCAGCCCCACGGAGGCAAGCCATGGATTTCTCTTGTTTGGTGGCTATGCAAACAATATGAGCTCTATGGTAGACGGGTACTCGGCAGTTGGGAGCCGAGTACCCAGTTCCAAGGAGTCGGTAAAGCTTTCTAAGTCTATAGTCCTAGAGCCAGCTGTCAGGGCCAGCTGTATATCAGAAGTAACAGAATGGTGAGTATTGTTAGATCTCGGAGAAATGGAAATTGACATTTCCTTCATAGTCTGGCGCATACCAGAAAAAAGCTTTATTTATTCCTATTTATGCGTTTAAATGCAATATGAGGTTTGGTTGACTATCTCCATTATATTTAACACTCAGGGCCGTGGAAAGTCGTCGTCAATGTCGTATACATTTAGCGCTGATAGCAGGAAATTTAAGGCCTGGTACCAAGCCATTCGTACCCTGATGGAATGTATATTCATGTACTTACTCACAGACATGCATTAATTCCTGTTTTTGAACCGTATGTCTGGATAAAGACGATTTAAAAATTCTAGCTGCAGGCCGGGGGTCAGTTACATTTAATTGTAACTAGTTACATTACACTATGTCAGTTACAGTTACATTTGTTAAGCAATGTAACTAGTTACATTACACTATGTCAGTTACAGTTACATTTGTTAAGCAATGTAACTAGTTACATTACACTAGTCAGTTACAGTTACATTTGTTGAGCACTGTAACTAGTTACATTTCAGTTACATTGCATAATGTAACTAAAGGTACATTTCAGTTACATTAGTTACTTTGACTGCTAATTATTATGAAGGACTATACGTGTAGTCAACCAAAGTGAGATATATAGTAGAAACAAAATTCGACTATAGCCAGCCACTGATATAATATACTGACAACTGAATCCATATCAAATATAATATAAAAAACCTGCTGACATTTTTAAAATAAATTTGACTGAATTTTGTTGTTGTCATATGCAATAACAAATTTCAATCAACATGTTTCCAGTATAATAAGACACTCTAGTTGAATTCCACTACGTTCATAGATGTACATATATTTCTTCCTCTAACCCTTTCAACCCAGACATGCCATATAACAAACATTAATCTTATTGTAAGAAATAATTGGTTGAATGTTTTGAAACTAATTTGACGGAAAGCTTTACTACCACAGGTATCAACATTTTTCAGTGTTCAACAGATTTACCTAGAGCATTGACTTTCTATGATAAGATAATCCGCCATCTACCATGGGGCACTATAACTGTTTCCAGTGAAATTAGCTGCCAAATGTCCATCAGCTTTGATGTTTTCTTAATTTCAAATAGGAATTGAAATCTTTTGAAAATAATTTATTACAATTATTAGTTGCAATGGCAAATTCATTCCGATCAGATAAACTGTCAAGTACTTTATGCTTACTACATTTGTAATTTTACTTTCAAAAGCTGTTGCTTCATATGGCAGCAACAGTTTTTTTCAGGTCAGATTAGTTTCTAAATGTTCAACAGCTTTCCAGTACACTAATTTAATTCCACAGCTTTTATAAATTTTGTCTGCTATAATAAAATGGTTGATGGCCTGACTTTTATCAATAGCATTGTCCTTTTATCTTCATCACCACACTTATGTGAATTGACCCTAGCTTGAGTATAATTGCTGAGCTATGATGTCCTAAGCTGGCTTAATCAGTAGCACATAAATAAATGAACAGGGCATGCTGTTAACACATACTGTGGCAGATTTTAACTCTACAATTCAACATTTGGTGTTTTTAATCCTTTTAACCCTTTAACACAAAACAGGACAAAACAGCTTTTGCAGTGGTTTTGAGAAATGTCCATTTTCAGACAAATATAAGAAATTTTGTGAAAATTTACCAGTGGAATGACTGGCTCAATAACCCAGGAGATTGCGATGGGGCACCAGGTGCAATGTGCTAGGGCTCACGATGTTAGAGGAATAGCCCCCTCGACCACCCTATTCAATGGTGTCCCGTTAGAGGGCATCATGGCCGTTGCATATTGACACTGTGAGTCCTCTTTCACAGATTACTATATGAGGGATATGTCAGACTCCACCAATCCACTCGCTTTAGCTGTTTTGATACGATAGTCTAGTGGCCACACTGCTCGTCTCCTTTTGGTAACTTTGTAAAGCAAAAGTAGTAAAAACAGACATGGTCAAGCGAGAGGAATTCAAACATATGGGACACGTTTGATCGAAAGTGTGTTGGTTGGTGGCGCAATGTCTGGAATCCATAATTCATGAGGTATTTCAAGTTTTACAGTTTTTTGTATTATGTTTATATATCATGACCATTCATTTTATATATTCATGCTCATTCCCAGGCTTATATGTGTCAAGAGCTGTTAACCCTCTTTGCACATTTGTGTTTCTGGTGAGATGCATGTTCGTGAGTTCTCTCCCTGATTCGGTCCCAAACTTGTCTGTCCTTCTAGGTCTCCATGTGACAAGTCTACGTTCTTTCTCCAGCGGCTAAAGATGCTTTGACTGGCTTAGAACAGTTTTCTCAACCAACTGCGTTTATACGGGCATATTTTTTACAAAATGTTATGCATTCTAAGTATCTAATAATATCTTGATACCAAATCCAGTTCAAAGTAGCTGAGAATTTGTATTCAGCAAAACTATTTTAGCTGTATAAACTCAAGGAGATCTATCAGATCTAGATATCTGTGTTGTCTAGACGAGGTTCCCGTACTAGCCTGGTTCCCTGTGTTGATTTATTTAACTAGTTTTGAAAGCTATAAAACAGCAAGACGTAACAAACTAACCATGCAATGAAACTGGTTTGTTTATGTGCTTTGACCTGATTTTTGCTGCACATGCATATTTGGAACTCCGAGAAAGCCTATTGCCCGGTAATTCACAAGATTTATGTTTGATTCTCCATATCGGTCAACTTCCTAAGTTTCTCCGGGTATATCCTTATCCCTACCCTCACGAAAACGTACTAGTTGCTAACTTGCGACACGACATCGACATAGAATAAATAAGACTTCAAATCTTTTGAACCTAGTTTTAACAAACAACCAAATAACAAATCTATCTACACTAGGTAAAAGTGACCAAGATGTCTTACAAATATCACTGCATCCTGACATCCTAAGCACAAGCAACCAAGCCAAAACTATTGTTGAAAAAAGGAAGGTATATCGAAATTAGAACAGACTTAGAAGCAAAAAATACAACGAAACAAAGAAAACCATAGACTATGCTTGTTACAAAATAGCCAGAAATAAAGAGACAGCGGACATCAGAAAAGCGAACGGACATTTGAACGTAACATGGCAGGTGAAAGCAAGAAAAACCCAAAAGCTTTTTTGGAACTATGTCAAAAGTAAAACTGGTCAAATGTCAAGGTCACTACCTTGGTAAAAAACATGGGTTTTTTCAACATTTACATTTTCCGTTTAGCTCAACTTTTCTGTTTATATCTCGGGGTTTGTTTAGTCATACTGGACCCAAACTGGAGACATGCTTCCTTTTAATGACACAAAATTACACAATGACCTTGGTGTAAAAAGGTCAAGGCCACTGAGTCTGACATTGCTAAAACCTTTGCTTTTTCAATATTGATACCTCATTTGCTCAACTTAGGAGTTTCTATTTCATCTTAGGTTAAGTATACTGGAGTCAACCTTGGATGCATACTTCTTTATAATTGGAGGGATACAATGATGTTGAGTTCAAAAGGGCAAAGGTCAAGTTTATTATAACATTTGTAAAAACTGACTATTTTCACCATTGACATTTTGTCTTTGGCCCAACTTCGCGGTTCATATCTCGTTTGCTTAATATTCCTGGACCCAAACTTGTACACATACCAGGGGTGATGATTTTCTGCGATTGTGAAAAAACGTAGAAATCAAGGAATTAACTTCACCATGCAGAAGTGTCATATGTTCGCGGAAAATTATTACAGAACTTACGAAAACAGGTAATATCGCAGTTAATGAGGTTTAATAATGCTTAGACATTGCAAAATTAACATTAAACAGCTAAAAAACATAAACGAGACGTAAAGTACCTTTCTTCTTCGATCAATACTTACCATTACATTAGTTATTGATAACAGCCACGTTGGTGAATGTGCCCTAAGAGTCTTTTGTACTTTAACAGAGCTCTTGCCAGTTCCTGGAACCGGGTACCCGCCACAAAAACATAAACGAGACATAAAGTACCTGTAAATTACATTTGCGTGGTTATAATTTGCAGAATAATGGCCCAAAGAGTGTTTATCGATCTTATTTGATGGTAGATTTTGTCAATATAAAAGAATTCTCAAAGCGGACTTGTTACCGGTCATCGTTCGATAACCATACAATACGTATAGGTAACATATGGTACATCACTGCTTACATACCAGTATACGTCATGTACAAGTAGCATGGGCGCGTGATATGCAAAACCAGGCTTGTACATATGCGCTACCGACGATAATGTATGAACCCATGCGCAAATCATACATTTATCAACGCCAATTCTCATTTGTAGTTAGCTGGTTATAGATTCAATACATGATGTCTCTTGGCAAAAAGCTCGAAGATAATTCTCCACTATCCCACATAAATTCAAAAAGCAGAGCAGGACAGTTCATAGAAGACTTGTGTGGGGATAGTGGCATACCATTCTGCAAGCTTTGCTGCCACATACTAATATTAATCACAATAAACTTTACACCATTAAAGACCACAAAATCTAAGAAGCATGTGGCGTTGAAGGCTGCACAACAGGCAGGTACCTCAAACCAAGACCACACCAGACAGACCACATTGATGTCATGCATGCCCAATAAAGAGGTTAGGCAAGACTGTTCTTGATCTACAAATGATGACCTCAGCACTGACATACCATTGGCGAAGTTAGAGTTGATGAGGCCATATTTGCGGAAATGCTGCCTCTAGGGAAGCAGTGTGCCTCAACAAAGTACAATGAGACAACTCTATCTACCTCAACTTTTTAACGAACATGTCTCAACTCTGAAGATTGTAACTGCCAAGAAAGCAATATCAGTTGTGGAAGATGGGACAACAGATGTTCGAAATTGCTCGATACTCAATATTCTATTTGTCGCATTAGAGCAATATCTAGTTGACTGTATTAGTATGTAGGCCTGTAATCACAGCACCCTAAGTCAGGCAATAACTAAAGTTGTCACAGATTAGCACAGCCTCTTGACGATGTTCTATTCAAACTATAATTTATGTAGTTTCAAAATACTCAACACCTTAATATGGGCAATGATTTTCCGCAATAAAAGAAAAGAAACAGAATTCACGGAAACTTGTTAATTTGAAGCGGAAACATGATATTCAAACGGAAATTAATGTATAAAGGCATTTTGTTCAAGAAAGTGACTGAGCCAACCTCATCTAAAATTTGTAACTCATTAGCTACCGATATCTTCCCCACACACAACACAACAACACAAATTTGATAGTTTTATTGTCTCGCCTGCGAAGCAGGATCGAGACATAGGTACATGTATCACTTTTCCGTCGGCGGCGGCGTAAACTTTTAAGTTAAGTTTATATCTCAGCAATGTCTGATCCAATTGGAACCAAACTTGGGTGCATGGTAATATACATCGAAAGGAAGCAGCCCACCGATAAAAAGGCCATGAGGTCACGGTTACAGGGGTCAAAGGTTACAGTGTAATCTTTGTTAATATTTTACATTAAGTTTTTGCGTTAAACAAAAGTTATTGCTTTATATCTCAGCAATGCCTGATTCAATTGGAACCAAACTTGGGTACATGGTGCTATACATCAAAAGGAAGCAGCACGTTGATGCAGGCATCACGAGGTAAAGTTTATGGTGTCAAAGTTCACGGTATAATCTTTGTTAATATTTTATGTTAAGTTCTTGTATTAAACAAAAGTTATTGTCTTATATCTCAACAATGTCTTATCCAATTGGAACCAAACTTGGGTACATGGTGATTTACATTTAACGGAAACAGCTTGATGATGCAGACATCATGAGGTCAAGGTTATGGGGGTCAAAGGTCATGGTATAATCTTTGTTAATATTTTACGTTACGTTTTTGCATTAAACAAAAGTTATTGCGTTATATCTCAGCAATGCCTCATCCAATTGGAACGAAACTTGGATACATGGTTACCTATAATGATAGGAAGCAGCATGATGATGTTGGGGTCACACGGTCAAAGGTCACTGTGACCTTGATACAGAATTCTGTTATTTGAACATTATGTTTTTGCGTTTAGCAAAACTTTTCAACTTATATTTGAGGATTGGTTAAGCCTATTGCAACTAAGCTTGGATACATGGTTACCTATAAAGATAGGAAGCAATAGGATGATGTTGTTTTCACAAGGTCACAGGTCAAGGTCACTGTGACCTTGATACAGAACTCTGTTATTTCAACATGAAAGGTTTTGCGTTTATCAAAACCTCTTGGCTTATATTTCAGGATTGGTTAAGCCTATTGTAACTGAACTTGGATACATGGTTACCAATAATGTTAGGGAGCAGCATGATGATGTTGGCGTCACCAGGTCAAAGGTCAAGGTTACTGTGACCTTGATATAGAACTCTGTTATTTCAACATTAAGTTTTTGCGTTTAGCAAAACTTCTCAGCTTATATTTCAGGATTGGTTAAACCTATTGCAACTGAGCTTGGATACATGGTTACCTATAATGTTAGGAAGCAGCATGATGATGTTGGGGGAACAAGGTCAGAGGTCAAGGTCACTTTGAACTTGATACAGAACTCTGCTTTTTCAACATTAAGTTTTTGTGTTTAGCAAAACCTTTCAGCTTATATTTCAGGATTGGTTTATTTTGCAACTAAACTTTGATACCTGGTTACCTATAATGTTAGGAAGCAGCATGAAAACATTGAGGGCAGAAGGTTAAAGGTAAAGGTAACTGTGACAAACAGGAGACTCTCGAGACATTTAATTCCGCGGAATTCTTGTTAATTTTATTAGCCATGTTGGCTCGACTTTTCGAAATAAAACAAGCTATTGTGATACCATATACGTCATCCAACGGCGGTGGCCAATTTGAGTTTAGCTAAACTTCTTTGTTTATGTCTCATGTTTGGTTAAGTATACTGGACCCAAACTTGGGCACATGCTTCCTTATAATGACATGGCATAACGCAATGACGTTGGGGTAAAATGATCAAAGATCAAGGTCACTGTCCTTGGTAAAAGCCCTTTTTTTTCAACTAACATTTCCTCTTTAGCTCAACATTTCTGTTTATATCTCATGTTTGGTAAATTATACTGGCCCCAAATTTGGACACATGCCTCCTTATAATGCCATGGCGTCACACAATGATGTTTGGGTAAAAAGGTCAAGGTCACTGTAACCTAACCTTGGTAATAGCATTGGTTTTTTCAACTTTAACATTTTCCGTTTAGCTCAACTTTTCTGTTTATATCTCATGTTTGGTTAATCATACCGAACCCAAACTTGGACACATGCCTCCTTATAATGAGAAGGCATCACACAATGACGACCGTCCATCGTGTGTCCGTGGTCCGTTAACTTTTCCTTTAAATGACTTCTCAAGAACCACTGGGCCGATTTCAATTATCTTTGCCAGGAAGCATCCTTAGGGCATAGGGATCCAAGTTTGTTCAAATGAAGCCGATTCGACATTTGGCCGCTGGCCATCTTGGATTTCGGCCGATTTTAGGAAACGTCTTTAAATATCTTTTCCGAAACCGCTTGGGGAATCGATTCAAAGCTCATGAAACATCATCTAGAGAAAGAGGTAAGCTAATTTTGTTCAAGAATACTTGATTGACCGAATGGTTTCGGCGGCCATCTTGGGTGACCTAGTTTTGCTGAAAATGACTTCTCCAGAACCTCTGAAGGGATCAGGCCGAAATTTGGGAGATATGATTAGGGACTAATGGCCATTAAAGTTTGTTAAAGGGAAATTGATCCGTCAAAAACATGTCCGCCATGGGCTAATCAAAATGTAGCGTGTTTGGCGGCCATATTGGATTTTCTTATTTGATCGATTTTGAGACTTGGTTCTATATATGTTCTTGGGTATTCTGAGCTCAAATTTTCAATTTTCGAAACTGTCGGATAAACAGTTTAGCGGCCATCTTGGATAATTTTCTCGTCAAAAACTCCCATGCTAAAGCAATGGGAAATTTAAAATGGCTTCCTCTGGAGAACTAGTAGGCCGATTTCAATTATATTTGGCAGGAAGCATCCTTAGGGCATAGGGATCCAAGTTTGTTCAAATGAATCTGATCAGCCAATTTGCCCGGCGGAGATTTTGGATTTCGGCTGATTTTAGGAAACGTCTTTGAAAATCTCAGAAACCTCTTGGGGAATCTTCATTTAGGTCAAGAGGTAAGCCAAGTTTGTTCAAGAGGACTTGATTGACCAAATTGTTCGGCGACCATCTTGGATTACCTAGTTTTCCCAAAAACGACTCCTCCAGAACCGCTGAAGGGATCAAGCCGAAATTTGGGCGGTATGATTAAGGACTAAGGGCCATTAAAGTTTATCCATCAAAAAAACATGGGCCAATCAAAATATAGTGTTTGGCGGTCATATTGCACTTGCAAAAATGTCCACAAACTCATTTAAAAGACTACTAAACCCCACCCACCAACAATTTTGACAAAAATTGATGGCGCTCCGGGTGAGCAACACAGGCCCATTGGGCCTCTTGTTTTAAAATGCTACTGCTAATTAACTGCTTGGCAGATTCCCACGGATGTCAGTTTTACAACTGGTATAGAAAATTCTGATTGGTCAATCTTTTGTGTATTATTATAGATTTTATGAAAAATATACTGAAAATTGTCAAAATTCTAGTCCTCATTAACCACTTGCCAGATTTCAACCTAATTTGGCTGGAAGGACCCTAATGCTTTCGGCTTCAGAACCTGTATACAGAATTTTGATTAGTAAGTTTTCTGGTGTGAAAACCTGTGATTTTATGAACAAAATACCGAAAACTTTCAAAATGCTGCTACTCATTAACCACTTGGCAGATTTCAGCTTACTTTGGCTAAAAGGACCCTATGGGCTAGGCTTCAAAACTTTTGAATTTTGATTGGTCAAGTTTTTTGGTGAAAATCTGAGATTTTGTGAAGAATTTACCAGAAATTCTCAAAACGTTGCTTCTCATTAACACTGTGGCAGATTTCAAATTACTTTGGTTGGAAGCCCCTACATGTATGTCGGTAGACTTCGGAACTTGTATATAGAATTTTGATTCTTGCTGGAAAGACCCAATGGGGGCTAGGCTTCAGAACTTGTATAAAAAATTTTGAATGGTCAATTTTTGCGGATGAAAATCTTAGATTGTATGACAAATTTACTGGAAATTGTCAAGACGCTTATCATCATTAACTGCTTAACATATTTCATCCCTAATTGGCTGGATAGACCCAAGCGTGGGAGGCTCAAGACCATCTATTCAGAACTTTATGGGTGGATTTTTTTGGTTAAAATCATAAATTACCAGGAATTGTCGAAATGCATCGCCTCCATAACCGCTTCGTGGATTTGATCCAAGTTGGGCTGGAAGGATACTATAGTTGTGGTGTTTTCTGGTTCCACCCATAATGGGTTTTCACACCGTGTAAAACTCCATGCTTTGAGTTCACATTTTAAGATACATATAATGATAAGATATGGGTGTTATAAAACTATACCCATCCACATACCAACACGCGCCTCTGATGAGTTCCACTCAAGGAACGAAATGCCATAAGTCTGAATCTTGAAAATGGTAATGGCTACCCAGGTCAAACCTCACATCCAGTGGGCTCCCCACCCCATTTGCCAAACTTTTACCAATGGTATACCAATACACATGCCATTAAAAAGTGATACAACCGGTAAAAACTATAATATATAAGAAAAATTTTGGTAGTACCGCCAAAAAAACAAAAGAAAATGCCAAAAAACTACAACCGGTAAAAAACTAATACCACAACCAGTAAAAAAACCCACAACCGGTAAAAATATTTCACAACCGGTAAAAATTATACCGAGCCACCATGACAGCCACAACCGGCAAAAGTCAGAAATGGCGACTTACTGAACCGGCAAACCAACCCAACAATGCCCATATATGGGCAAATCCAATCCAATCCTCAGGCTCAGCCCAGGAAGGTATAAAAGGGGCTGAAAAAATAGCTTCAGACCATTCAGACTTCTGGATTCACAACAGCATCCAGGCGTCAGGCTTTATTCGTATAAGCAGTCTTTTGGTTTTATATTATCTGACTATGTTGTTATCAAGCCCAAGGATTCTATAATGGTAGGCTCTAAAACTTCTATTCAGGATTTTTGGTTGGTTGAGTTTTTGGTGACAGGATTTTAAAAAAAAATTTCCAGCACAATTTAAAGCACTACTCCGTAATTAGTGGCCCAATTCAAACTTGGGTGGAATGATCCTATGGTGGTATGTTGCAACATACCAAACGAGAATTTTGATTGGTCAATTTCTTTGGTTGCCAGCATGGATTTTTTCGAAAATTATCCATCATGTCTACCGGTATTTAAATGCAATTAAACATCCAGCTTAGATGATATGGTTTACAAAACTGAAATGAAACCGAATCAGCAATTTTGTGAAGCGGAAAATGGCAAATTCTGAAACGAAAAACCACCGTCCCTACCTTAACTTGTATGCAATTGAAAAACAGGAGTTTCAAAGATTGAAGGCTAAACAGGTCTCACTATACAATGCTGATAATGATCACTGATGAATATTGATGTTACTAACTAGTCTTTCTGATTTTCTTTATAGCCTGCATACACAAACCTGAAACAACGTGTTGAATCCTATGTAAGTCGCTTCCTGTCCAAGCAGTCATGGACACCAGACTTGAACAAGAATCAGCTACGCGAGAGTCTAAGACGGCACATTAACCAGTAAGACAAAGTGGAGGGATCCAGCTTTACCTATTCCCCACCCATCTTTAGCTATACCCCACCCATCTTTAGCTATGCTCCACCCATCTTTAGCTATGCTCCACCCATCTTTAGCTATGCTCCACCCATCTTTAGCTATACCCCACCCTTCTTTAGCTATGCTCCACCCATCTTTAGCTATGCTCCACCCATCTTTAGCTATACCCCACCCATCTTTAGCTATGCTCCACCCATCTTTAGCTATGCTCCACCCATCTTTAGCTATACCCCACCCATCTTTAGCTATGCTCCACCCATCTTTAGCTATGCTCCACCCATCTTTAGCTATACCCCACCCATCTTTAGCTATACCCCACCCTTCTTTAGCTATACCCCACCCATCTTTAGCTATGCCCCACCCTTCTTTAGCTATGCTCCACCCATCTTTAGCTATGCTCCACCCATCTTTAGCTATACCCCACCCATCTTTAGCTATGCTCCACCCATCTTTAGCTATGCTCCACCCATCTTTAGCTATACCCCACCCATCTTTAGCTATGCTCCACCCTTCTTTAGCTATACCCCACCCATCTTTAGCTATACCCCACCCATCTTTAGCTATGCTCCACCCATCTTTAGCTATGCTCCACCCATCTTTAGCTATGCTCCACCCATCTTTAGCTATGCTCCACCCATCTTTAGCTATACCCCACCCATCTTTAGCTATGCTCCACCCATCTTTAGCTATGCTCCACCCATCTTTAGCTATACCCCACCCATCTTTAGCTATGCTCCACCCTTCTTTAGCTATACCCCACCCATCTTTAGCTATACCCCACCCATCTTTAGCTATGCTCCACCCATCTTTAGCTATGCTCCACCCATCTTTAGCTATGCTCCACCCATCTTTAGCTATACCCCACCCATCTTTAGCTATGCTCCACCCATCTTTAGCTATGCTCCACCCATCTTTAGCTATGCTCCACCCATCTTTAGCTATGCTCCACCCATCTTTAGCTATACCCCACCCATCTTTAGCTATACCCCACCCATCTTTAGCTATACCCCACCCATCTTTAGCTATACCCCACCCATCTTTAGCTATGCTCCACCCTTCTTTAGCTATGCTCCACCCATCTTTAGCTATACCCCACCCATCTTTAGCTATGCTCCACCCTTCTTTAGCTATACCCCACCCATCTTTAGCTATACCCCACCCATCTTTAGCTATGCTCCACCCATCTTTAGCTATGCTCCACCCATCTTTAGCTATGCTCCACCCATCTTTAGCTATACCCCACCCATCTTTAGCTATGCTCCACCCATCTTTAGCTATGCTCCACCCATCTTTAGCTATGCTCCACCCATCTTTAGCTATGCTCCACCCATCTTTAGCTATACCCCACCCATCTTTAGCTATACCCCACCCATCTTTAGCTATACCCCACCCTTCTTTAGCTATACCCCACCCTTCTTTAGCTATACCCCACCCATCTTTAGCTATACCCCACCCTTCTTTAGCTATACCCCACCCATCTTTAGCTATGCTCCACCCATCTTTAGCTATACCCCACCCATCTTTAGCTATACCCCACCCATCTTTAGCTATGCTCCACCCATCTTTAGCTATGCTCCACCCATCTTTAGCTATGCTCCACCCATCTTTAGCTATGCTCCACCCTTCTTTAGCTATGCTCCATCCATCTTTAGCTATACCCCACCCATCTTTAGCTATGCTCCACCCATCTTTAGCTATGCTCCACCCATCTTTAGCTATGCTCCACCCATCTTTAGCTATGCTCCACCCATCTTTAGCTATGCTCCACCCATCTTTAGCTATACCCCACCCATCTTTAGCTATACCCCACCCTTCTTTAGCTATGCTCCACCCATCTTTAGCTATACTCCACCCATCTTTAGCTATGCTCCACCCATCTTTAGCTATACCCCACCCATCTTTAGCTATACCCCACCCATCTTTAGCTATGCTCCACCCATCTTTAGCTATGCTCCACCCATCTTTAGCTATGCTCCACCCATCTTTAGCTATGCTCCACCCATCTTTAGCTATACCCCACCCATCTTTAGCTATGCTCCACCCATCTTTAGCTATTCCCCACCCATCTTTAGCTATACCCCACCCATCTTTAGCTATACCCCACCCTTCTTTAGCTATGCTCCACCCATCTTTAGCTATGCTCCACCCATCTTTAGCTATGCTCCACCCATCTTTAGCTATTCCCCACCCATCTTTAGCTATACCCCACCCATCTTTAGCTATACCCCACCCTTCTTTAGCTATGCTCCACCCTTCTTTAGCTATGCTCCACCCATCTTTAGCTATACCCCACCCATCTTTAGCTATACCCCACCCATCTTTAGATATGCTCCACCCATCTTTAGCTATGCTCCACCCATCTTTAGCTATGCTCCACCCTTCTTTAGCTATGCTCCACCCATCTTTAGCTATACCCCACCCATCTTTAGATATGCTCCACCCATCTTTAGCTATGCTCCACCCATCTTTAGCTATGCTCCACCCTTCTTTAGCTATGCTCCACCCATCTTTAGCTATACCCCACCCTTCTTTAGCTATGCTCCACCCATCTTTAGCTATGCTCCACCCATCTTTAGCTATGCTCCACCCATCTTTAGCTATGCTCCACCCATCTTTAGCTATGCTCCACCCATCTTTAGCTATGCTCCACCCATCTTTAGCTATGCTCCACCCATCTTTAGCTATGCTCCACCCATCTTTAGCTATGCCCCACCCATCTTTAGCTATACCCCACCCATCTTTAGCTATGCTCCACCCATCTTTAGCTATACCCCACCCATCTTTAGCTATGCTCCACCCATCTTTAGCTATGCTCCACCCATCTTTAGCTATGCTCCACCCATCTTTAGCTATACCCCACCCATCTTTAGCTATGCTCCACCCATCTTTAGCTATACCCCACCCATCTTTAGCTATGCTCCACCCATCTTTAGCTATGCCCCACCCATCTTTAGCTATGCTCCACCCATCTTTAGCTATGCTCCACCCATCTTTAGCTATGCTCCACCCATCTTTAGCTATGCTCCACCCATCTTTAGCTATGCTCCACCCATCTTTAGCTATGCTCCACCCATCTTTAGCTATGCTCCACCCATCTTTAGCTATGCTCCACCCATCTTTAGCTATTCCCCACCCATCTTTAGCTATACCCCACCCATCTTTAGCTATACCCCACCCTTCTTTAGCTATGCTCCACCCATCTTTAGCTATGCTCCACCCATCTTTAGCTATGCTCCACCCATCTTTAGCTATTCCCCACCCATCTTTAGCTATACCCCACCCATCTTTAGCTATACCCCACCCTTCTTTAGCTATGCTCCACCCATCTTTAGCTATGCTCCACCCATCTTTAGCTATGCTCCACCCATCTTTAGCTATGCTCCACCCATCTTTAGCTATGCTCCACCCATCTTTAGCTATGCTCCACCCATCTTTAGCTATGCTCCACCCATCTTTAGCTATGCCCCACCCATCTTTAGCTATACCCCACCCATCTTTAGCTATGCTCCACCCATCTTTAGCTATACCCCACCCATCTTTAGCTATGCTCCACCCATCTTTAGCTATGCTCCACCCATCTTTAGCTATTCCCCACCCATCTTTAGCTATACCCCACCCATTTTTAGCTATACCCCACCCATCTTTAGCTATGCTCCACCCATCTTTAGCTATGCTCCACCCATCTTTAGCTATGCTCCACCCATCTTTAGCTATGCTCCACCCATCTTTAGCTATACCCCACCCATCTTTAGCTATGCTCCACCCATCTTTAGCTATACCCCACCCATCTTTAGCTATGCTCCACCCATCTTTAGCTATGCTCCACCCATCTTTAGCTATGCTCCACCCATCTTTAGCTATGCTCCACCCATCTTTAGCTATGCTCCACCCATCTTTAGCTATGCCCCACCCATCTTTAGCTATGCTCCACCCATCTTTAGCTATGCCCCACCCATCTTTAGCTATGCTCCACCCATCTTTAGCTAAGTTCCACCCAAACTTCACCCATTTTGGGATCGATCGTTTCCCGAACTCCCTATCAATTTCCAGAAAACTATACAGGTAAGCTATTGAGTATTTTGAAACTAAGTTGACTGGATTTTGGGTGTCTTGCTGCCTAACTTAGTTTCAAAATATTCAACAGCATGTTTATTAAATAGTAAAGACATACAATTCGTACAGCAAGGCTTAGTCCGTCATCAACTAAGCGTTCGTGATGAACGTAGCTGCGTCATTCATGCTACACATGACATGCTACATGTCACATAGTTGATTATGACATCATATGATTGATGGACAAACTGGAAAGGTCCATTACCGTTGATATAATTCAGTGGACACAACCGAAGATTGATTGATGAGCTTAGAAGATGACAAGCCATATTTAATAATATCCTGTTAACGGTGGCATGAAAAGCTTTTAACAATTTCACCCCATATTTATGATTCTTATTTCTGGGTATAGAAAATGTATCCGAGGCTAGTAGAAATTACAGGTAGTTACAACATGGACATGATGGATATCATACAGTTATTACATCAAATAAAGGAGCTGCTAAATAATAGGACACTGATTTAGTTCTGAAAACAGAATTACAAGAATACTGTTTACAAAATAACACCAGGTTTCGGAATTGAATAACATAACACTAAAATTATGCATTATACATGTTTACATAAGAGCTAAAAGTAATCATCATATCTGTCAAGTAATGGCTAGTAAATAATCAGTAGGGCTAGTAGAATCGAGTGATCACTAGTCCTGCTGGCTAGTGCCAAGTGGTGTGTCCAGATTAATTTCAAGCCCTGTAAGATTACTATGATTTCTGAATTCGTATCCTGGCAGTGTTGTCTGAATATGGTTTTAAGTCTTACAAGTATTCTGCTTTAAACAATTTTGTCATAAATAACCTTTTCGAGCAACAAAATCGGTGTATCTTAAATTCATGATCATCGTGCATATCAGATTTATGACACATTTCTTTGTATTAGATTGAATATTTTGAAACTAGTTTAACTGGAATATGTTACTACACCTTCCAGTCAAATTATATTCAGAATATTTTGACACTTGACATCATGAAAGAATTTGTTCTAAATCTGATCAGAATGTTTTTATAGGTTAACCGTTTCACATATAAATCTCAGAAAATGTATGTTCTTGATGATATATACAATTAATAATTATTCTGAATATTCTGAAATTAAATTGACTTGAAGCCATTGCTCCCAAACATGCTTAACCCTTTCCACTCTGGTGTCAAAATTTATAATTTTCTAATTAAATTAAAAGATGAACTGGTGTTCATTTTTCAACAAATTTCGTGGAAGATGGTGCTGTCATATACTGCAACATCTTCCACCAAATATTATTGAAAAATGTACACCAGTTTCTTTGCTGCTGACACAGTAGAAAGATAGATAATTGACATCAGAGTATTAATGGTTAGGCGGCTTCTAATCAAATTAATTTCAAAATAGTCACCAGTTTTCCTGGATAGGTGTTTTGAAAAAGATGTGCATGGGGTAGTGATCTCGGAAAGATTTAATAAGTTTAGGTATTTATTCCCCAAGCTGTTTGTATTTTAGGTCTGGGATGCTTGCTAGTGGTGTTGAACGTATCATTGACCAAGTGATCAATCCAAAGATATTCCCTTTGATTAAACCTAAGGTCGATGAAATGGTCTGTAACTATCTAGGGATTGATCCAGAAGAACGGCTACAGAAAATTGAACAACGGAAATTACGACAGCAGCAGCGTCATATGGCGGCTATGCAGCAACCTGGAATTCTTGGCCCATCACCACCAGGTATATCATGTGTTTATTAACACATCATTTCCTGGGTGTTTGCGGCTTAAAAGATTCGCAACAGAGCGTTGCAATATGATTTGCAAACTTCATCGCTGCTCCTTTCCACTAATTAATACATGTTATTATTCCCCCATATAGATATATGGGGTTATATAGCATTTGCTTTGTCTGTCTGTCCATCCGGTGATATAACTGTAGCTCTATTGGGCCGATCTTTAACAGAATTGTGTGTGAGGTTGTCCTTGGTGTTCCGAAGAATTCTATCGATTTTGTGGTCAAAGGCCAAGGTCACAGTGACCCAATTAATGACATATTGCGTTTCGAGATGATAACTCGAGTCTTATTGAAGGAATCTTTACCACTCTTTGGTGGCCGATTGTCCTTGGTGTTCCGAAGAACCGTATTGATTTTGGGGTCAAACACTCAAAGGTCAAGGTGACTGACTATTAATGACATTAGGTTTCCGGATGATGACTTGAGTCTTATTGAACGGATCTTTACCAATTTTGGGTAGGAGTTTGTGCTTAGTGGAAAGGAGGTATACTTTTAGCAATCTCTGATTGTCATTCTTGTTTACAGTTGATGTCTCCATGACAACATTCATTACTGCCCAGCCAGAAATAATTTTAGAAAAATAGTTTTGACAAATTCACATCAATTCATGATTCATATATATGGGGATTGAACCCCTTCCCAAGTACATGCACTGTATAAGCTGTACATGCCTATTCTGTTCATTCAGATCAAAGTGATTCTACAGTACACCTCATATATAGTTGTAAAAGTTATCATTTTTCCAACACAGAAATATGTTAGTACAATTTTTAACACTATTTAAGAAATGTTTTGTTGAATATTAGGAATATTAGCAATGCCTTCCAATTCAATTATGTTCAAAATATTCAAACATATAGTATATTTTGTTATGGAAATATGTTAGGTTATTTCCAGTGTGTGCTGTATACAATGGTGGCTGATATGGACAATTGGTTTTTTTCTTACAATAATAATTCACGATAATAATTAGTGATTAATCTAGACAGTAACCTCCGTTGCAAGAATACTAAGATAAAATACAGATTGTTGAAAATGTATTGTTCTTAAAACATGTGAAAAAGTTCTCATTTAAATGTTTTATAACCAACCTTCATTATGCTTGCTAAGAGGTTTTAATTCCAATTGTAACACTCAACATATGCACTGGGAACCAACCATCTGGTGCCATACCAGGGACATAAGAATCCATCTTACAAAATTCAACTCATAAAGGAATGCATTTCTAGATATTTCCCGCCCATTTCTGACCTCCACCCATTTTCTACGTGTGTTGGAATCGATTTGAAACTTTGAAACCTATTCCCAGAATCAAAATTTCACGGTAAAGTTCTACAGGTGTACTAGGCTTGTGCGATTATTGCTTTGAGTGATCACGATCGATTATTCGTGCACCTTGTGAGGTTATGCATGGCGACCGGCAGTCCATCAACTTTTCGTTTAAACGACTTCTCAAGAACCACTGGGCCGATTTCAATTATATTTGGCAGGAAGCATCCTGAGGACATAGAGATCCAAGTTTGTTCAAATAAAGCCGATCAGCCAATTTGGCCGGCGGCCATCTTGGATTTTGGCCGATTTTAGGAAATGTCTTTAAAAATCTTTTCCAAAACCGTTTGTGGGATTGATGCAAACCTCATGAAATATGATGTAGGGCGAGAGCTGAACCAAGTTTGTTCAAGAGAACTTGATTGGTCAAATGGTTCAGCGGCTATCTTGGTTGACCTAGTTTTAGCGAAAACGACTTCTCCAGAACTGCTGAAGGGATTGGGTCAAAATTTGGCAGATATGATTAGGGCCTAAGGGCCATTAAAGTTTGTTCAAGGGAAGTTGAACCATCAAAAAACATGACCGCTGTTGGCCAATCAAAATATAGTATGTTTTGTCGACCATATTGGATTTTTTAATTATGTTTTTGGGTATTCTGATTTCAAATTTGCAATTTTCGAAACGGTCGGATAATTGGTTTGGTGGCCATCTTGGATCATTTTCCCCCAAAAGCTCCAATACTAAAGCAATGGGAAATTTTGAATGTCTTCTCGAGAACTACTGGACCAATTTCAATTATATTTGGCAGGAAGCATCATTAGGGCATAGAGATTCAACTTTGATCAAACGAAGCCGATCGGCCAATTGGGACAGCAACCATCTTTGATTTCGACCGATTTTTTTAAACATCTGTAAAATCTCTGAAACCGCTTGGGGGATTGATGCAAGCCTCATGAATTATGATCTATCGCAAGAGTTGAACCAAGTTTGTTCAAGTGAACATGATTGTTCAAATGGTTCGGCGGCCATCTTGGGTGACATAGTTTTAGCGTAAACAAATTCTCCAGAACCGCTGAAGGGATCTGGTCGAAATTTGCTAGATATGATTAGGGACCTAAGGGCCATTAAAGTTCGAAATGTAACATTGGACATCGGCCATATTGTATTTTTTATTTGATGGATGTTGATGCCGAAATTGGTTTTATATATGTTTGTGGGTATGCTGATTTCATATTTGCCATTTTTTGTCTCGCACTTTCATGAAGTTGAAAAATTAGATTTTGGGAGAGGGGGAAAAAATGTTGTCATCGGCGTTGGCATGAGGACAGGTTAATCTTTTTAAAATGACATTTGTGGTTATCCGAATTGAAAAAAAATTACACGGATGTGTTCTATGGGATGCTTAGGACTAGTCTGCATCAAAATTACGTTGATTTTATAATTTTTTCTATACTTTTATCATGTTTGAACATAGACTATTTTGTGTCAAGAGTTATCTTTCTTGGCTGTATTAAGGTTTTTTAAAATGACATTTTCACCCACAAGGGTTATCCGATTAAAAAACCCATTAACAGATTTATTTGTTCTATGCGATGCTTAGGACCAGTTCACATCCAAAAGAAATCGACTCAAATTTTTTCCTTTTTTTTTTACGGCGTTTGAACTTTGACTATTTTAGTGCTCATTTGCATGCAAATTATATCCTGGTTATGGTTCTTGGCTGTGTTAAGGTTATTTTCAAATGACATTTGCACCCACAAGAGATTGGGAGATTTGAATAAAACATGACAGATTTGTTCTATACGATGCTTAGGACTAGTCCACATCAAAAGGAAATCGACTTTGAAATTTTTTCCAGATTTTTTTCACCGTTTGAACTTGGATTATCTTATGGCTGATTTGTATGCAGATTATATATCTTGGTTATGATTCTTGACTAACGACATTTGCACCCACAAGGGGTTATGAGATTTCAGTAAAACTTCAGAGATCTGTTCTATACCAGGCTTATGAGTAGTCCACATCAAAAGGAAATTTTTTTTTGGGTGTTGGACTTTGATAATTTTAGGCATGATAGGATCATGTTTATATGTATTATGCTGTAGTTAAGGTTTTTTCAAATGACAATTTAATCAGCAAAGACTTGCTTTTGAAACTTAAAACCGTGGGGATGATTATACATATGGGCAAGGATGTGCATGACACTTGTGGAATTTTCACACACACGCACGCACGCATGCACACACGATGAGTAGACTACTGTACACGGAATTATTTTGATCTTAGGTAGATAGAAACTTGAAACTTTGGTGATGATTGCACATATGGCCAGATATGTGCATGACACTTGGAATTTTGGTATGACCCCTGGGGGTGGGTGGAATGTGGGGTAAAAAAATTTCAAAAGGTGGTCATGTCACATCATTTTGAAGTCAATGATGAGTAGGCTACAGTACACGGAATTATTTTGATCTTGGGTCAAACTGAGCGTAGGGGAGAGGGGGGGGAGGGGAGGTTGTTCAAAAGTGGGCACCAATCGATTGTAACGCAACTCCTAGACCATTTGACATAGAAACTTGAAGCTTTCGGTATGATTACACATATGGCCAGGGATGTGCATGACACATTGAAATTTTGATATGACCCCCAGGGGTAGGGGTGGGGCAAATGGTGGGAAGAAAGTAAATTTTGTAAAATCTCATGTGACATCATTTTGAGGCTTGTAGTTAGTAGACTACAGTACAACAAATTATTTTGTTCTTGAGTCAATCTGAGGGCATGGACATTATTTTTTTCGCAGAATATTTAGTCCTAGGCAGACCGGCTCCTGCGGCAGCTGAATCCTGCGGTAACTTAAAAATGAGATATTGGTACCTTCTGATACCTCTTGTTAAACTGTGGAATAAACAGCTTGGCGGCCATCTTTGATTTTTTCCTGCCAAAAACTCCCATGCTAAAGCAATGGGAAATTTAAGATGTCTTCTCGAGAACCACTGAACCAATTTGTTCAAACAAAGCCGATCAGCCGATTTGGTTGGTGGCCATCTGAGGTTTTGGCCGATTTTTATACCCCGCCAAAAGATTTGGCGGGGTATTATGTAATGCCGCTTTCCGTCCATCCGGGCGTGCAGGAGGCCGAGTGGTTTCCGGATGATAACTCTGTGACCATTTGTCGGATCGCATTGAAACTTCATAGGATGGTTGGACTTGGTCTTGGGAAGAAACCTATCGAAATCGCCGGTGATCCGAAATCCAAGATGGCTGCCAGCCACTGGTGGCCATCTTGAAAATTGGTTTCCGGATGATAACTCTGTTACCGTTTGGCAGATCGCATTGAAACTTCATAGGGTGGTTGGCCTTGGTTTTTGGGAAGAAACCTATCGAAATGTGGATGATGTCTCCGTTACCATTTATCAGATCACTTCCTAGGGTCGTTGGATTATGTCTGGTGAAGAAACCTATCAAAATCTACGATAATCCGAAATCCAATATGGCCACCAGTCAGCGGCAGCCATCTTGAAAATTGGTTTCCGGACGATACCTCCTTGACCGTTTAGCGGATCGCTTTGACACTTAGTAAGGATTACTGGTCTGAGGAAGAAATAAATATTTTCAGATAGCTGTCATTTACTAGTTTGTGATGATGGTGGGGTGTTATGCACCGTTTGCGGAGCTCTTGTTAGAAATGGCTTTTAAAATTTCTGAAACCTCTTGGGGGATTAATTCAAAATACATGAAATATCATCTAGGGCCAGAGCTGCACCAAGTCTTCAAGGGAACTTGTCTGGCCAAATGGTTTGGTGGCCATCTTGGATAACCGATTTTTTGTCAAAATACTCCAGAACCACTGAATGGATTGAGCCGAGAGATATTATTAGACTCTGAGTGTCATTAAAATTTGGAAGGCGCTACGTCAAAAATATGGCCGCAGTGGACCAATCAAAATGTAGCGTGTTTGGCAGCGATATTGGACTTGCAAAAATGTCCACAAACTCATTTAAAAGACTACCCCTAAACAACCCACCATCAATTTTGACAAAAAATTAGAGTGCTCCAGGAGTCCGGGTGAGCTACACAGGCCCCATGGGCCTCTTGTTTAAAAATAATCGTGATTACTTGATTAATCAACTTGGGTACAACTTACCAAGACATAACAACAAAATTATATCAATGACAAAAGCAACAATGGTGTTTAAAAAGTTCTTTTGCAGGCCATGAGAAGACTATTTAAAAAAATTTATCACTGGAATGCCTGGCTCGATTTTCCCGGTGCCCATCTTGTTTAATGTAAAGAATCGTGTATATTTAAATGCAAATGTTTCAAATGCTAATGGTGCAAGGGCCTCTTGTTTAATTTTTAATCATATAAATTCATGATTTAATACAAAATCGTGATTTTCGATTTAACCACATAATTGCGCAAGCCTAATGTATACATCACTAAGTTGTTGAATATTTTGAAACTAATTTGACTGGAGGTTGTTGCTACAAATCTTACACTACTAGTGACAGACTTTTCAACTTTCATGCCAGAGTTACATGTATGCACCTTTGTGAATGTGAAGTCGGCTTTAGAACTACATATACACGTAGTTACCTACCGTTAATTGATTGACATCAAATACTTTAGTGACAGATCAGATCACTCCATTACCATCGCACTATTGCACAGTCCTTGCCCTCCCACTCCGCTCATGTTGATGTTTGCGCTAAGTTCACGAAGCAGTCAACTTCCGCCAGTGAAATTGCTTGATAAGAAATAAAGGAAATCGGGGGACCTAAAACCACTGATTTCATGTTAATGTGTTATGTCACACAGCAGGAGATCAAAAGATTGCAAGTATGACCATGTACAGTGGAGCTATGTGAGGCCGTATGGTAGGATGATGCTTCATTACATGTCCTGTCTCATCAGTTTTAATATTTATTTGAATAAGATGTGTAATTGACTTATTAATTTCAGATCTTATGGCTCTCCATCTGTCAGGAAGTTCCCCTATGGCAAGTGGTCATTACCAATCCTATCCACAGATGCAAGGCTGGTCACCTAGTGGCGGTGCCATTCCAACTGGACCTGGTCCACCTGTGCAACCATTTTCTCAGATTGGAGGACAACAACAACTTCCGTCACTTCAGCAACCTCAAGCACCTCCACCGATGCTTTTTCCTGGTCCTCCTGCAAGTACTGTGGGAATGTTGCCGAATACAGCATTGCCTCTAGCAGCAGCTGCCCCACCAGTCCCTAGTCCTCTTCTTGCCTTTTTGAACCAAAGACTTGGCCATTTCACAACGCTTGCACAGTCCATCTTCACTCAGACACAGCTTTTCCAACAGCAAGCAGGATTGGCACAGCAGCAAAGCACAATGAATACCGGTAGTATGGCTGGACCAGTTTCATATTTTGACCAGACAAAACACATGTTTCAGAATCCGCCACCGTTACCACCACCTGCTGCTAGCCCATATATCATGCCGCCAATGCCTGCAGAACCACCAACATACAGCCAGTTTCCGCCACCATTACCTCCCCTGCCAGATTCTTCGACACACCTTCCTCCAATGCCTGCTGAGGAAGAAGTCTTGGTAGATATCCCAAAGACTAAGGAGAAACCGAAAAAACAGGAACGAGAAAAAGAGAAAGATGGTACTTATAATATCCTGAAGGAAATACCGTTACCAATTCCTCTGCCTATATCTCCGACAAAAGTTGCTAAACCCCCAGCTCACATGCCTAAATTAGAAGACCGCAACGGGAAACAAATCTTGGAAAATATAAGCAGCGTGTCGGAAAAAACAATGCATGAAAATAATCTCATCGCTAAAACTAGTGCTGATGATATAGAGCTAGTGAATGTTGATGATGAAGACGATGGCGTCACCATTATAAGCATAGAACATCCAGCACAACAAGAAGAAAATCTGTTGACGATTGTTGACGTAGATCAGGAGGAGACTGAAGATAAGAAACGTACTAGTAGTGCTTATAATTTTCAATGGGATGAGGATGTTGAATTGAGTGATATATCAGACATAAGCTGTAGTTCTATTCACACAAGCGACCTGTCTTCATTTGAAGGCTCCGAAGATGAAGATGAGGAGCAAGAGAAAGTCGAGTACCGGGAGGAAGAAAAGGTCGACAATGAATTTGTAATCGAAGAAGATATTGAAAAAGATGTCGATCATGAGGCTGTAGAAAAGGAGGGTGAAGATATGGTTGAGGTACAGCAACAACTCGAGGGAAAGAGAGTAGAGGATGGTGAGATGGTACACACACTGGAGACCAATCTAGTAGAGGAGGTTGTCTTGGACGAGGTATCGCTTGAGAAACCAGGTAGGTGTACATGCATTGTTCTTATTTTGCACACTAACTGTGTAATGGTTGTGCCAGCAAAAACAGCATCTCCAGTCTTGAGAAATAGAGTTTTTAAAAGGAATTTACTACTGGAATGGGTGGCTCGATAACGGAACCAGTCATTCCAATTGTCAATTTTTAAAAACAGTCGTCGCTTGGCCTACAGATGTGCATTTGCTGAGGGGAAATTGAGATTCTTTTTACTTAATCAAGTGGTTATATATAATCTAAACCATCAAAGCTGTCTTCTAGATCATGACCTGGTGTTGCTCCAGACATGCCAGAAGGTTCCCGCTACAGGTGTCTTTTTTACAAGAATAGACCTGGCTTAGTCAAAGCATTAACCAAAGATTAATCACATGTACATTTTATTAACCAGTCTGGACTTTATTAGCTACATGTAGCATGGCTAGTTCAATATTAACAATCCCATTGAGCATATTTTGAAACTTGAAAGTAATTTGCATGGATGCTATTGGTCATTGTATAAGACTCGAGTATTTCACATTCATGAAATGATGGACAGATCCATGTGGTAAATCCTTTCTTTAACGTCCATAAAATCTTAGTGTCTCAATTTCAAATCACCCATACAGCATACAGGTAAACTGTTGTATATGTTGTAACTAATGCTACTGATGTTCAGCAAAAGCTTAGTCGGATTAGTTTCGAAATATACTACAAACTTCTAACAAGATAAGGAACTTGTGTGATTAAATGTGTGGTCGAAAGGGTTATCTTTTATTGTACTTCGGAATAGGTATGAAAAATTTGGAGAGTTAGGACAGTGTTGGTCATTTCAAAGTTATAGGAGACTAACCCATAACTGTCTTTGAATTTATGTGGTTTATGACATATTCATGACATGTATTAGCTCTTCTGGTATGCTAAGGCTAAATGAGCTTATGGCATGCCGAATCTGCCTCTGTTCTCTGTCTGTTATCGACTTCTAAAAAAAAGCGGGCCGATTTCAACTGAATTTGTCTGGAAGCATCATTAGGTCATAGAGATTCAAGAGTCTTCAAATGAAGTTAACTGGTTGATTTGGGCGTTAACCATCTTGGATTTTGTTCTATTTTTAGGAACCTCTTTAAACATCTCTGAAACTGCTTGAAACTTTATCTAGACCATGGGCTGAAACAAGTTTGTTTGAGAAAACATAATTGATCAATTTGTCTGACCGCTATATTGGATGACCTAGTTCTTGCAAAAATTATTCTCTGAAGTGACAGGGCTGCAATCAGAGAAATATGATTAGGAACTAAGGGTCATTAAAGTATGTTCAAGAGGTAAACATAGCTGCAATGAAAATCTAGCATTTGCCAACGATATGAATCTTTTCATTTGATGGATTATATATCTTTATGGTTATGACAATGTCAAGTTTTACACATTCATCCTTCGCATTGTTCAGATCATCAAATGGCAGCTTCTCAAGAACCGCTGGACCAAATAGATTTGACAGGAAACATCCTTGGGTCATAGAGATCCAAGGTTTTTAAAGTGGAGCTGAATGGCTGATTTGGTTAGTCATGTTAGTTGCCGTCTTAGATTTTGCACTATTTTTGGAAATAGATTTAGACATCTCATAAACTTCATAGTCGATTGATTTGAAGCTCAAGAACCTTCATGTAGAGCAAGACCTGTACCAATTTTTTTTTCAAGAAATTTAGCCAATACTTATTATGAAGTACATGTACATGTAAGGGTTAGTTTCATTTTATGCAGGGGTGGTTTATCCATTAAAGACATGTCCACCATTAACCAATCAAAATTGGGCATCTGTTCGCTGGGGTATTTTGACAACAAAAATGCCAATATGGGTTTTGGTCCCTGCTGAATATATGAATTTGACATTTTCTTGACTATGTTGTAAGTAAAGGTTGTAATGAGTCTATAAATAGCAGGCACTCTACCAGTGTGAGGCATCCGACTTTCGTCCTTCACTCGAGGACAAGCGTCAGGTATTCTTCCATAATCATGGATTTCCGTGTTTTACCAGTGCAGCCGCATATGCATAATATATACTCTGTCTAATTTAGAGTGGTGCATAAGAAACTATACATGTATGGTCAGGTAATTGGATGAGGATTTTGTAGTCACATGTACTTATGTATGTTTCAGAGATTAACCCTGTACATGTACATTGTAACTAAGATTGACCCAGAAAATCAATATCGTTTCCTCATGAATGTCCTTTTGGCGGCCAAGAAAGGACTATTTTTGAAGATTTACTACCCTGCCCACTGAAATGACCGGCTCAGGTGTCAAGACAGTCATTCCATCAATTGGCAAATTTTCTAAAATGGTTTTTCCTTGCCATTAAAGTTTGTTCAAGGGAAGTTGATATAGTAAAAAACATGGCCACCTTGGACCAATCAGAATATAGCATGTTTGGCGGCCATATTGGATTTTTTTATTTCATGGGTTTGAAGCCGAAATTGGTGTTATATAAGTTTTTGGGAAACTGTCGGATAAACGGTTTGGTGGCCATCTTGGATCTTTTTCTCGCCAAAAACGGCTATACTAAAGCAATAGGAAATTAAGTCTTCTTGAGAACCACTGGGCCTATTTCAGTTATAATTTGCAGAAAGCATTCTTAGGGCATAGACATCCAGGTTTGTTCAAAGGAAGCATATCAGCCAATTTGGCTGGTGGACATCTTGGATTTTGGCTGATTTTTAGAAACGTCTTAAAATCTCTGAAATCTTTTGGGAGATCGATTCAAACTCATGGAACATCATCTGGGGCAACAGCTGAACCAAGTTTGTTCAAGGGACCTTAATTTGGCACATTTTTCAGCAGACATCTTGCAGTACCACTAAAGAGATCAGGCTGAAATTTGGGAGATATAATTAGGGGCTGAGTTTGTTGATACATCAAAAAAACAACATGGCCACTGAGGATCAATACAAATTTTGATTGTTTGGCGACTATCTTGGGTTTTTGGGAAATTTCTGAGAAAATCATATAAAAAACTGCGTTTTTACCCCTGGGCCAATTTTTAATAAAACTTGTCTACACCTTCTTCACAGAAATTGGAGTGGTCAATTTTCCAGTGATCATCTTGATTTGTTTGGTTGTGCCAGTGGCTTTTGATATTTCCAGGTGAGCGATACAGGATGCTTGAACCTCTTCTTTGAATAAAAACAACTGTGCATTTTACAGATGATGGAGTGGTTGTCGAAGTGAATGTATTGACTGGAGAGGAAACCACTATCACCATGACTACCGCTGTCGATTCTGCCATCATCACGACACAAGAGGAAGAGGTGGAGGAAGTCATTGTACCAATCGAAGCTCCTCAACAACAAACATCCAGTGAACAGCCATCTGTCCTGTCTGTGCCTGAACAAATTGAGGTTGTGCTTGAACCAGCTATGGATATTGCCATTCCATTAAAGACATCGCCTGTGAAACCACAACGATTAATTTCCTTAAGATACAATTACAGTGACAGTGATGGTGACGAAACACGTGATGAACGCAAGCAAAGAATTGTTAGTATTTATCCTCCTTAAACAAGCTTGTCTAGAAAAAACATGGTATCTTATCGGAGAAGTGAGGATGTTACAGAAATCTGGTTGGTCAATATCTGTGCCGAGTCATCATTGATGCTTCAATTCCTCAGGAAATCAATCAATTTCCAGAAAACTATGCATATGCTGTTGAATATTTTGAAACTAATTTAACTGGGTGCTGCCCAGTCAAATAGTTTCAAAATATTCAAGAGAATGTTTATTAAATGGTAAATACATACAATCCGTACAACAATGCTTAGTCCGGCATCAATTAAGTGTTTATGCCAAACTTATCTATGTCATTCATGATGTAATTGTAATTGGTTATGACATCATCCTATACGTAATGTAGTTGATTATAACGTCATACATGTACAATTAATGAATAAACTGGAAAGGTCAATTTGAATGAGGCGAGGTTACTTTCAACGTATTCAGCAGCTTGATGCCTGATTTCCTACTGCCCTGTGAAATAGAGTACAGATCTTAGTTAGCTTTAATTAAACGCATCCTAAAGCTCGTTTAAAACGCGTCTATGGCGTAATTTTCTCGTAGTGATTTACTTAGTGTGTTTGGTAAAATCTCAAGATACATCTTGAATTTTATCTTGACGGGTTGAAATTTAGACACTACGGGTTTATCATTTTGAATGACGGGTTTAACTTTTTGCCCTACGCGTTTCGTAGTGTTTGAAAATTTTACAATAAATTAAACGCGCCATCACTTCCAACCGCGGTTCTCCAGTTCTTTCGACGAGTCCTATGGCTAGAAGCAAACGGGTACTCGGTTCCTAGTCTAGGCAGACCCAGTATCAGTACAGGTATCCTCCGTACATGTATTTCGTGTGCTTTGCAAACTTTGAGCGATTCGTACAGCAGATTTTAACTTATTTACATCAATTTGAGGCTGGATTTATCAGATGTATTTAATTTAGTGTTTCTTCGCGGGATTCGTCTAATTTCTGCGTTTTATAGTGAAAATCTCGATATATCTAATGCCGAATGGACAATCGTCTTGAACTGGAACACCATTCCATTCTGATGACGTCATTGCGTATATATTTAACCTCGTTATCTTTCATTGGCAGAGATATTGTTGGAAAAGCCATCAATGGCAAATCTGATTGGTTGAACTAATCTCATGACGCTTTGACAGTTGTATACTATTAGACGACAGTAAAAAAGCAACAACCTAAACAAGGATTTCCAGACTTGGGCTGTGATATGGACAAAACCCAAGTTGGATCCAGATTGGGTGCAAATTTTAATCTATGGATATATCGGAAACAAACTGGTCAGATTTTGCTCAAATTTTAATAAAGGAGTTTGTGTGATCATACATTAAGATTTAACAACCCTGGAAGTGATCAAAAGAAAAATTATAGGCTGTGGGTTACAATCTCTGATAACTTGGATCTATCTGACGATGGAAAGTAAGTGATAACTAGATTGTTTGGTCGATGCCGTGTCATAGCAATCGACCACGTTCACTACTTTGACCTCTTTAGCCTACCCCACCCCAGGGGAGGAGCCAAATGTAATACCAGAAATGTGGCTGCAATGCAACCATGAATCTCGACTTCATGACAGCAATGAACACTGACGATTGACTTCAAACATAAAATAAATTTAGAAGGCTTGTCAACAAGGGGGCCAAGGTCCTGTAACGGTATCCTGGATGGTGTATGGCAATAAGGGCTGCCAGCAGAGAAGGCCGCTACTATGTCAAAAAAGGCTGCCTATAAAATATACTGAATATGTACATACCTTTCAGTATCTATCTATCTATCTATCAAAACTTTTCAAAATATTCAGCAGGTTGCCTGTATACCCGTATCTAATTTCCACTTCCTATTTTTCTTTTCAGATGAGGCGGACATAGAGGCGAACTGTCAATATATCTCATCTGATGACGGTTGTTGCTAAGCACAGAAATAAAAATAAAAATTCTGAATAGAAGGTCTAGAGCCAACTGCTACAGAATCGTTCTGCCAAATTTGGATATAATCCACCAAGCGGTCATGGAGAATATGCATTTTGGCAATTTATGTCCAGCCAACTAGGGTTGCAATCTGTCAAGCAGTTAATGAGTAGCGTTTTGACAATTTCTGCTAAATTTCTCATAAAGTCAAAGATTTTCACACAAAAATTGACCAATCAAAATTCTATATGCATGTTCGGAAGCCGAAAGCATTGGGGTCCTTCCAGCCAAATTAGTTTGAAATCCAGCAAGCTGTTAATGTATGTATGAGACACGGCATCACACAATAATGTTCTGGCCAAAAGGTCAAAATCACTGATACGCATGGCAACCATCTGCTGTCCGCCGTCCATCCGTCAACTTATGTTTTGGCCTTTTGGCCAGAACATCATTGTGTGATGCCGTGTCATCATAAGGAGGCATGTGTCCAAGTTTAGGACCAGTATGATCAACCAAACATGAGATATAAACAGAAAAGTTGAGCTAAACACAAATTAGACGCCGCGCGGCGACGTGCATGGTATCACAATAGCTCATTTTACTTCGTAGTTGAGATAAAAATGGCCTCTTGCACTCCATAGTAACCTACAACATTTGTTTGAATTCCATCCACCGCTTTCGGAGGAGTTGCATTACACAGAGACTGGCGTAAATCGCTGTGAATAATCTGGAGTTCATAAGGGGAAATGATCTGTGAGAGACGAGTTTAGCAGAAATTGACCAGGGCTAGTATAACTTGTAACTGACCAACCCAATGGTAACAATTTAACATGCCAACCCTTTAATGCTCAAGGTGGTCAAAAAATTCCTCTGCTGTGAGCAGAGCAAGACGACTATTTTTGGAAATTTACCAGTAGAATGACTGGCTCGATAATTGAGCCAGTCATTTCAGTGGTAAAATTTAAAAAATAGTCTTCCCTTGGTCTGCAAAGATTTGGAGGGCTATAGTAGAATCTAGTAATCACTAGTCCTATCTAAATGTAGTGTCTCATCTGGCTTAATTTAAACCTATTGAGAGGGTGTCAAATGATGTGCGGGAGTGTGGGCAGGACTATGGGAAATCTAGATAAATCTGGAAGACCCCAATCTCTGACTACATAAAATAAATGTTGTCAGCCAATCCACAATCATATGGATAACCCACATACCAAATTTGGTTGAATTCCACCCAATTGTTTGGGAGGAGATAGTATGTAGAATGGATGGAGACAAATGTATCCTAATGTTTTCAAAACATGGCGATAAAGAAAGGACTCGAGATTTTAAAGGTAGGTAGTTAATTAATTCAACATCATCATACTAAAATGAAATTTTCTTTCGGATTGAGAAATTAGGCTACCACCATCATTTAACATGCCACATTGTTTTCAGGACCTGTCGGTGAAAGGGATAAATATAGCAAAAGCTGGAATTGGCATGAGGATAAAACAGAAATTTAGATTTTCTAATGGATCCACTTTTAGCTATGCCCCGGCCATCTCTAGGTAGGCTCCATCGATGCTTTGCGACCGTGTTGAAGATTTTCCGTCTTCGGGTCTACTCAGAACTGTCTACTACTCCTCTGGTAAGATTATGATGTGACGGTTGCTGCGACAACCTCTCACCACAGGTGCAGTAGCACGACTATCAGCTCGCCTCGTCACCGATGATGGTGACGATATTTATATTTGATAATCTGGGCCTGTCCTGACTACAGAAGATGTTGACGATTCGGGACGGTGGTCTTCCGTCGGTTCCAGAGTGAACTACAAGCACTACTCAAACTTTTGCTGTGAGGTATATTTTCACGGTGATGTTTTATTATGCTTTTAACTATACATCTAAACTCTAGCTGTACAATGACTTTAATAACGATGGATAGTTAGATTTACGAATACTGGTATCTTTTACTAATTGCTTGCGCACTTGACTACCGTATTTTACTTATCCTAACTTAACGTTACTTAACTCTAAGCAAGTTGGATGGACCTGTCTGTCTCCCTTGACTAAAATACTGATATTTTCAAATACAATATTTTTCAGACTCTAATTGTTCTCCCCTACTCCAATGTATTCGGAGAGAACTTTTTGATACCAAATGGCGGACCGGACTCCTGAATAAAGTTAAAGTCCCCCTTATGTACTATTTTTATTGTGTTCTCCCTCCATCTTGGTTTCGTACCGCCGGAGGTTGCTCTTGGTTCCCATTGGATTATGACATCATTTCGACCAATCACGACCCCAACTTTTCTTCCTAGCATCTGCGGTTTGGCCGATTCCTGAGTCATGGAATCTGTCGGATAACGCCCCATAAACTGACAGTGATGGATATTGCTTCGACAATCATTGTTAATCTTTTCTCAATATCTTATTCTGACGGACGTCTTCTGTCAACTTTTCGTCTGGTTTTCTAATCTTCTTGGCGCCAGACGCTACTACGTCCTCGTCCGGCCCCTTGCTTATTAGGCTTGCGCCTGCATTTTACAAGGGTGCCATGACGTAGTGACCATGTGGCCCATCTGATTCACCAACATCTGGTGTCGTATCTGGTGTCGTGGGTCGCCTCTATAGAAATATAGAACTCGGTCACATTATCACGGTCCTATGGTAAGTCGGTCGTCGCCACGTTACTACGTCATTCTATGAGTCATTCAGTCTGTGCTACGTACACTCTGTCCGTAGCACCCTCCCGACGCTCTTGCTTGAATATTTAGAAAACTATTGGTCGTAACTTCTGCTTAATACTATAAAAGGTTATGCCGCCGCTGCAGCAATAACTTTCATCTTTCAACCACCGACAGACTCCATCAGCTTACTGCCCTAAGTCTTAGTCTATTCTATTCCAATTTCACTTATTGTTTCAGCTACATTTTCGTGTCAGTTTTGCATCGACTTGATGCACACACTAGATCGCGCTATTATTTTCCTGCTCATTGTGTTATCTGTTCCTTAGCTCGCCTGGTATTCAAATATAGTAATTCACTGAGGTCTTAGACTGCAAATATAAGATGTCCCCGGGGTCATGACCCCCCAGAAGACAATCCGATATCTACAGTGTGTTGGGATCAGTATGTGCTTTGAATCCTGAATTCCAATTTCATGGTAACTATAGATACAGCTAACCGGTTGAATATTTTGAAACTAATTTCAAGTAATTTGACGGGGTCTGTTGTTAAATATTCAACAGAATGTTTACTAAATAGTAAAGACATGCAATTCGTACAACTGACTCTTAAAAGTTTAACAGATTTAGCTACGTCAGCCTACATATGATGTAATTCATTATGACATCATATACTTCACACTTTAACACCCATGCAGGGTTTTGCAGAGGGAGGTCCCTTGCACCATTTAGTGCTCTAAAATTCACACCATCCAATCATTACCTTCACACATAGTTCATTGGCCTAATGGATTTTAGGACAGAGATATCTTCCATGTATGTACTTGATCCAACATTTGTCAAAATGACCCATGATTTCTTGAGGAAGTGGGACAGTTCACCCCACTAAGCAACTGGATCGGTAGAACCTGGCTCATATCATCCAAAACTGGTTACTGAGGTGGTGTTGAGAAATATTTATTTGCAGACCAAGAAAAGGCTAAAATTTATCACTGGAATGACTGTCGATAACCGAGCCAGTCATTCCAGTCGTAAATTTTCAAAAATAGTCTTCTCGATCTGCAAGTAGATATTTTCCTATCGGTCATTGGTGGTCTGACTTGAATCAGTCTCACTCTCCTGGCATGCGCGATTCACTGTCCTCAGCGGTCACTCACCTGGAAACACCAACTCTCCACCGGAAAACTTTGAAGTGTAGATGCTCTCTGAGAGCAGCTGAGGCGGTTCCAGGTATAAATAGGCTTATGGGCTGTTTTGCTGTCTGAAATTTAAATATTTTTTAACTAGTTTCCATAAAATTTTTTCTTTCAAACTTCACATCACCTGGGTTGTAACCACCATGCATGCCACCCAGAAAAATTCATGAATAATCCAGCATGCTTATCAGGTACCACTGTACCACCATGCATGTCACCCAACAAAATGAATGAATAAACTGGCATGATTATAATCATGCTGGTTTATTCTAACAAATATTTTCGGTGAGGTACATGGTGGTATCGTGAATATCACTATGAGCAATGTACGCTGTACTCGGACAGAGTGAGATTATAGTAGCTAATTTATTATTGTGGCGTGAGACTGAGTGGTGGTAGTACACACTTGACCGGGCAGTGCACCAGTATCATGTCAAAATACATGTAGCATTCTATCAGTATTTGTGTTGGTACACTTTTTAAAAATTTATTACATAATGTTCTTGTACCAACACAGATAGAATGCTATTTTGTCATGCTACTGTTGCAGTGCTAGGTCAGGTGTTCACTACCACCGCTCAGTCTTACTTATAGTTTTGCCCAATGGAGGAATCCAGTTTTATCTACGCCCCGCCCATCTCTAGCTAAGCTCCACCCAAGCTTTACCTGCATTGGGATCGATCTCTGTACTCTCTGAATCTCAAATTCCTGAAAACTATACATGTAAGCTGTTGCTATGACAGCAACAGCTCCCAGTCAAATTAGTTTTAAAATATTCGACATCATTTTTATTAACCCTGTAATGGTCATGCCGACCAAAACTGGCCTCTGTTATGGCCTTGTGGAATGTCCATTTACAGGCCAAGAGAATAGAATTTTTGAAAATTCACCACAAGTGACTGGCTCAATGACCGAGCCAGTAATTTGTCATAAATTTTCAAAAATTGCATTCTCTTGGCCTCTAATTGGACATTCAATAAGTGGATATTAAAATTTTCTTCACCAAATTTGTCCATTAAAGGGTTAAATAGAATACATATAGTCCGTCATCAATTAAGTGTCTGTGAAGATTGACGAACTTATCTGCGTCATTCATTATGTCATTGATTATGTTGTCATCCTTATGCATCATGTAGTTGATTATGACATCATGATTGATGGATGAAATGGAAAGGTCCATTATGTAATGCTTATAACTCCCTGTGTTATCATATTTGTTTCACTTTCTATTTCAGCTATTTCAACCACAAACAAATGTTGCAAAAATAAACGTACAAAATCTGGAACAGTAGGACAAAAATTTGAAAGACCACTGCTGTCAGTAATACATGACCTGTGACCAGCAACATCATTCATCAACACAGACAGTCGTATAACCATAAAACACCGCTGATCACCAGCATGGGCAATATTATATAGGACCAAGATAGTTTACTGTTGTTCTAGAGACTGGACTTGTATTGTTATTGATCATCGATAACAATACAAATCTTAAAATCAACAGTAAAGTAAACTGAATCTTGGTCCTATATAATATTGCTCATGCTGGTAATCAGTGGTGGGATGTCTGTGTTGGTGATTGTTTGAGCAAACTGCATTATATCAATATGGCAGCATTCAATAACAATGACATTAAACTTTTAAGTGAATGAATAAACAATTTAATCAAATCCAAAATGACCTGGTTTGACTTATTTACTGTATGTAGGTAAAGGTTGTATGGTGTTTTCATCATTTCTTTGGATCTTCAGTGGAACAAGGATTGAGAATTTTTCCCCACTGAACAACGGAACAAAGTAGTTAAAGGTAAGTAAAGCTCCAGCTTTACAACCCGTTACTGTCCAATATTTGTCAAGAAAATTTAAATTTCTGCTGAACCCTTTAATGGGTAAATTTGGTCAAGAAAATTCCAATTGTCTCATAAAATGTCAATTTGCTGATCAAGAGTATTCTGGGAGCCAGTCATTCCAGTGATAAATTTTCAAAAAATAGTATTCTCTTAGTCTGCTAAAGGGCATTTCTCAGGAACACTGCAGAGGCTGGTCATTTCTCTTTGATTTCAGAGGCCAGTTTTGACCACTCACTGAGTCACGATGAAAAATAATTCTTGTTCTGCATATGGACATTTCTCAAGGCCAGCACAGAACATGTTTTCACCAGCTAGAGTGTTAAAGGGTCAATTGCTAAAATGTACAATTCTTATAACAGTGACTAACTACTAACTCTTGGTATGTTATTGGTATATCTAATCGTGTTAGTTAGAGCTAATTCAATATAACAAACTTTAACAGTTAATTAAATTCAATCGGCACAAACGATCGTGGTGAATGCACCAAAATAGCCCAAACTTCAGGGCAAACTCTTTGTCACTGATTGGAGAAGTTCACTCAATCTGTAGTGTACCAGCTTCAAGTTCATCTTCAAGTCTTTCCAGTAGTGGTGGCGTCCTCATCGTCAAGCATGTCATCATCAGAAGATTCACTGTCCCACACATTAGCCTTCTCACCATTACTATCAGTGTCTGATTCCACGTTTACAACGCCACGATGAGTGATATTTGGTTTAAAATATACGGCACAATATATAGCCAGTAATACACTATATACATGTACTGTTAGGCCCTATGACCTGACAGCGGCTGTTATGGTCATACACCGCCCTCAGACTTTAGCGCAGAAATCAAACACATTATTCATAGTTTCGCTCATCCGGGCATCTTGAGATCGGCCGCCATTAAAGTTGGGGCAAACTTACTACATGCTAAAGAGGACTGCCCATACAAACGCATTGTTTACATTTTCGATGAAGTTCAAACCATTAAATCCTGTGTCTGAGAATCTGTAATAACCCCATCAGGTATCAGAAAACATGAAATCATGAGTGAATTTCGCAATATATTAAAGAAAATGTAATTACGGTTTAACGGCCCATTGCTCATAATGTTAAATTAGCCCCTCTGAAAATGGCGTATCTCCCAGGGTATTATGGGAAATTTGATTGTGATGACGTCATCGTGATTCTATGAATATAATACCTTGGTGGGAATATCACCTCCAACAAGGGAGTACTTCTACTATTGCATTAACAATTTCAAATGACAAGAGAAAATAATAAATTTGTTACGAATGTGTCAAAATTCTGGTGAATATTTTGAAACTAATTTGACTGAAAGCCAACTTCCAGTCAAATTGCTTTCAAAATATTCAACATCATACTTATATAATGACTGTAAAAGTGGAATTCTGGGATTTCAGGTTCAAATGGGTAAAATGTGACAATTCATTAGTTTAGATTTGGGGCCTACTTCCCTGATAATGCAGGTTACTAGGCCAATATTGGCCCAGTAACCTGCATTATCATTCTTGTTTTAGTAAATGTGATGTCATCGATAATGAGAAAGTTATTGATTGTCGCAAGAGAGCCGCAGACACAAAATATATATATATATAATATCCATTTCGTTTAGCCCCTGGTCGCGAAAAAACAATTTTGAAGATAAACAATCCGATAAACTTGATCATTGATGCGTGTCTTTGTTTACAATTTTCGAGATAACTAACTTCAAGCACTGTCAGTAATAAGCCGGAGTTAAGATGCCGAAGCGGTCAAATATATAGGCATCACACTTTCTGATTGGCAGTTTCGTTATTCCGTGTTATCTGTCTACTTTTTGGTCTGTGGCGTACATGAAATGTGCGTAGATTGATGAATTGCACACACAAAAATGTTATTTTCTAAACAGTTGATGCCATCTTTGCTAAATCTCATTAAATATGCGTGTATTCTCGACCAATCAGACGTTGATACCCGTTGCCGAAAACGGGTAATAACGTTACATACTCGGATACTCCTGGAGTGAGTTCAGGAAGGCGAGTGTTCGGCGAACGTTCGCATTCTACGCGGTACAGTGTTCAGTTAATAACGGAAAACGGTTTTCGCGGTCCTGAACGCACCCCCAGGCACGGGTAAAACAACTATGTACGCATGTGCATGTCTATGTAAAAGCGGAGATTTTTGGTTACATATTATGTGTGAAATAGCGAAATCGAAAACAACCGAATGTCAGGTTTGCAGAGTTTGTAAATCGCTTCCCTTTCCGTTATAAGACAAATTTGGCATAACACTAGCCGCAACTGGTGCAAATATTGTTCTAAAAAGTTATGCCTATTACGTCAGCGCAAATTAGACTATATTGTAATAAACCCATTTCAGAGAATATCTTGGTTTATTCATCCAGATTTCAAAAGAAATTGTGGATTGAAAATTTATTAAAAAATACGCACAGTCATCACACTAGCTTCATACACAGTAAAGAATACCCAGGTGCGGAGTTCACACACGTCCATTTTATACAAAATTACGATTAACGGTTACGATGATGACATTTCGACAATTATCATTTACAGCCACAAAAAAAGCTAAAGGCGATACATGTACTTAACACCTATACGGCTCCAATTGCAATTTAAATTTACATGTACGGGTCCTTGACAGACTATAGACCGATTCCACTTTAATGTTTAATGACGCGTAGTAAGAATCTTTGTAGCGTTGCTGAATACATTTGATTGCGCGTTTGACTTTTTCCGTGACAGGTTTAAAATATTTCATGATACGTTTAACATATTGTAGGACGGGGTAGACTTTCCGTTAGACGCGCCTATAAAATAAATTAAATGCGTTTGGTGTTTGGCCACGCCTGGAAACGCTACGAAGTTTTGACGCGAAAAAGACGCATTTTTGTTTCGTTTTTGCTTCCTCACAGTAAAGCTAACTAAGATCTGTACTGTACTAATATTTGTTTGGAAATTGCCAACCTTATGATTAATCACAGGGCTGAGCTTGATCAAACTTGGCTGAAACGGCACTATGATGGTTACTATACAGAAATCTGATTGATCAATTTGCTCGGCGGCGTAGTTGTATTGTTCATTCCTAAATATTTTCATTTCCCTGTTTCATCAGCATATATATAGATATATATATATATATATATATATATATATTGTCATGAAGAATAATTAGAAAGTTCACCGCCAGTGTTGAACAGTACCTCAGCTTGTTATACAGTGACTAACTGTCATGCCTAACACCTGAATTCAGGAGTCGTCCCAGTAAATACTGTATCTCTTCTTGACAATAGGCACAAGAAAAAGAGCAGCGTTATTCACGCCGACAGCAGAGACGCGCAGAACTTGAGGCAAAGAGACGGGAGAAAGAAGAGGAACGAGCTCGTATCCGCGAGGAAAAACGACTGCTTAAAGCAGAATCTAGCAACACGACTGGGACGGAAGACGAAAACATAGGTATTTAGCTATAGGATGCTTTGATAGTAACTAGACATTTGTATTGCCATTATTGTTTAGTGGAGAGTGAGACTATAGTTATGTGACTTTCTCGTACATATTGAAGACTACATAGATCTACATGGGCTGTACGCTATGGAACAAATGCGACTAACTATTTTAGCCACTTAACGGTTTAGATTTTTGAAGAAAATCTAGATTTTTGCTTAATCAGTGTCCGGTTGCAGGTTAGAGAAGACTATTTTGGAAAATTTACCACTGGAATGACTGGCTCGGTTTATCGAGCCGACTGGCTCGGTTTATCGAACCTAAGCCAGTTATTCCAGTGGTAATTTGTCAAAAATAGCCATCGCCTGGCTTGCAATTGAACATTCTTGAAGATCAGTGCAAAGGCTGGTTATTGTAATGGTTGTATATTGACATTGATGATATATTTACCTTCGGCCCATAAGGTGAAGAGGACATAATCTGGTCTGTGTGTGTGTGTGCGTTCATCCATGCGTGCGTCAGATCAAATTCTGTATCCATCAATATCTTGGAAACTTCTCGTCTGATTTGGCTCCAATTTTAACAGAAGAAAGGGTGTGACTGTACACAAGGATTCCACAACTTTCCAAAAATGTTTTTCAAAATGTGACAAAAGATAGCACATGGTCCAAATTGTTTTTAATCATTAAAAAATAATACTAGAATGTGTAGTCCATGACACGCCATCACAAATCACCATGCTTTCACCAACAATCACATTCTGCAATGCACACCAGTGCTTGCCTAAAATTCTGCAATCATATGAGTAACTCAAATAGCAAATTTGGTTGGATTCAGCCAACTTTATTATTTTGACCCCTCACTCCCACCCCCTTCTCATCCTGGGGCCAGAACCTAATGTAAACATTGTCTCTCAGTCCGCAATCATATGGGTAACTGACATACCAAATATGGTTGAATTCCACCAATTTTGACGTTCTGTCTAATGTTGAAGGAAAGGACCAGGGAACTAACAAATGCGCTTGAATGATAGATTTAGATAATAATCAACCTATAGCCACCAGTAAAAAGCAGAAATAAATCGGAATAATTTGAAAAAAGCAAATAAATACCATTTATGTCACTCTGGCGGGAACCAATTAGTGACGAATTTGAGACTGTGCGCTCTGGTGTGCACCAAGTAAATAAATAATACAGGATATGGCTAATCTCGGTTATATTCGCGTTAAACTGATTAGCCACTACTTCCTACAGGTAAAATACTGTCTAATCTTAAAACAATTTAACTGAAAGCTGTTGTTTCTAGAGACAGTTACACAAATTTCAAAATATGAAGTAGGTATCAGGTTGCGACCTTGAATACCAGCCGTGTATTTTGAAATAATTTTGACAGAAACTGCTCTCACCAGAAAAAGTGACTCAAATATAACATTTTCAAAAGGATCCATGTAGTGAATTAAAGAGTAGCCAGTTAATCGCTCTGCGTCGGCGCCTATAGAGAATACTATTCATGCTGCTTACAATCTATATTCAGGTGTGCTTTCGTTATATTCTGGTAGGCCTATGCAGTATACCTGCACATACCAGTTGACACACGCCGGAATGCGAAGCCACTAATTGGTTCCAAGTTAAGCGATCCTAGATTGAGTAAATTATGCTTTTTCCCAAATAATCCTGATTCATTTCCACTTTACATCTTGACCGAAATTTTGTGCTCACCAGAAAAAGTGACTCAAATATAAGGTTTTAAAAAGGATCCATTTAGTGAATTAAAGAGTAGCCAGTTAATCACTGTGCATCGGCACCTATAGAGAATACTATTCATGCCGCTTACAATCTATATTCAGGTGTGCTTTCGTTATATTCTGGTAGGCCTATGCAGTACACCTGCACACACCAGTTGACACACACCGGAATGCGAAGCATCAGCTTTGTCACTAATTGGTTCCAAGTAAAGCGCTCCTAGATTTACTAAATTATGCTTTTTCCCAAATAATCCTGATTCATTTCCCCTTTTTACCGATGGTAGTTTATTTAATATTGTATGAAATTACCAATAAACATTTGCTATTTCCCTTCCTTTAAAAACTTTTTCATCGGCCCATCCATAGGTATGTTCATGCATCCATATATCCAGGAAAATCTTGTCGCTGTAACTCCTTCCATTCGAGAGAGAATTGTTTTAAACTTGACAGAGTACACCACCAAAAGATGTGCCTAATGTTAAAAAATGTTTCAATGGTCCATCCCATCCATCTGTAGCTCTGTACATCCCGAAAATCTTGTTGCTGTAAGTGCAACTCCTACAGTTTGAGAGAGCATTGTTTGAAACTTGTACAGCATCCATGGGTATGCCTGTATGTCTGCTGGTTCTGAAAATCTTGTGTACTCATGTTGGGGGCGGGGTTTATGTCAGCCTCCAGCTGACTTTCTTTTGCCATCATATATGCCCTTACCCGCGCTTCAGGCCAATCCTGCCAAATTAACTTATGCCATGGCAACTATCTGTTAACCAATTTTGTTAATGCTTTCAAAGCTTGACACTAAAGACTCCTGCATACCTCGGGCAAGTCATTTCTACCACTTGAAAGGTGAAACCTAATGCACACACTTGCCCTGCTCATGAAGTATGTTGCAAAATTGCATTAAATTATGTACGTTACCTTATGTTTAATAGAATAACAGATCAATCATTTTCTGAACCTCTGTTCAAATACTTGCGTCGCACGTGAGTGCCATAGGCCATTTGCTTGATTTTAATCTACTATACCTTCCAGGACAGAACATTCTAGACTTATGTTTCCATTACACTAATAGACACTCTTTTTAGGTTCTGAATCTAAACCAGAGAGTACAGAGGATGAGAATCCGGTCCTGCCATCCGCCACGCCTCTTAATGCACTCACGTCACCACCAGCCCTGCCATCCGCTTCCCCTCTTAATGTGCTCACATCCCCGCCAGCTCTGCCTTCTGCTGCTTTCAATGTGCTTACATCACCGAATAAATCTTCACCCGACAAGAGAAAGAAAACAAAAGAGCAGCTCAAAGAAGAGCTTCGTGAGCAGAAGATGCAGGAGAAGAAACGATTTCTTCGTCGACAACGCACACGTAACAGAAAGTACACTTCTGATGACTTCACATCAATATTTACTGAGAAGCGACAATTGTTCTCCAGTGAGAGTTATGCTTATGAGGAAGAAGTGAATACCTCTTTAGTCGTCGAAGATGGAGCGGTTGTCATGGATACAGATGATGTGTATATAACGTCACCTCCAACCCCAACACAAGATGAGCCACCAGAGGGCGCTGTGGTGCCAGAAAAAAATGAAGGTTAGTACTAATAGTGTTTACATGTACAGTACAATGTCATCATCGTCGTCGTCATTCGCATTACCATCAGGAAATAGAGCAACCAAAAAAACAATCTAGTAGTCATAGAAGTTAGGTTTTCTCCTAAATAACATATTTAAATTTAATTAATGAAGATGTTTTAACATATTCTCTTTCATCTGACATGTCTCTATTGTTAGTAGTTAGCTTCAGGATCTGTAACCATTGGCATTACATTTTGCTTTTGTCCTTTGGGCCTTTAACACTTGTATCACCCAAAAACAGCGTCTCTAGTGGTCTTGAGAAATGTCCATTTGCAGACCAAAAGAAGACTATTTTTGAAAATTTACCACTGGAATGACTGGCTCGATAACCGAGCCAGTCATTCTAGTGGTAAATTTCCAAAAATTCTTCTTGGTCTGCAAATGGACATTTTTAATGAGAAAATTGAAATTTTCTTGAATAAATTGGAGGGTTAATGGTTAGAAATGGAGGAATCCAGTTTTATCTATTCCCATCTCTAGCTAAGCTCCACCCATGCTTTGCTTGTGTTGGTATCGATTGATCCCTGCACTCCCTGAATCTCAATTTCCAAAAAACTACATGTAAGCTGCTGAATATTTTGAAACTAATTTGATTGGGTGCTAGATTGACAGCACCCAGTCAAATTAGTTTCAAAATATTCAACATGTTTATTTAATAGTAAGGACATGCAATTCATAGAACAATGCTTAGTCTGCCATCAATTAAGCGTTTCTGATGAACTTAGCTGCATCTTTCATGACATAATTGATTATGACATTATCCTACATGGCACCTTAGTTGACTATGATGTCATAAGCTTGATGGATAAGCTGGAATTCTCCATTGGCATCTTTGTATTCATTTTGTCAGATGTCCATTATTTTTAAGCCAAGAGAAGAATATTTTAGTAACCAAGCCATTCATTCCAGTGGTGAGTTAAAAAAATTTGGCTAAAAAGTTGATATTTTTAAAGAGGCGGTTTTGACCAGCTTGTCAATGTCTTGATCACTCTTAACCATTAAATTGATGGTTCACTTGTCTTAAGGAACCATGTTGACAACAAAAGACACTTACAATTTGTATGTTAACTCCTTTGTTCTTTCACTAATTGTCGAGATTGGTCTAGAAAATCTTGTCATTAGTAAAAGTCAGTTTGTAGGCTGAGAGAAGCCTATTTTTCAAAATCACTGGAATGACTGACTCAATAAAAAAATTGTCTTCTGTTTACCTGCAAATTGACATTTCAGAAAACCACTAGCTAAGCCGTTTTTTGCCATTTTAATTATTGATCATTCATTTCATGAGATAGAAATATTTCTGGTATATGTTGTTAGGAGTTTCCATGTATGGCACAGTATCTAGACTTAGCCCCGTTGCATCAACTAGTATTACTGAAACCCCGGCAACACTCACAGTTACACAAGTAGCTCGAGAAACACGATCGCGGAGAAACTTAAGCGAGGAACAGCGTAGTTTGGAAACTATATCAACTGGTCGTGCTGACTCTCCATTCAGCGATGTGTCTGGTGGATCACTCGGCGATGGTGCGGAGAAAAGGCCCAGCAAGCGATGTCGTATAGGTGATACAAGCCCAGTTAGCAGTGAAAGCAATCAGTCTCAACATTCACGCGATGTTAGTCCAATTGATGTGAAAACAAAGTAAGTTTCTGCATATGTTCTGAAAAGGAATTATATTAAACACATGAGTGTATCCATTATTACTGGTATCTGTAACTAGGCCATCCATAAAAAAGAAAACTTCAGTAGAGAGGTAGGAAATATATATAGCTTTTTGATTATTAATTTATTTTCAAACGGTCATAAATATTAGTTTTTCTGATATTTGCCTAGATGTCCATTAAATATGGTTGTAATTGCCAAATTTGTCATTTGACACAATTAGCAAAAGGGATTCACATTGCATACAAATGAAATTAAAAACATTGTAATTTGTATAGTTTTACATGTATGCATGTTTTGTCTTTTATGCTTGGTAGAAAAAATTATTTTTTATTCCCGGCCGGGTGAAAAAAAAAGAAAAATTTCACCTAGGAGGTTTACAGGAAATGAAACTATTTTTTTATTTTGGCCCCAGATGTATGTCAAAAGTTTGACAGAAGACAGACAGACAGACCTGGCTGGCTGGGTGACTGACCTGGCTGGCTGACATTACTGACTCATACTAACAGAGTTTCAACTAATAAATCTAAGCTTTAAGTTTAGCGTAATTATTCGAGATACTATTTGATACAGCATCTAAATATGCTGCGGGTACATTGTTAGCTATACTATGGCAAGTCAGCTGATAATAATTGTAGGTCAACAGTCAAGGCCACAGATTATAGCATGCTTCTAGTATGAGCTTTGACGAGGATAGTGAAATCGCTTCTGCTCATCTGTCCTTGCAACTATCTCTGAAATACATTGGCAGAATTTAACACAAATTTGTATGTGTGTTACTCATATAGTTGTGTACTGCAAGACGACACTTATATTATATTAGTTAGAGGGGGAGGGAAATTACCTAATTCATGAAAGCGTGGGAATTTGCAATGGCACACCATCGACTGCACATACTACAGTAGTTAGATATATTTATAGATCATATATTTCTATCCAAATGCGTATTTACCTTTATTAGTCCCCTACCGGTAAAACCGGGGAGTACTATAGACTTGCACTCAGTCTGTTCCAGTTGGTTTTCCGCACATATTTTCGCAGTCCTTCAAGGTGTTCAATTGATAATTGGTACATTGCTTTGTTATGAGAAGTTACAGACCAAGTTCGAGTTTCAAGTGTATGCGTCCATTTTTTTACGGAGTTATACCCCACCCCCCTTCGACTTGAGAAATACGAAAAATATCAGCTTCCCGCACTTTTTCATACTCATTCAAGATATTTAATGGAAAATTGGTACATCGCTTTAGTATAAGTAGAACAGAGCAAGTTCAAGTTTCAGACATTTTCGCCAAGTTTTCATGGAGTTATGGCCCCTTTTGACTTATGAAATACGATAAATATTAGTTTTCCGCCATGGAGTTATGGCCCCTTTTGACTTATGAAATACGATAAATATTAGTTTTCCGCATTGTCGCAGTCTTTCAAGATATTCTACTGAGAATTGGTCCATTTCTTTGTTATGGGAAGTTACAGACCAACTTCGAGTTTCAGTGGTTTGCGTTGATTTTTGATGGAGTTACATCCCCTTTCAACTTATGAAATACAAACATATCAGCTTTCAAGACTTTCGTTCTCCTTCCCCATATATAACTGAAACTTGGTATATTGCTTTGTTATGAGAAGTTACAGATCAAGTTCTGAGTTTCAGCTGCTTCTGTCAATTTTTAATGGAGTTTTTGACTGGCAATCTCTAAAGATTTATAGCACCAGGTAGGGGACATGTATTGCAAAGCAATCCTTACAGAATGCTTGTTGTTTATAGGTCATCTGATGTACCTAGCATATCACCTGAGTTGGCATCACGACGTAGAAGACAGATTTACAGCAGTGATGATCTTTATAAACCAATGACAACTCATCGCCGACGTGGCTCACCAATCGCGTCTCTACAAACAACAAGCAGACGGTATGAAATTAATCATGTTGAAATCTGATCTAGACTGTTTATCAGTTTATGAATGCTTTTTAAACATGTTAAAATATGAAATTTGAACCAATGTTTTACATGTATAAATCAGCTGCTGTCAGACTGTTAGATCTGATAGTACTTCATGGTACATACGCTGAATTTAACCATCAAATTTGTTTAACGAAAATTAAATTTTCTCATAGAAAATGCCCATTTGCAGATCAAGAGATTATTTTTGAATATTTATTACTGTTGACTAGCTCTGTTATCAAGCCAGTCATTCCCATGATAAATCTTCAAAAATAAAACATTAATTTTAAAACATACAATACTTGCATGTTTCACTCGACCCATTGTAACTACACAATTAGTATTGAACGAATGTCTTATTATGTGCTATCGAGGTATCACTGCTCACCTTGTAAGCCGGGCATACACCATTTAACATACTTTAATTGATAGTTCTAGAAATGTAACATTCAAATGTCCATAAAAACATTCTCGTGGGTCAATACTAGCATTGTATTGTATTGAACTATCAATTAATGTATGTTAAATAGTGTACACCCGGCTTACAAGGTGAGCAGTGATACATTGATAGCACGTAATAAGACTTAATAGTACATTCGTTCAATACTAATTGTGTAATTACTATGGGTCGAGTGAAACATGCAAGTATTGTAATATACATGTATGTTTTTAAAATTAATGTATTATTTTTCTGTTTCTAATCAATTCAGCACATCACTTTATAACTTTCCTTAATTTGATTTCCTACCTGTGTACTCACATTTTCTTTGTTATTTTAACCCTTTAACGGACGTACCGGCTGAAACCGGCCTCTGCTATTGTCTTGTGGAATGTTTACTTACAGGCCAAGCGAATACAATTTTTGAAAATTTACCACTGGAATGACTGGCTCGATAACCGAGCCAGTCATTCCTGTGATAAATTTTCAAAAGTCGTATTCTCTTGGCCTGTAAATGGACATTCAATAAGAAAATAATTAAACTTTCTTGACCAAATCTGACCATTAAAGGGTTAAATATTCGAGATATCCAGAGTTAAGCTGTACAGAGTACTATGTAGCCTGCAGAGCTTCAGCAGGCACACAGTTAAGCTTTCCACATGTAATCAATGCACATAACTTTCTCTAACTGCGATTCTTCTTTCAGTAACAAGCAGTCTTTGTCACCAATGCTCCTTCCACCACCTCCTGCTCCTAGAAAAGCTGTCGCTCCTACCAGGTGAAGGATCTGTTTTCGGCCTCCATCCTGCAGTTCTGTGTTTTGTGGCATGCTGTTATGGTTATGCTTCGAGTCCTCTTCACTTATGTTATGCTCGCTTGCATTTCACTTACTGTCTTTTATTGTTGTAAATGTAGATCTTAGCCCTTTACATGAGTGCGCATGAGCGTGCAAGTTTGTGTGGGTGACCATGCACATGCACGCATGCACACACACATGCATCATGTGTGCGTGTGTGCATGGCTGTGTGTCTGCGTATGTCTGTGTGTGCATGCGTTCGCACGTGTGAGCGCATACGTTTGTCTGCATATGCATGCATGTATGTGTACATTAGAGCTGGGCGATAATGGATTTTGTTAGACGGTAACAGTATCTGGGAAAATACAGTGGTATAACGGTATATCATCTAGGTGATTGGGCCTTAGAATAAGATGGGTTTTTTCAAATTTGTAGTAATTGCCACAAAAACTCAACCCTTACGAATCGTCTAGGTGATTGGGCCTTAGGATAAGATGGGGTTTTTTCAAATTGGTAGTAATTGCCACAAAAACTCAACCCTTACGAAAATCATGGCTCATAGCACAAACGGATCATCTGACATTACTGATCACCACGAGCATGGATTAAGGTGATCTAAAAGTCACATATGATATATACACCAAGCATTAACTTCGTATTTTATGCCGTTCTCGATGTTTTATTCAGCCATTTAACAAATCTTTGTCGTGAAAAGCACATTCACCATTTGCAAAATGGAATTCTCAAAGCTGAAATCTGATTGGTTAAGATGGAAATAGGTCTAAAGACACGTTCGACTAGGCAAATATAGTCAACTAACGGCGACTTCTCCAGTGGAATGCGCTATCTTTGACTGGCAAATAATCAGGTCAATTATATATAGTTGGCCAGTTGAACACGCACTAGATCTGCATTTCCAGTAAATCTGGCTGTCTGATCGGTTACAATTAACTTTGACAGTCGATGTACTATACATCAAAGCGAACGCCGCTGAAGGCGTGAAGCTAACACATTTCATCCTATAGGCTTGCTACAAAGTATAAGATATAAAATTCTAAAATGGACACTGTTTATGGTATTAGAATATATAAGATTAAATAAGTTCCAAGCTATTTTTCAATATAATTAGCTACATTGTAGCTTAATCCGATCGATTTTATTAATGTAAAATATAATTTAAAGATGTTTAAAATACTCTTAATGAAGGTTATTATCGCTAGTCTAGCGGTAGACATTTAACTGTCTAATTCTCGCACATCCACCCATTAATCCAACAGGCATTCCTCTTGATCTAAGACGCTGCCCGTGGTGACCCATTCATGATCATTTAACAGATCAAGTAAAGATCAGGTGGGATTACAGTAGTGGTTTCCTAGATCCGAGCTAAGTTTTATTCAGAACAACATTCTCAAAGCAGAGCTCTAATATATCTGCTAGCCTGATATTGGTTTGCATAGTGTAATGACGTCATCAGAATGGTATGCGAAATGAAAGCGAGGCTTGCTGTCAAGATGGTAGCGTATTTTCATTTCGCGGAAATAGAAATAATTATTGGATGTTTTAGCGTTTATTATCATGTTTATTGTCATGAAACATTAAATAAAACAATTTAATTGAAGATAATATGTGGATAGCCGACTGATACGACACACAGGCGAATATAGGGTAGTTTATTCAAACGGATCAATTGACATGGCAATGATAGACATACGGCAGGGACTAGATAAATTTGTTTATTTGGTGAATTTATTTGATGAAAAATACAACTGGCGGTATTGACAGTAATTATAAATAAGACGATAATGATAATGGTAATATCGCGGTATTCCCGATATTATCGGGAAACTGCCCAGCTCCAGTGTGCATATGTGAGTGAGTCATTCATGCATGTGTGCGTGCCAATGTCTGCGTGCGTGTGCGCGTCCTCGTCCCATGTGTGTGTCTATGTGAGTGCGTGCGTGTGTTCATTTGTTCGTGTGTGGTGCAGGCTCTGAACAAAAAGATATATATCAAATTTTGACTGATGGGTAGCTTTCAAGCTAGTCTGTATTGAAAATATGATTTCTCTCTATTAATGATTAGACAAACTTTAAATTAGTGAACTGTCTCAACATCTGGGAGCACTATGCACACATGGCAGGATTTTAGACGAGTTTTAGTGCATGTCTTCATGTCTACATATTTGTCTGGAAATCTTACTTGCCTTCTATTACTTGTCAGTTTTCTGCTTAGCAGTTTGTTTGCTTACACTTTGTGCATTTATGCAGTAAGATTTGTATGTGTATATGGAGTGCATTGAGTACCAGGGAAAAGCAGCCATTCAGGTTTGAGCACTGTTAGATTTGTATACACTCGAGGAACAATGGACACACTCAAGGAGCAATTGACAAGATTAGTTAAGAAAACCTTTTACTTAGTGAATGTACATTTGCAGGCAAAATGAAGAAATTTCTCACAGGAAAAGCTGTCTTCTGTATCGATAACTGGCTCTGTTATCCATAAAGTCATTCCGAGTAAAGTCTCCTGTTGCTGGTACAATGTGTAGTCAAATCTATATTGTAAATGTTAATAATGAAAGGATTGGTGTTCATTTCTTAATCTCCTATAAATGACTTCCACATTTTGAACCCTATAACGCTCAGGCCAGCCAAAAAAGTGGTCTTTAGAAATGTCCATTTGCAGACTAATAGAGGACTATTTATCAAAATTTACCCCTAATGACTGACTCAGTAACTGAGCCATTCATTCCAGTGGTGAATTAAAAAAAATAGTCTTGCTCGCCAAATGGACATTTTCTACGAGAAAACTGAAATTTTCTTGAATATGAATAAAAAGTGTTAAATCTACATATACTGTAAATATAGCATGTGTCACAATCCCTGCCAATTCACCTTTCCAGTGTTAGCTATGCCCCGTCCATCACTAGCTAGGCTCCACCCACACTTTGCCATCTTGGGATTGATCGATCTCAAAATGCCCTGACTATCAATTTCCTGAAAACTATACAGTTTTGTTGAATATTTTGTAACTAATTTGACTGGCTGCTGTTGCTGCCTATGGCAGCAACAGCGCCTAGTCAAATTAGTTTCAAAATATTCAACAGGATATTTATTAAATAGTAAAGACATACAGTTCGTACAATAACGCATAGTCTGTCTTCAACTATGCGTTCATGACATACTTATCTATGTCATTCATGACATCATAGTGGATGTCATCCGATATGTTTCGTAGTTGATTATGACATCATACTTGTGATGGATGAATACAGTGGAAAACTCCATTGCATGATACATGTGTAGATGTATTTGTAGTATAGACATTATAGATAGTAACCCCCACTGTGCGGGAAGAGTGGAAATGCGTTCTGTATGTCTGTCTGCTTGTGTGTGTGTGTGTGTGTCTGTCTGTGTGTCCGCAGCTGTATTTAAAAACTGCTGATCTGATTTGGCTCAAATTTTAACATAGCAAAGAATAGTGCCTTGAAAGAGGCTTTCCACACTTTAGCCGTAATCTGGATAAAGACAGGATTTAAATCAAATTTTAATACAAGAAATTGTGTGACCATACATTACGGTTGGACAATTTTGGGCACTAGTACCTTTAAAAATCATGCCACCCAAAGTAGGTTCTGGACACCTTACATTGTCCATAACTGTCCAAGACCTAAATCCCAGTCCAAAATGTTTTTAAAAATATTTATGTTCTAATTTCTATGTTTTAGCCAATTGTGTAGCATATGTATACTATATTTACACATACATGCCCACTGCCTTGTTCAAAGCCATCTATTTCCATTATTTAGCCCTTATTACACTGATGGCAATCCTGTTTTGGCTTGAACAATAAAATGTTAATCTGTATCAGTGTCTTTTATATCACAGGCATGCTCGCCATGGATCCTCGCCAAAGGCAGCAAGTGCGGGGTCAGCTGCAGCCAGAGGAAGGTGTGTAATCAACCTTTACATTTTTAGCCATGCCCCGCCAATCTCTAGCTAAGCTCCACCACCAGCTCGCTAGTTTTGGGATCTAATGATCTCTGAACTCCCTGACTATCAATTTCCAGAGAACTATACAGGTAAGCTGTTGAATATTTTGAAACTAATTTGACTGGGTGCTGTTGCTGCCTTAGTTTCAAAATATTCAACAGCATGTTTATTGAATAGTAGAGACATACAATTCTTACAATGTGTCAGACTATTAAGAGTTAAAGACGGGCCTAATAGAATCGTTTATGACATAATGATTATGATGTCATCCTACACGCCGCTTAGCTGATTATGACATCATTTCACTGGAAAGGTCCATTCAGTGTACAAGTACACCGCACATATACCAGAACATGCTTCCAAAACAATAACAGAAACATGTTCGTTAGTAAGAAATGTTCCGTTGAATATTTTGAACATAATGTGATTGGAAGTTATTGCTGCCTTAGGCCCTTCCAGACACTCACAAACCAAAAATGTAAAACCAAACCAAATTCTTTATTATATAAGGAATATTCAGATAAAGATTTTGAAACTAATTTCATTGGGAGCTGTTGCTGAAGATGGCAGTAACAGGTTCCAGTGACAGTAGCAGGTTCCAGTGGCACTAGCAGGTTCCAGTGGCAGTAGCAGGTTCCAGTGGCAGTAGCAGGTTCCGGTGGCAGTAACAGGTTCCGGTGGCAGTAGCTGGTTCCAGTGGCAGTAACAGGTTCCAGTGGCAGTAGCTGGTTCCAGTGAAATTAATTTCTAATAATTCAACAGCCTTCCTGTATAGTTGTCTTAAAATTGAGATATTGAAAGAGTTAGTGTGTAATGTGCACTGAATTTTTCCTCAGTCTAGACATCGCACAAGATTGTTCTTTTCTTTCTTTCTGACTATATATTGCTTCCGTCATTTCCGTGTGACAGGATACGTGGTGTCTAATGCAGTAACAGTTTACAGGCCCCCAGTTGCAACAGTTTATAAAAACTTAGAGATGTTATACAGCAGTTTAATTTTTAACCCTTTCATCTCTGAAAGACTAATCTCAATTCCAAGGCTAACATATAATGTAGTTAAGATAAGATGTTGACTATTTTAAGTGTATCAAGTAAATCAATCAACCAAATATAACAAATTATATGTGATCTAAGAAATAATATTTTGAAAAACTTTATCTGGAATTGTTAGAGTAACAGCTTTCATTGGCAAAGTGAACCTCATTCCCCATTTACAGTTGAACTGATAAACCCTTTAACACTCAAATGTGATCAAGATAATTTTAATTTTCTCATAGAAAATCTTCAATTGTAGACCAAGAGATATTTTTTAGGATTTACCACTGGAATTACTGGTTCAGCTATCGAGCCAGTCATTCCACTGGGAAATTTTCAAAAATGGTCTTCCCCATCTCTAGACGTCGTATGTACTGGTCCTGAGGAATATCCATTTGCCATTAAAGAATTTTTTAACAATTGACCACTACTACTTGGCTCAATAACTGAGTACGTAAAAATCTTGTGGATGTTCTTGACCAATGCTGTCTATTAACGGGTTAATGCAGAGTGGCAAGTTATCAGTGATGGGCTTATTATGTCCAGTTTTAATTGTTTCCTATTTCATGTTACGTAGAAGAAGCTCTGGGTCCAGTTCCGTGTCAGTGGACCTTACACGATCTCGTTCCCGATCACGTTCTACATCAAGGTCACGCTCAAGGTCGCGATCACACAGTCGTTCGTCTTTAAGTTCGCACAGCAGCAAGGATGAGAGCAATAGTTCTGACCACGGGAGGAGTTCTGACCACGGAAAACGTTCTACACCAATAGAGCATGTCAATTTTGGGCAGGCGGCGCATTGGGCACGCCAGACATCCTTAACTGAGCAACCCCGACCCAGTCGTAAAAGGTGAGCAGAAGTTATCCATTCATCATTGTCACTGTATATATTATAATCTCAATAAATAGAGGAATCCATATCTATCTATCTTCCGCTCATTTCTAGCTAAGCTCTACCCATTTTTAGCTAAGCTCCACCAATTCCTAGCTAAGCTCCACCCATTTTTAGCTAAACTGCACACTTTTTAGCTAAGCTCCACACATTTTTTGCTAAACTCCGCACATTTTTAGCTAAGCTCCACCCATTCCTAGCTAAGCTCTACCCATTTTTAGCTAAGCTCTGCCCATTTATTTGCCCCCTAAGCTCCACCCATTTTTTTCAGTTCCGCCCATTTTAGCTAAGCTCCACCCATTTTTAACTAAGCACTGCACATATTTATCTAAGCTCAACCCATTTTTAACTAAGCTCCGCCCATTCCTAGCGAAGCTCTACCCATTTTAAAACTATGCTCTGCCCAATTTTTGCTACGCTCCCCCATTTTTGTCCAAGCTCTACTCATTTTTAGCTAAGCTCCGCCCAGTTTTAGCTAAACTTCACCCATTCCTAGCTAAGCTCCACCCATTTTTTTGCTACGCTCCACCCATTTTTAGCTAAGCTCCACCCTTTACTAGCTAATTTCCACCCTTTCCTAGCTAAGCTCAGCCAATTCATAGCTAAGCTCCACCCATTCCTAGCTAAGCTCCACCCATTCCTGGCTAACCTTCACCCATTCCTAGCTAAGCTCCACCCATTCCTAGCTAAGCTCCACCCATTCCTAGCTAAGCTCCACCCATTCCTAGCTAAGCACTACACATATTTTACACATGTTGGAATCGGTTTGAAACTTTGTAATCTGACCCCACAAAATCTAAATTTCAAGCTAACTGTACAGGTAAACTGTTGAATATTTTAAGACTAATTTGACATCTTATTAACCCTTTAGTGGTGAAGATTTCTCATGAAAATTGAAATTTTGCCAACCTTTAAATGAGCACATCCTCCGATGGCGGCAGTGATATTGGCTATGTCCTCATCCAATTTGTGTTTATCTCAACCTATCAGTTTCATGTTTGGTTTATTATACTGAAACAAACAAAACTTTGACATATGCTTCCTTATAATGACAGGGCATGACACAATGACCTTGGGGTCAAAGAGTACGGTCACTGTGACCTTGGTAAAAACTCATTTTCAACATTAACATTTAGCAGTTCATATCTCATCCTTGGTCAATTATACTGGACCCAATCTTGGATAGGTACTTCCTTATATGTCTATCCGGTATCCACAATATCTCCTAAACAGTATATCATACAGAACTGCTCCAGATATTTTAATGAAACTTGGTGTATGCCTCGGTTATGATAAGCAGATGAGCCCTTTTTTAAGAATTCACCTTTATAGGTCCAATATTTTGGGTGAAAATGGACTTTTTAATGCAAAAACTACAATTTTGGTCAATTTCTTCATAAACACATATACAGAATCACTTAAAAATAATTTAATGAAACTCGGCAGGTGGCTTCTTTGTGATGGATAGATGTGCCTTTTGGAGGATTCACCGTTATAGGCTCAATATTTTGGGCAAAAATGGCCTTTTTAATGCAAATTGTCAATTTCCTCATTATACAGAACGGCTTCAGATTTTTTAATGAAACTTGGTGTATGCCTCAGTTGTGATCCTCAGATGTGCCTTTTGAAGAATTCACCTTTATAGATCCAAGATTTTGGTTGAGAATGGGCAGTGAAATTCTCACGATTTTTGTCAATTTCCTTGTAAACTGTGTATCATACAGTAGGGCTTCACGATATACAAATATATATCGAATACCGGTATCATAGCTATACCGTTAGTCGTACCGATATGATTTTGCTGATACCGAAATATCGAGATATAAGATAAAAACTGGTATAACATTTTGTTAGGCAGATAATCTGCTTCCCATTAGTAATATTTTAATGGTATATAGAGGTCTAGCGATATAAGTCACTGCTCTTCGTACGGGAAAATATATTTTACCTGTATTTAACGATAACACTTTTCTTATTTATCCATAGCTGTCGAATTGTTGTTTTGAGGCTAGTGTTAGAGTAATTGATAAATTAACGATTACGGCTACTAAAGTTGCCTACTTATAAGAATGCACTTTTGGCAAAAAAATTGGAAAAAAACCTTATTTTAATTACCATCATAGGACATCGGATGGTTAAAAATGTCTAAAACCTATCTTTTCCTGCGATAATATTTTATAATTTCAGCCCGTTGTTTGCTAGAAAAATCATAATATGAACTGAATATTTTGAGTGATATTTTATATCAATTACTACAGCCATCCTGCATGGAGATTTCCACGTTTCCTGACGGTTTCGCCCCATTGCAAATTCATCCTATAAAGCACAGGCCATCCTGGAAAGTTCATTTATTATTCTAACATATACATCAATGCAGATAGCCAGGAAAATTAGTAAAACGTATGTTTACATTCATATCCAACGTGTTTGACTCATAACATTGATATTTTCAGTCAACTATCAACAGCTTTAGTTGTTCGCAGTTTCACTGGGCGAGTATACGGGACGAGATGGTCACTGGTTACTGGTATCTCACGATCTCCATGCTGATATAGTTGTAATTTCGTGGCAAATTCAAATCATTGTAGGGACGATTTGGGGGTAGTTTCAGCTGTTTTGGAATATGATTTAACTGAAGACAGTTATCATTTAGATTTTAATATCAGGATTCATGTAATTTCTTGGTTTTATTGTGGAAATTTGTGGCGACTATTAAAGCAGCACTGTACGTTGAATATGGAATCATACTACTCAAGCCTCACTCTATTTCCCCCCTCGGAGTAATACTGATATTAAAGGTATACCGGTATGAAAATTGATATCAATACTGATATTCATTTTTCCAGTACTGTGAAGCCTTATCATACAGAATCGCTTAAAAGAATATAATGAGACTTGGCAGGTGGCTTCTTTATGATGGCTAGTTTTATATTTGAAGTACAGTTCTTCCAGATGTAAAATTTAAAAAGAAATTGCCTTTTGATCAAGAAATGACTGCTTCTCAAGACCACTACAGAAGCAGGTTTTGGTTTGACCATTAAAGGGCTAATGATCACATAGGAAGCATGAAAATGGTCACTGAAGTCTTTTAATACATGCCACTCTACACAATTGAGATGCAAGTGTGTGTACGTTTTTAAAACTAAATGAATGCATACCATTTTTGTGCGGAGCTTACCAGACATTAGTAATCCAATGTCTCTTAACCCTTTAACACTTATATCAGCTAAAAACGGCTTATGGTGTGGTCTTGAGAAATGTCCATTTGCAGACCAAAAGAAGACACTTTTTTAATTAATCACTGGAATGTGACTGGCTTGATAACCCAAATGGACATTTTCTTCGAAAAAATTGAAATTTTCTTGAACAAATTTATGTGTTAAAGGATTAATGTTTTAAAGCTCACGCTGGCTAAAACGTGCTTTTTTTTTTTTAGAAATGTCCATTTGTAGACTAAGAGAATACTATTTTTGAAAATTCACAACTAGAATGACTTAGGCGATAATAGTTAGTCATTCCAGTAATGAAATTTAAAAAATAATGTCTTGGTTTGCAAATATACAATTACTATGAGAATATTGAAATTTTCTTAACAAATGTACGGGTTAACCCTTTGACCCTTGAATTTGTTCAAGAAAATTTCAATTTTCCCGTAGAAAATGTCCATTTGCAGACGAAGAGAAGGCTATTTTTGACAATTTATCACTGGAATGACTGGCTCGGTTATCGAGCCAGTCATTCCAGGGGGAAATCTTCAAAAATAGTCTTCTGCTCTGCAAATGACCATTTCTCAAGACCGTTGCAGAAACCGTTTTTGGCTGATATGAGTGTTAAAGGGTTAAATGTGTCGGGTATACAAATTCTTTGTTTCCTATTTCCTGCCAAGGGGAGGATACTCTTCCCTATATAGTTACTCTCCTAACAGTCATTACTTGTATTTATATCCACTGTCACTTTGGAATGGTATGTTGTTCTTGTTACAGGTTACGCTCATTTGGAAGCGATATGTCTCAGTCACGATCACCTATTTCCAGTCGCAGTTCATCACCTCATATGCAGGAATACTCACAAAGCAGGTGAATCTTAAATTTAAATTTAAATTAATTTGAATTTGTTTATGTTAGATGCATGTCTGTGCTATATCCATTCATCTTAAACATTAGCCAACATTTCAACAGCCTAAAAAATAAAGAAAATTTAGATTAATATAGATCTGCAACATAATAAAATGGGAATAAGTGGCTGGATGATAGAAACTGTCTCTTATAAATTTTCGATCTTTGAGGAAATACAAACATATATTAATCTTTTGACCTCTGAATTCATAAAGAAGTACTTCTCTGAATTTGAGGGCAGCCTTAGAAGAAAACATGAATATATATGAAGATAAATTGATTGTAATCCTCTTAGCAACAAATATGCACCAAATGTATCATGGATGGGTTGTCTTGGTAATGTATTAATGCTCAAGTATACCAAAGTTTTCGTGGTCTTGCAAATTGTCCATTTGGTCACCAAGAGAAGACTATTTTTGAGATAAGTAACCCAGTTATTCTAGTGGTAAATTTTCAAAAATAGACTTCCTGACCTGCAAATGAAGATTTCAAATTTCTTGATCAATCGTGACCATTAACCAAGTAGAACAGTGGCAATATGGAGTAACATGAGGCTGCTGGATATCGTAGGTAAACGTGTCTCCCCCCCACCCCCAGTGCCATGCTGTAGACGCGTCTTAAAGCAGTAATGGCTGCCAATCAAATCTTATACAGTTAATCATTAGAATAGAACTGCACCAAGTGCAGAGCAAATGTAGTGGTGTTGAAGCATCATCTTTCTCTTCTTGCAGATCCACTACAGAGATGCAGCCTCAGTCACATGCAGAAGATGTTGATGATATCTCTGATGATGATGACGATGAAAACGACGATCTGAAAAGAGGCCAGCGATCACCAAGTCCCGGTTTACCTAAAGCATATCGCAACAGAAGTCCGTCTCCTGAGGAGCTATCACCACCTTCCCCACCACCTGTCAGTTCTCGGTCTAAAACCAGCAGAGGCAGCAAGAGGAAGAAGAAAAGACGCAGTCACAAAGCGGCTTCATCATCATCACCTCGACGTCCCAGAAGACACCATTCTCCACCAAGACGATATTCACCATCATCACCCTCTGACTCTCGGATGCAGAGAGCACGGAGTGGGTCACCGCCGCCACCACCACCACAGCTAAATGTTCCTCCACATCCTCATCTTTATTCACCACCATATCCAAACACAAGACAACATTACCTTGGACAACCACCCCCTCCTGTGATGATGCCAGGGAGGGGGGGACCACCTCTGAGAGGCCCGCCACCTCATCTTCCCCCACCACATCTTCCCCCACCACATCTTCCCCCACCTCATCTTCCTCCTCCTCATCTTCCTCCTCCTCATCTTCCTCCTCATCTTCCTCCTCCTCCATGGGCCATGCCACCAAGAGGACTGCCACCGCCAGATATGGGCGAGTTTATGCCACCTCATGGACATAACTTAAGGCGACCCATGGCACCATATCCACCAGCTAACTATCCCCCAACTGCCTATGTACCAGGCACCTATACGCCCTTGCCGCCTAAAGAATTGCGTGGACTTGAAGATCTTCCACCACCAGCACCACCATCAAAGAAAATGCGGAGATAACAGTTGTGAGTTTAAAGTTACGTGTTAGGTAAAATACAATATATACAGTGTAGGAATACACACATTGATACTTGAGTTAGTATGTTTTGTTTTTGGTTTTGAAAGCTGGTATTTCCTTAAAGCTCTTGTGTTCCATTAAATAGACACTATTGCACAAGATATGAGATGCCTGTTCAATTTACCCAGCATGCAAAACTACCTGGTGTGCAATGCTACCCAGCATGCAATGCCCTGACCCCATAATCCTTGGAACTATTGGATGCCATATTCGTTTAGCCTATTGTGTGCACAAGCCAGGATTTCTCAAATAAAACCAGCCTGCTTGCACGTGCAAATAGTCATTTGTCCTCCAGCTCTGGAAGTATAAGCATGCACGTAGGGCGTATTCATGGCAGTACATTCGACAGTCTGTATTTCAATACTGTGCGGAGAAAGTATGGAAATGTCCATGAGAAAATAGGAGAATGCTTTTATATACATTGACAATGATGATTATTTTAGAATACATAGACTGAAAGCTGTTGCAGCAACACTTCAATGAAATTTGTATCAAATATATAACAGGTAGTATTTGCACTACACACTAATTATTTTGAAAAGAATTTGACTGAATGTTGGTGCTGTCATTGATAGCAACAACTGTCACGCACATTACTGTCAATGTATATAAAAGCGTTCTCCTATTTTCTCCTGGACATTGACACACTTTCTCTGAACAGTATTGAAATACAGACTGTCGAATGTACTGCTGTCAATAACAAATGACCATTTGCACGTGCAAGCAGGTTGGTTTTGTTAGAGAAATCCTGGCTTGTGCAGACAATAGACTTAACGAATATGGCGCCCAATATTTCCAACGATTATGGAGTCAGGGAATTGCATGCTGGGTAGCATTGCATGCCAGTTAGCATTGCATGATGGGTAAATTGAGCAGGCATCTCATATCTTGTGCAAAAGTGTCTATATTTAATGGAACACGAGAGCTTTGAATGGGTTGCTTTCTAACACAGTTTTAACTCTAATTACAGTACATTACTTAAAAAAGTTAACATGTTTTCAAAACAGTAACATGTCTGTTAGTACAATTTTGAACATGATATGAGATTTTCTGTTGAGCATAATTTGATTGTCTTCCAATCCAATTATGTTCAAAATATTCAACAGTACATTTTACTTTGTTTTGGAAACATGTTAAGTTGTTTTCGAGTTGTACTGTAACAAATGGAGAAATCCAATTTTAGCTATTCCCCACGCATCTTTAGCTAAGCTCCACCCACGCTTCTGCGTTGGGATTGATCAATCCCTGACTATCGCCCAGTCAAATTAGTTTCAAAATGTTCAATACTGAATCAATAGCATGTTTATTAAATAATAGACATACAGTTCGTACAGCAATGCTTAGTTCGTCATCAATTAAGCCCTCATGATGAACTTCTCTATGCCATTCATGATGTCAACCTACACGTCACGTAGTTGATTATGACATCATATGATTGATGGATAAACTGGAATCGTCCATTAACTAACCAAAAGCAGTTTTACAAAGCTTACTTATATTAGCTAACTAGCACGTTCATTCACGTGTCATTTGTGTGTACATCTAGTTGTCAATAGTGCATCGACGAAATCGTACCTTTCATCATTGTCCCTTTACTGAAGTTCATATTAAATAACCATCGATATGTAACCCTTTAACTCTCATATCAGCCAAAGACGGCTTCTGCACTGGTCTTGAGAAATGTCCATTTGTAGACCAAGAGAAGACTATTTTTTTTTAATTTACCACGAATGACTGGCTCGATAACCGAGTCAGTCATTCTAGTGGTAATTTTTCAAAAATAGTTTTCTCTTGGTCTGCAAATGGACATTTTCTATGAGAAAATTAAGATTTTCTTGACCAAATTTGAGTGATAAATGTTTGAAAACGGAATGTAGCGTTTGGAAAGTTTCCATTTAATATGACATCCTCATATCAATGTACAATTTGTCGTATGGCGCATAGTCATTAGTACACGTCGTACAACAAGTTGTACAATCTATCTGATCGTGTAACCCGCGCTTAAAGGTCTCATCTATTCATAAAAGATACATATCCTAGCTAAATTTAGGACTTTATTACTTTATAGACACTAACTGACTAGGACTGTAGCTGCCATTTTAGATAGACATTTACGGGTGTCATTAGCTTACCTAGCCCGTAGGGCCAAGTGAGCTTATGCCATGGTGGCCATCCGTCCGTCAAATCGCATCTCTTCATTTATGGTTCAACCAATTTCAACCACATTTGACTGGAAGGATCCTATGGTGGTAGGCTCCAAAACTTATTTTCAGAATTTTGATTGGTCAATTTTTCTGGTGGCCATCTTGGATTTCTTTTTTAAATTTCCGAAAATCATTTAAAACGCTACTCCAATATAAATGGCCAGACTTCAAAGAAACATGGGCGGACTAATTCTATGCTCATAGACCAACACTTCTAACGAGAATGTTGATTGGTCAATATTTCCGGTGGCCATCTTGGATTTTCTTAGATTTCTAGAAATCATTTAAAAGCCTACTCTTCATTAATCACTTTCAAGCAGTCTCGGTTGGGAGGACACAAAAACGTGGTATGCTTCAGGACTTCTGTACAGAATTTTGATTGGGCTACTTTTTTGGTGGCCATCTTGAATCCGAAAATTTTTAAATAGTTTAAAAGGCTACTCCTCATTAACTGCTTGGGCAATTTCAACCAGACTAGGCTGGTACATTTCAGAACATGTATACAGAATTTTGACTGGTCAATTTTTTTAGTCATCTTGAATTTTCCAAAAAATGGCAGGAAATTGTTTAAAACGCTACTCATTAACTGCTTGGGCAATTTCAACCAGACTTGACTGGAAGGATACTAGACTGGTAGATTTTCAGAATTTGTATACAAAATTTAGATTGGTAAATTTTTCCAGCAACCATTTTGGATTTTCTGAACATTTTGGAAAATCCGTTAAAATGCTACTCATTAACGGCTTGAATGATTTCAAGCAAACTCGATGAGAAGGACCCTAGAGTCGTGTGCTTTAGAGCTTTTATACAGAAACTTGATTGGTCAATTTGTTCGGCGACCATCGTGCAGACCTGCCAAGTGTCCCGATTTTACCGGGACAGATCCCGGAAATAGATGGACAAATACGGTGTTCTGAATTGTGTATAAAAGTACGGCACCCCCACCTTTAAGGAATACCGTGTTCCCAATTTTGTATTTTGAGTACGGCTGGGCATAATTGTGGACCGGTTTATATAATTTAAGAATAAATTTGACAGCTACTGTTAAAAATTACATGCGCAATTGCATAAGATACACACTCAATCGATCACATTAAACCAATGCTTTTGATAAGATCGTCTCTCATTGGTTTCTTGACACCGTCGTAGCCAATCAGAATCCGCATTTTATAAATATGTGATGTTCATGCGTTTCTTCTATATACGCCATAGCTGTATTTTCATTGGTTCATGCGACAAAAATTCTAGTGCAGTATCCAATCAAATTGCAAAGTTTATTTTCTCTTCACAAATCGAACATACTCGTACTATTTCGCAATATACGTTTTCACTTACTATACGAGTGTCTCTGAGTCAACCGGGAACCAATCTTGACGTGAAAATTAATTCGCGAATATGAACAACATTCACGTTGTTGTCTTGTAATACAATTTAGTTTTGGGCTTTTTGAAATAATCATGGCAAGCGCAAGTAAATCTGCTAAAATTGATTCAGAGTGTACACCAAAAACCCTAAAGATGGCAGAAATTTATGTCTGCCTACACGAAGCGATGGCCGGTACTAAAGCCTTCTGATTGTGGACCGAATTATGTGTATTGTAGCGTGTGTGAAATGGCATTCTCTGTATCTCATGGCGGCCCCAATGATTGGAGGGTAATAGACATAAGAAGTATGCTCTTGCAAAAACTAATAACAAGGATATATCAACATTCTTAGATTTTCTGAAAAATTTACTGGAAATTATCATCTGGAAACGCAATATTGTCATTAATTACGTCACTGGCCTTGACCTTTGTCTGATTGACCCCAAAATGCTGGTAATGCTCCCTTCAATAGCACTCAAGTTATCATCCGGAAATGCAATATTACATAATTGATTAGGTCAGTGACCTTGACCATTGATGCCAAAATCAATAGGGTTCTTCGGACCACCAAGGACAAGGTCCCACTCAAGATTTGTAATGGTCCCTTCAATAGAACTTGAGTTATCATCCGGAAACGCAATATTACATAATTAGGTCACAGTGACCTTAAACCTTGGACTGTTTGATGCCAAAATCGATAGGGTTCTTTGAACAACCAAGGACAAGCTCCCACATCAGATTGGTTACGATCCCTTCAATAGAACTTGAGTTATCATCCGGAAATGAAAGCCTGAATGGATGGACAAAGTAAACGCTATATACTCCCATAATGATCATACAGAGATTGGCTCTAGGATTTCCATTCAGAACTTTGTTTGGTCGATTTTTTTTGCAACCATCTTAGATTTTCTGAAAATTTTCCAAAACCATTTAAAATGCTATTTAGTCAGTGGCCCAATTTCAAACAAAACTTCAGTGGAACGATCTTATCACGGTATATCAAATGAGAAGTTTGACTGGTCAATTTTTTGTGGTGGCCATCTTGTATTTTTCAAAAATTATCCATCATGTCTATTTAAATGCATTGGTTCAAAAGCTAATGGTCCAGGTGAGCAACACCGGCCATTGGGCCTCTTGTTTCAGCTTCTGTTGTCTTCGCGGGTGCGCAATTATTGGCATGAAAGCATTCTCGTAATGCGAGTCATTCTTCTGCTGGCTTCCAAGGTGAAAGTGCATAGCATGGTTCGATACATCGTACTAACGTATGCCACTCACATAGCTTCACTGTTCATCGCCATACTTGCAGTCCTTTGATCTTCTATGTGACGAGCAGTTTTCAGTCCTGACAATCAGATTTCCACTTAGTTCACTCTAGCTATCAATCCAAAAATAGAGGCGTGGCTTCATGCCGATATCGACGGAGATCTCGCAAGCAGCGAATGCCATTCTCTGTGAGTGGGCGTATATTAGTAACCGGGCAATTTCATTGGCAGAAGTTGATGAGTGAAAGATCGTGTATATTTATGAGGCTTTGTGAACTTAGCGCAGACATCAAAAGCGTGCAAGCACGGGACTCGATACATGAGCTGAGTGGCAGGAGAAGGCCCATGCAATAGGACGATGGGTTTGATACTAGTTGTATATGTCCTATGGTGCAAGTGAGAACAAATCTATAACAAGTTTACTGAAACCTGTTGCTGCCTATACCAGCAACAGCCTTCCGTCAAATTGTCACTAGATAAAGATTTGATAACAATTTGGCTGAAGATCATTGACTAAGGCAGCAAGGGTGTTGTTAAATTTTTCTCAGAATAATCAGCGGGCTTTCTTTTTTGTTAGCTAACAAGTACATTTGTCGAAAATTCTGTTCATTCCATTGTCAATCAGGAGGTAAGTGTATTATACTATTCACTGTGTGCCTGTCAGAGGCGATTGTGCATGTGCTGATGGATTGCGTGATCTTTGTGAATATATTTCACACTGGAATACGCATATGATATAGGCCTAACTAATTGTATATGCCCTTGTTAGCTAACAAAACAGAAAGCCTGATTATTCTAAGAAATTTTTTTACAGCGCTGTTGCTGCCTTAGTCAGAAATGACTGTCAATAAAGTTGCTTGAAATATCTTCTGCAAGTCTTGCACAATTAACTGCCATGCTGATTATTTTGAGAACAACTTGAGGGAAGTGGTGCCTCATTGATTTTCAGTCAAGTTGTTATCAAATCTTTTATCTAGTGACAATTTATTATCAACTGATTATATTGACAACAATTTGACAGAAAGCTGTTGCTGCTATAGGTAACAACAATTTTCAGTAAACTTGTTATAAATATATTTGTTGTCACTTGCACCATAGGAAATATACAACTAGTATAGAATACTATTACTATACGCTCACCTTGGAAGCCAGCAGATGAATGACTCGCATTAGCATTGATTTTATACCAACAATTGCGCACCGGCGAAGACAATAGAATCTGAAATAATGGTGCCCGCAAATATATATCTAAAATGGTGGCTACAGTCCTAGTTAGTTAGTGTCCATAAAGTAACAAAGTCCGAGATTTATCTAGAATATATATCGTTTATGAATAGATGAGAACTTTAATAGTTGATTAGTCGATTACCCTGTAAATCTGTATATAGCGTAAATGTGTATAAATTCTTGTACAAATTACAACCGTGTTTTGTTAGCTTGTCTTTGCCACATAATAGATTCATTTCTAGCTATGCCGCACCCATTTGTATGTAAGCTCCACCTACTTTTATGCATTTTGAAATCAATTTATATACTTTGACCCCTCAATTGCTAGAATACCAATTTCAAGGTACATGTAGTTATACAACAACAGCTCCCAGTGAAATTAGTTTGGTGAATTTACTATTTAATAAACATTGTTGAAAATCTTGAAACTAATTCACACACTCATGGCTTTTTATACCCCGCCCAAAAATTTGTCGGGGAATTATGTAATGGCGCCGTCTGTCCATCCAGGCGAGCAGGCGGCAGTGGTGTCCGGATGATAGCTACCGTTTGTCGGATCGAATTGAAACTTCATAGGGTGGTTGGACTAGGTCTTGGGAAGAAACGTATCGAAATCAACGATGATCCGAAATCCAAGATGGCCACCAGCCACCAGTGGCCATCTTGAAAATTGGTTTCCAGATGACAACTCCGTTACCGTTTATCGGATCGCTTTGAAACTTCATAGTGGTTGGATTAGGTCTGGGGAAGAAACCTATCGAAATCAACGATGATCCGAAATCCAAGATGGCCACCAGCCACCGATGGCCATCTTGAAAATTTGTTTCCGGATGATAACTCTGTTACCATTTATCGGATTACTTTGAAACTTCATAGAGTGGTTGGACTAGGTCTGGGAAAGAAATGGATCGAAATCGACGATGATCCAAATTCCAAGATGGATGCCAGCCACCGGTGGCCATCTTGAAAATTGGTTTCCGGATGATAACTCTGTTACCGTTTATTGGCTCGCTATGCAACTTCAGTGTGTTTGGACTAGGTCTGGGGAAGAAACCTATCGAAATGGACAACGATGTGAAATCCAAGTGGCTGCCATCTTGAAAATTGGTTTCCGGATGATAACTCAGTTACCATTTATCGGACCGCTTTGAAACTTCATAGGGTGGTTAGAATATGTCTGGTGAAGAAACTTATTGGATCGCTTTGACAGTTCATAAGGATGGCTGGTCTGGGTCTGAGGAAGAAATAAATATTTTCTGATAGCTCTCATTCATTGGTTTGTCATCATGGCGGGCTATTATGTGCCGTTTGTGGAGCTCTATTTGATTTTTGTGACAGCTATGTCATTATGATTGTGACATCTGATAACATGCACCATATTTGAGATACTTGAGTGACAGATTGGATGCCTTCATTAGTTTCGACAGGATGTGTTGCGAGACTATAGTAATAATCATATCAGTCTCATCTTATGGGATACTAGTCATGTCTGACAGCGGCAGGGATTGGGTCAATTACATTGCATCTATTACTATTACTTTCAATTACTATTACAATTACTCCAGATTTGATCTATTACTATTACTCTCATATCTATTACTATTACGTTTGAACCATAGGTATCGCTCACACACATGCACTCCCACATACATGCATGCATGCAAATGAAAACAAGTCAGATATTTGGATATTAACCCATTCACTGATGAACCCCTTTATTTCAATTTCATTGAAATCAAATAGGACAGCTTTTGAATATTTTGAAAATATTTTGTCTGAAGGGCGTTGCTGCAGGCAGTAATGTCTTCCAGGCAAATTGGTTTCAATTTATTCAACTAATTGTTTCTTACATCATAAACAAATTCCTACATGGGTTAATGATAAGAGTAATGAGTGTAGACTCTTATCTATATGTCCCCCAGTTCACCATACATGTTTTATTTACTGATACAATGTTAGTGAATGGCAGACTTCCTCAGCTGTAGTCAGATAGTAGACTATGCTTGAATGATTTTAACCAGTTTAGCTCTGGTCAAATCTCAACATTCTATATTCTACAAGATCAGGAAGACCACGGAATATGAAATTTGTTTTGCTGAAAGTAGTTGATCTTTATAGAACAAGTTCAGGCAATATCAGTTTTAAACGAAACTTGAACGTTGGTTAACAAGCATTCTGTAAGTATTGCTTTGCAATACATGTTCCCTACCTGGTGATATAAATCTTTAGAGATTGACAGTCAAAAAATCCATTAAAAATTGACAGAAGCAGCTGAAACTTGAACTTGATCTGTAGCTTCTCATAACAAAGCAATAAACCAAGTTTCGGTTATATACGATGAAGGAGAACGAAAGTCTTGAAAGCTGATATGTTTGTATTTCATAAGTTGTAAGGGGTCGTAACAACATCAAAAATCGATGCAAACGCCTGAAACTCGAACTTGGTTTGTAATTTCTCATAACAAAGCAACGTACCAATTCTCAGTTGAATATCTTGAGACTGCAAAAACAAGTGCGGAAAGCTGTCGAAATCCATGAAAAACTAACGAAAATGTCTGAAACTCAAACTTGCTCTGTAACTCCTTATACTAAAGCGATGTACCGATTTTCCCTTAAATATCTTGGAGTGGGAAAAAGTGTGGAGAGCAGATATTTTTTGTATTTCCTAAGTCGAAAGGGGTCATAACTCCATAAAGAAATTGACGCATATGGCTGAAACTCGAACTTGGTCTGTAACTTCTCACGACAAAACAATGTACCAATTCGCAGTTGAATACTTTGAAGCACTGCGAAAAAAGTGCGGAAACCAACTGCGACAGACGGATGGATAGACAGACGGAGTGCAAACCTATAGTTTCCCCCCCCCGTTTTACCGGTAGGTGACTAAAAGAATATACAGTTATTAAGGCCACTGATATTTCAGAAGTCCATGTAAATAGATATTAATTATAGACACAATCTCTGTTCCCTGGACGCTGGGAGGCAGTTGGACTAGAATTACGCCTTTAACCCTTGAATTTATTAAGAAAATTTAAATTTTCTCATAGAAAATGTTCATTTGCAGACCAAGACGACTATTCTTTTAATAATTTACCACTGGACTGACTGGCTCGGTTATCGAGCCAGTCAGTCCAGTGGTAAATTTTAAATATGATGATATGAGTGTTAAATGGTAACCATTATGTAAGATATAATGAGATCTATTGAAAGTAAAGGTGTTTAGTAGACTATTCACCTTTTCACAGCCATGTGTAGTTTATTTATCTACCTAATGGCTATTTAAGATATAAAATGTAGTTTAGAATGAACCCTTTAACCTATGCAAACCAGACAAACCAAATTTGTTATTCTGTAACAAATATTCTGTTTAGTACTCTGAAATAAATTTGCAATGAAGCAGTTGCTGCCTTAGAAAGCAACAGCTTCTAGCCAAATTAGTTTCAAAATATTCCACAAATTTCCTATATGGTTGTTTGAAAATAGATAGAAAGTGTTTCATTGGTGAAAGGTTAACCTGTTGATACTGAAACTCTGGCCTATAAGATTCAATACAACAAATATATTGAATATTTTGAAACCAATTTGACTGGAAGCTATTGCTTCTTTAGAAGGCTAATGGTCTTGCTGCAAACTGTTGGTCTCTTACAAGAACAGTTTAACACACACACAGAGACCTTCATAATTAAACAGTTAATGAGCAGATACCCTGTTTGGTTGTTTCATTCCGTCTGTTGCATATATTAAAAAATATGTGGAAGCAGAATTGCGTGGCTTGTATGCTGAGCATATAAGATACCCCTGTAATAGACAAGTAATAGGCTATTACATATTACTTTTCAATCTATTACTATTACCTTTACATTGTAAAATTAGCGACCTATTTCTATTACATGGAAATCACTGTAATAGCTTATTACTATGACATATTACTATTACCCCATACCTGGACAGCGGATAGTTGCTTTTGATGCCACAAATTGGTAGATCTTTAAAACGGATGGTCGCAAGACCAAAGGGGTGGTCATAAGCCCAAACGGGTGCTCGTGAAATCAAATAGGTATTCATACGATCAAATGGTTGGTCGCAAGATAAAGTGGGTGGTTGTAAGAACAAATGTGGGTGGGTGGGCTGTAAGACCAAAATGGTGGTTGTAAGACTAAATAGGTAGTCATAAAGTTAAACGGGTGGCTCTAAGACCAAACGGGTAGTCTGAAGACCGAACTCGTGGTCGTACGATCAAATGGGTGGTCTCAAGATTAAAGGGTGGTTGTAAAACCAAACTGTAATTGTAAGACCAAAAGGGTGTTTGTGCAGGTGATTATAAGACCAAACAGATGGCTATAAGACCACCCGTGTTAGATAACCACCATCATTGGCTTTCCCCCGTCCCCCAAAAGCTATTTCATATGGTAACCAACTTACATAGCTCTCATGACATGTTAACCCATAGCAGTAACATCAAATTTCCATTTTTGGTAGCTCTCTCATTGGTCCACCTCTAGATTCTTTAACCCTTTAATGGTCAAATTTGGTCATGGAAATTTATATATTTTCTTATTGAATGTCCATTTACAGGCCAAGAGAATACAATTTTTGAAAATTGACCGAGCCATTCATTCCAGTCGTAAATTAAAAAAAATTGTATTCTCTTGGCCTATAAATGGACATTCCACAAGACCATAGCAGAGGCCGGTTTTGTCCGCTCACAAGACAATTCTCAGTACAGTGAGATCAGTTAACCAACATACCTACCCATTCCTCCCGGCTGACACTGAACACTGTACTGAGTCTATCATGTACTGAGTGTATCATGGTATACTGTACCAGGCATTGTGCCAGGAGTGTTACTGCGTTACATTGCTCATGTTATACTTCACCAGGCATTGCGCCAGGAGTGTTATTGTGTTACGTGGGTCATGTTATACTGCACCAGGCATTGTGCCAGGAGTGTTACTGCATTACGTGGGTCATGTTATACTGCACCAGACATTGTGCCAGGAGTGTTACTGTTATGTGGGTCATGTTATACTGCACCGGGCATTGTGCCAGGAGTGTTACTGTTATGTGGGTCATGTTATACTGCACCAGACATTGTGCCAGGAGTGTTACTGTTATGTGGGTCATGTTATACTGCACCGGACATTGTGCCAGGAGTGTTACTGTTATGTGGGTCATGTTATACTGCACCGGGCATTGTGCCAGGAGTGTTACTGTTATGTGGGTCATGTTATACTGCACCAGGCATTGTGCCAGGAGTGTTACTGTTATGTGGGTCATGTTATACTGCACCAGGCATTGTGCCAGGAGTGTTACTGTTATGTGGGTCATGTTATACTGCACCAGACATTGTGCCAGGAGTGTTACTGTTATGTGGGTCATGTTATACTGCACCAGACATTGTGCCAGGAGTGTTTTTGTTATGTGGGTCATGTTATACTGCACCAGGCATTGTGCCAGGAGTGTTACTGTTATGTGGGTCATGTTATACTGCACCAGGCATTGTGCCAGGAGTGTTACTGTTATGTGGGTCATGTTATACTGCACCGGACATTGTGCCAGGAGTGTTACTGTTATGTGGGTCATGTTATACTGCACCGGACATTGTGCCAGGAGTGTTACTGTTATGTGGGTCATGTTATACTGCACCGGACATTGTGCCAGGAGTGTTACTGTTATGTGGGTCATGTTATACTGCACCGGGCATTGTGCCAGGAGTGTTACTGTTATGTGGGTCATGTTATACTGCACCGGACATTGTGCCAGGAGTGTTACTGTTATGTGGGTCATGTTATACTGCACCGGACATTGTGCCAGGAGTGTTACTGTTATGTGGGTCATGTTATACTGCAACGGGCATTGTGCCAGGAGTGTTACTGTTATGTGGGTCATGTTATACTGCACCAGGCATTGTGCCAGGAGTGTTACTGTTATGTGGGTCATGTTATACTGTACCAGACATTGTGCCAGGAGTGTTACTGTTATGTGGGTCATGTTATACTGCACCAGGCATTGTGCCAGGAGTGTTACTGCGCTACGTGGGTCATGTTATACTGCACCAGGCACTGTGCCAGGAGCGTTACTGCATTTTATGTGGGTCGTTGTACTGCACCAGGAGCGTTACTGCGTTTGATGTGGGTCATGTTATACTTCACCAGGCATTGTGCCAGGTGACGTGGGTCATATACTGCACCAGGCATTGTGCCAGGAGTGTTACTGCGTTATGTGGGTCACGTTATACTACACCAGGCATTGTGCCAGGAGTGTTACTGCATTACATGGGTCATGTTATACTGCACCAGGCATTGTGCCAGGAGTGTTACTGTTATGTGGGTCATGTTATACTGCACCGGACATTGTGCCAGGAGTGTTACTGTTATGTGGGTCATGTTATACTGCACCGGACATTGTGCCAGGAGTGTTACTGCGTTACGTGGGTCATGTTATACTGCACCGGACATTGTGCCAGGAGTGTTACTGTTATGTGGGTCATGTTATACTGCACCGAACATTGTGCCAGGAGTGTTACTGTTATGTGGGTCATGTTATACTGCACCGAATATTGTGCCAGGAGTGTTACTGCGTTACGTGGGTCATGTTATACTGCACCAGGCATTGTGCCAGGAGTGTTACTGTTATGTGGGTCATGTTATACTGCACCGGACATTGTGCCAGGAGTGTTACTGTTATGTGGGTCATGTTATACTGCACCGGGCATTGTGCCAGGAGTGTTACTGTTATGTGGGTCATGTTATACTGCACCGGACATTGTGCCAGGAGTGTTACTGTTATGTGGGTCATGTTATACTGCACCGGACATTGTGCCAGGAGTGTTACTGTTATGTGGGTCATGTTATACTGCAACGGGCATTGTGCCAGGAGTGTTACTGTTATGTGGGTCATGTTATACTGCACCAGGCATTGTGCCAGGAGTGTTACTGTTATGTGGGTCATGTTATACTGTACCGGACATTGTGCCAGGAGTGTTACTGTTATGTGGGTCATGTTATACTGCACCAGGCATTGTGCCAGGAGTGTTACTGCGCTACGTGGGTCATGTTATACTGCACCAGGCACTGTGCCAGGAGCGTTACTGCATTTTATGTGGGTCGTTGTACTGCACCAGGAGCGTTACTGCGTTTGATGTGGGTCATGTTATACTTCACCAGGCATTGTGCCAGGTGACGTGGGTCATATACTGCACCAGGCATTGTGCCAGGAGTGTTACTGCGTTATGTGGGTCACGTTATACTACACCAGGCATTGTGCCAGGAGTGTTACTGCATTACATGGGTCATGTTATACTGCACCAGGCATTGTGCCAGGAGTGTTACTGTTATGTGGGTCATGTTATACTGCACCGGACATTGTGCCAGGAGTGTTACTGTTATGTGGGTCATGTTATACTGCACCGGACATTGTGCCAGGAGTGTTACTGCGTTACGTGGGTCATGTTATACTGCACCGGACATTGTGCCAGGAGTGTTACTGTTATGTGGGTCATGTTATACTGCACCGAACATTGTGCCAGGAGTGTTACTGTTATGTGGGTCATGTTATACTGCACCGAATATTGTGCCAGGAGTGTTACTGCGTTACGTGGGTCATGTTATACTGCACCGGACATTGTGCCAGGAGTGTTACTGTTATGTGGGTCATGTTATACTGCACCGAACATTGTGCCAGGAGTGTTACTGTTACGTGGGTCATGTTATACTGCACCGAACATTGTGCCAGGAGTGTTACTGTTATGTGGGTAATGTTATACTGCACCGAACATTGTGCCAGGAGTGTTACTGTTATGTGGGTCATGTTATACTGCACCGAACATTGTGCCAGGAGTGTTACTGTTATGTGGGTCATGTTATACTGCACCGAACATTGTGCCAGGAGTGTTACTGTTATGTGGGTCATGTTATACTGCACCGGACATTGTGCCAGGAGTGTTACTGTTATGTGGGTCATGGTATACTGCACCGGACATTGTGCCAGGAGTGTGACTGCGTTACGTGGGTCATGTTATACTGCACCGGACATTGTGCCAGGAGTGTTACTGTTATGTGGGTCATGTTATACTGCACCGGACATTGTGCCAGGAGTGTTACTGTTACGTGGGTCATGTTATACTGCAACGGGCATTGTGCCAGGAGTGTTACTGTTATGTGGGTCATGTTATACTGCACCAGGCATTGTGCCAGGAGTGTTACTGTTATGTGGGTCATGTTATACTGTACCGGACATTGTGCCAGGAGTGTTACTGTTATGTGGGTCATGTTATACTGCACCAGGCATTGTGCCAGGAGTGTTACTGCGCTACGTGGGTCATGTTATACTGCACCAGGCACTGTGCCAGGAGCGTTACTGCATTTTATGTGGGTCGTTGTACTGCACCAGGAGCGTTACTGCGTTTGATGTGGGTCATGTTATACTTCACCAGGCATTGTGCCAGGTGACGTGGGTCATATACTGCACCAGGCATTGTGCCAGGAGTGTTACTGCGTTATGTGGGTCACGTTATACTACACCAGGCATTGTGCCAGGAGTGTTACTGCATTACATGGGTCATGTTATACTGCACCAGGCATTGTGCCAGGAGTGTTACTGTTATGTGGGTCATGTTATACTGCACCGGACATTGTGCCAGGAGTGTTACTGTTATGTGGGTCATGTTATACTGCACCGGACATTGTGCCAGGAGTGTTACTGCGTTACGTGGGTCATGTTATACTGCACCGGACATTGTGCCAGGAGTGTTACTGTTATGTGGGTCATGTTATACTGCACCGAACATTGTGCCAGGAGTGTTACTGTTATGTGGGTCATGTTATACTGCACCGAATATTGTGCCAGGAGTGTTACTGCGTTACGTGGGTCATGTTATACTGCACCGGACATTGTGCCAGGAGTGTTACTGTTATGTGGGTCATGTTATACTGCACCGAACATTGTGCCAGGAGTGTTACTGTTACGTGGGTCATGTTATACTGCACCGAACATTGTGCCAGGAGTGTTACTGTTATGTGGGTAATGTTATACTGCACCGAACATTGTGCCAGGAGTGTTACTGTTATGTGGGTCATGTTATACTGCACCGAACATTGTGCCAGGAGTGTTACTGTTATGTGGGTCATGTTATACTGCACCGAACATTGTGCCAGGAGTGTTACTGTTATGTGGGTCATGTTATACTGCACCGGACATTGTGCCAGGAGTGTTACTGTTATGTGGGTCATGGTATACTGCACCGGACATTGTGCCAGGAGTGTGACTGCGTTACGTGGGTCATGTTATACTGCACCGGACATTGTGCCAGGAGTGTTACTGTTATGTGGGTCATGTTATACTGCACCGGACATTGTGCCAGGAGTGTTACTGTTACGTGGGTCATGTTATACTGCAACGGGCATTGTGCCAGGAGTGTTACTGTTATGTGGGTCATGTTATACTGCACCAGGCATTGTGCCAGGAGTGTTACTGTTATGTGGGTCATGTTATACTGTACCGGACATTGTGCCAGGAGTGTTACTGTTATGTGGGTCATGTTATACTGCACCAGGCATTGTGCCAGGAGTGTTACTGCGCTACGTGGGTCATGTTATACTGCACCAGGCACTGTGCCAGGAGCGTTACTGCATTTTATGTGGGTCGTTGTACTGCACCAGGAGCGTTACTGCGTTTGATGTGGGTCATGTTATACTTCACCAGGCATTGTGCCAGGTGACGTGGGTCATATACTGCACCAGGCATTGTGCCAGGAGTGTTACTGCGTTATGTGGGTCACGTTATACTACACCAGGCATTGTGCCAGGAGTGTTACTGCATTACATGGGTCATGTTATACTGCACCAGGCATTGTGCCAGGAGTGTTACTGTTATGTGGGTCATGTTATACTGCACCGGACATTGTGCCAGGAGTGTTACTGTTATGTGGGTCATGTTATACTGCACCGGACATTGTGCCAGGAGTGTTACTGCGTTACGTGGGTCATGTTATACTGCACCGGACATTGTGCCAGGAGTGTTACTGTTATGTGGGTCATGTTATACTGCACCGAACATTGTGCCAGGAGTGTTACTGTTATGTGGGTCATGTTATACTGCACCGAATATTGTGCCAGGAGTGTTACTGCGTTACGTGGGTCATGTTATACTGCACCGGACATTGTGCCAGGAGTGTTACTGTTATGTGGGTCATGTTATACTGCACCGAACATTGTGCCAGGAGTGTTACTGTTACGTGGGTCATGTTATACTGCACCGAACATTGTGCCAGGAGTGTTACTGTTATGTGGGTAATGTTATACTGCACCGAACATTGTGCCAGGAGTGTTACTGTTATGTGGGTCATGTTATACTGCACCGAACATTGTGCCAGGAGTGTTACTGTTATGTGGGTCATGTTATACTGCACCGAACATTGTGCCAGGAGTGTTACTGTTATGTGGGTCATGTTATACTGCACCGGACATTGTGCCAGGAGTGTTACTGTTATGTGGGTCATGTTATACTGCACCGGACATTGTGCCAGGAGTGTTACTGCGTTACGTGGGTCATGTTATACTGCACCGGACATTGTGCCAGGAGTGTTACTGTTATGTGGGTCATGTTATACTGCACCGAACATTGTGCCAGGAGTGTTACTGTTATGTGGGTCATGTTATACTGCACCGAATATTGTGCCAGGAGTGTTACTGCGTTACGTGGGTCATGTTATACTGCACCAGGCATTGTGCCAGGAGTGTTACTGTTATGTGGGTCATGTTATACTGCACCGGACATTGTGCCAGGAGTGTTACTGTTATGTGGGTCATGTTATACTGCACCGGGCATTGTGCCAGGAGTGTTACTGTTATGTGGGTCATGTTATACTGCACCGGACATTGTGCCAGGAGTGTTACTGTTATGTGGGTCATGTTATACTGCACCGGACATTGTGCCAGGAGTGTTACTGTTATGTGGGTCATGTTATACTGCAACGGGCATTGTGCCAGGAGTGTTACTGTTATGTGGGTCATGTTATACTGCACCAGGCATTGTGCCAGGAGTGTTACTGTTATGTGGGTCATGTTATACTGTACCGGACATTGTGCCAGGAGTGTTACTGTTATGTGGGTCATGTTATACTGCACCAGGCATTGTGCCAGGAGTGTTACTGCGCTACGTGGGTCATGTTATACTGCACCAGGCACTGTGCCAGGAGCGTTACTGCATTTTATGTGGGTCGTTGTACTGCACCAGGAGCGTTACTGCGTTTGATGTGGGTCATGTTATACTTCACCAGGCATTGTGCCAGGTGACGTGGGTCATATACTGCACCAGGCATTGTGCCAGGAGTGTTACTGCGTTATGTGGGTCACGTTATACTACACCAGGCATTGTGCCAGGAGTGTTACTGCATTACATGGGTCATGTTATACTGCACCAGGCATTGTGCCAGGAGTGTTACTGTTATGTGGGTCATGTTATACTGCACCGGACATTGTGCCAGGAGTGTTACTGTTATGTGGGTCATGTTATACTGCACCGGACATTGTGCCAGGAGTGTTACTGCGTTACGTGGGTCATGTTATACTGCACCGGACATTGTGCCAGGAGTGTTACTGTTATGTGGGTCATGTTATACTGCACCGAACATTGTGCCAGGAGTGTTACTGTTATGTGGGTCATGTTATACTGCACCGAATATTGTGCCAGGAGTGTTACTGCGTTACGTGGGTCATGTTATACTGCACCGGACATTGTGCCAGGAGTGTTACTGTTATGTGGGTCATGTTATACTGCACCGAACATTGTGCCAGGAGTGTTACTGTTACGTGGGTCATGTTATACTGCACCGAACATTGTGCCAGGAGTGTTACTGTTATGTGGGTAATGTTATACTGCACCGAACATTGTGCCAGGAGTGTTACTGTTATGTGGGTCATGTTATACTGCACCGAACATTGTGCCAGGAGTGTTACTGTTATGTGGGTCATGTTATACTGCACCGAACATTGTGCCAGGAGTGTTACTGTTATGTGGGTCATGTTATACTGCACCGGACATTGTGCCAGGAGTGTTACTGTTATGTGGGTCATGTTATACTGCACCGGACATTGTGCCAGGAGTGTTACTGCGTTACGTGGGTCATGTTATACTGCACCGGACATTGTGCCAGGAGTGTTACTGTTATGTGGGTCATGTTATACTGCACCGAACATTGTGCCAGGAGTGTTACTGTTATGTGGGTCATGTTATACTGCACCGAATATTGTGCCAGGAGTGTTACTGCGTTACGTGGGTCATGTTATACTGCACCAGGCATTGTGCCAGGAGTGTTACTGTTATGTGGGTCATGTTATACTGCACCGGACATTGTGCCAGGAGTGTTACTGTTATGTGGGTCATGTTATACTGCACCGGGCATTGTGCCAGGAGTGTTACTGTTATGTGGGTCATGTTATACTGCACCGGACATTGTGCCAGGAGTGTTACTGTTATGTGGGTCATGTTATACTGCACCGGACATTGTGCCAGGAGTGTTACTGTTATGTGGGTCATGTTATACTGCAACGGGCATTGTGCCAGGAGTGTTACTGTTATGTGGGTCATGTTATACTGCACCAGGCATTGTGCCAGGAGTGTTACTGTTATGTGGGTCATGTTATACTGTACCGGACATTGTGCCAGGAGTGTTACTGTTATGTGGGTCATGTTATACTGCACCAGGCATTGTGCCAGGAGTGTTACTGCGCTACGTGGGTCATGTTATACTGCACCAGGCACTGTGCCAGGAGCGTTACTGCATTTTATGTGGGTCGTTGTACTGCACCAGGAGCGTTACTGCGTTTGATGTGGGTCATGTTATACTTCACCAGGCATTGTGCCAGGTGACGTGGGTCATATACTGCACCAGGCATTGTGCCAGGAGTGTTACTGCGTTATGTGGGTCACGTTATACTACACCAGGCATTGTGCCAGGAGTGTTACTGCATTACATGGGTCATGTTATACTGCACCAGGCATTGTGCCAGGAGTGTTACTGTTATGTGGGTCATGTTATACTGCACCGGACATTGTGCCAGGAGTGTTACTGTTATGTGGGTCATGTTATACTGCACCGGACATTGTGCCAGGAGTGTTACTGCGTTACGTGGGTCATGTTATACTGCACCGGACATTGTGCCAGGAGTGTTACTGTTATGTGGGTCATGTTATACTGCACCGAACATTGTGCCAGGAGTGTTACTGTTATGTGGGTCATGTTATACTGCACCGAATATTGTGCCAGGAGTGTTACTGCGTTACGTGGGTCATGTTATACTGCACCGGACATTGTGCCAGGAGTGTTACTGTTATGTGGGTCATGTTATACTGCACCGAACATTGTGCCAGGAGTGTTACTGTTACGTGGGTCATGTTATACTGCACCGAACATTGTGCCAGGAGTGTTACTGTTATGTGGGTAATGTTATACTGCACCGAACATTGTGCCAGGAGTGTTACTGTTATGTGGGTCATGTTATACTGCACCGAACATTGTGCCAGGAGTGTTACTGTTATGTGGGTCATGTTATACTGCACCGAACATTGTGCCAGGAGTGTTACTGTTATGTGGGTCATGTTATACTGCACCGGACATTGTGCCAGGAGTGTTACTGTTATGTGGGTCATGGTATACTGCACCGGACATTGTGCCAGGAGTGTGACTGCGTTACGTGGGTCATGTTATACTGCACCGGACATTGTGCCAGGAGTGTTACTGTTATGTGGGTCATGTTATACTGCACCGGACATTGTGCCAGGAGTGTTACTGTTACGTGGGTCATGTTATACTGCAACGGGCATTGTGCCAGGAGTGTTACTGTTATGTGGGTCATGTTATACTGCACCAGGCATTGTGCCAGGAGTGTTACTGTTATGTGGGTCATGTTATACTGTACCGGACATTGTGCCAGGAGTGTTACTGTTATGTGGGTCATGTTATACTGCACCAGGCATTGTGCCAGGAGTGTTACTGCGCTACGTGGGTCATGTTATACTGCACCAGGCACTGTGCCAGGAGCGTTACTGCATTTTATGTGGGTCGTTGTACTGCACCAGGAGCGTTACTGCGTTTGATGTGGGTCATGTTATACTTCACCAGGCATTGTGCCAGGTGACGTGGGTCATATACTGCACCAGGCATTGTGCCAGGAGTGTTACTGCGTTATGTGGGTCACGTTATACTACACCAGGCATTGTGCCAGGAGTGTTACTGCATTACATGGGTCATGTTATACTGCACCAGGCATTGTGCCAGGAGTGTTACTGTTATGTGGGTCATGTTATACTGCACCGGACATTGTGCCAGGAGTGTTACTGTTATGTGGGTCATGTTATACTGCACCGGACATTGTGCCAGGAGTGTTACTGCGTTACGTGGGTCATGTTATACTGCACCGGACATTGTGCCAGGAGTGTTACTGTTATGTGGGTCATGTTATACTGCACCGAACATTGTGCCAGGAGTGTTACTGTTATGTGGGTCATGTTATACTGCACCGAATATTGTGCCAGGAGTGTTACTGCGTTACGTGGGTCATGTTATACTGCACCGGACATTGTGCCAGGAGTGTTACTGTTATGTGGGTCATGTTATACTGCACCGAACATTGTGCCAGGAGTGTTACTGTTACGTGGGTCATGTTATACTGCACCGAACATTGTGCCAGGAGTGTTACTGTTATGTGGGTAATGTTATACTGCACCGAACATTGTGCCAGGAGTGTTACTGTTATGTGGGTCATGTTATACTGCACCGAACATTGTGCCAGGAGTGTTACTGTTATGTGGGTCATGTTATACTGCACCGAACATTGTGCCAGGAGTGTTACTGTTATGTGGGTCATGTTATACTGCACCGGACATTGTGCCAGGAGTGTTACTGTTATGTGGGTCATGGTATACTGCACCGGACATTGTGCCAGGAGTGTGACTGCGTTACGTGGGTCATGTTATACTGCACCGGACATTGTGCCAGGAGTGTTACTGTTATGTGGGTCATGTTATACTGCACCGGACATTGTGCCAGGAGTGTTACTGTTACGTGGGTCATGTTATACTGCACCGGACATTGTGCCAGGAGTGTTACTGTTATGTGGGTCATGTTATACTGCACCGGACATTGTGCCAGGAGTGTTACTGTTACGTGGGTCATGTTATACTACACCAGGCATTGTGCCAGGAGTGTTACTGTTACGTGGGTCATGTTATACTGCACCGGACATTGTGCCAGGAGTGTTACTGTTACGTGGGTCATGTTATACTACACCAGGCATTGTGCCAGGAGTGTTACTGTTATGTGGGTCATGTTATACTGCACCGGATATTGTGCCAGGAGTGTTACTGTTACGTGGGTCATGTTATACTACACCAGGCATTGTGCCAGGAGTGTTACTGTTATGTGGGTCATGTTATACTGCACCGGACATTGTGCCAGGAGTGTTACTGTTATGTGGGTCATGTTATACTGCACCGGACATTGTGCCAGGAGTGTTACTGTTACGTGGGTCATGTTATACTACACCAGGCATTGTGCCAGGAGTGTTACTGTTATGTGGGTCATGTTATACTGCACCGGACATTGTGCCAGGAGTGTTACTGTTATGTGGGTCATGTTATACTGCACCAGGCATTGTGCCAGGAGTGTTACTGCGCTACGTGGGTCATGTTATACTGCACCAGGCACTGTGCCAGGAGCGTTACTGCATTTTATGTGGGTCGTTGTACTGCACCAGGAGCGTTACTGCGTTTGATGTGGGTCATGTTATACTTCACCAGGCATTGTGCCAGGTGACGTGGGTCATATACTGCACCAGGCATTGTGCCAGGAGTGTTACTGCGTTATGTGGGTCACGTTATACTACACCAGGCATTGTGCCAGGAGTGTTACTGCATTACATGGGTCATGTTATACTGCACCAGGCATTGTGCCAGGAGTGTTACTGTTATGTGGGTCATGTTATACTGCACCGGACATTGTGCCAGGAGTGTTACTGTTATGTGGGTCATGTTATACTGCACCGGACATTGTGCCAGGAGTGTTACTGCGTTACGTGGGTCATGTTATACTGCACCGGACATTGTGCCAGGAGTGTTACTGTTATGTGGGTCATGTTATACTGCACCGAACATTGTGCCAGGAGTGTTACTGTTATGTGGGTCATGTTATACTGCACCGAATATTGTGCCAGGAGTGTTACTGCGTTACGTGGGTCATGTTATACTGCACCGGACATTGTGCCAGGAGTGTTACTGTTATGTGGGTCATGTTATACTGCACCGAACATTGTGCCAGGAGTGTTACTGTTACGTGGGTCATGTTATACTGCACCGAACATTGTGCCAGGAGTGTTACTGTTATGTGGGTAATGTTATACTGCACCGAACATTGTGCCAGGAGTGTTACTGTTATGTGGGTCATGTTATACTGCACCGAACATTGTGCCAGGAGTGTTACTGTTATGTGGGTCATGTTATACTGCACCGAACATTGTGCCAGGAGTGTTACTGTTATGTGGGTCATGTTATACTGCACCGGACATTGTGCCAGGAGTGTTACTGTTATGTGGGTCATGGTATACTGCACCGGACATTGTGCCAGGAGTGTGACTGCGTTACGTGGGTCATGTTATACTGCACCGGACATTGTGCCAGGAGTGTTACTGTTATGTGGGTCATGTTATACTGCACCGGACATTGTGCCAGGAGTGTTACTGTTACGTGGGTCATGTTATACTGCAACGGACATTGTGCCAGGAGTGTTACTGTTATGTGGGTCATGTTATACTGCACCGGACATTGTGCCAGGAGTGTTACTGTTACGTGGGTCATGTTATACTACACCAGGCATTGTGCCAGGAGTGTTACTGTTACGTGGGTCATGTTATACTGCACCGGACATTGTGCCAGGAGTGTTACTGTTACGTGGGTCATGTTATACTACACCAGGCATTGTGCCAGGAGTGTTACTGTTATGTGGGTCATGTTATACTGCACCGGACATTGTGCCAGGAGTGTTACTGTTACGTGGGTCATGTTATACTACACCAGGCATTGTGCCAGGAGTGTTACTGTTATGTGGGTCATGTTATACTGCACCGGATATTGTGCCAGGAGTGTTACTGTTACGTGGGTCATGTTATACTACACCAGGCATTGTGCCAGGAGTGTTACTGTTATGTGGGTCATGTTATACTGCACCGGACATTGTGCCAGGAGTGTTACTGTTATGTGGGTCATGTTATACTGCACCGGACATTGTGCCAGGAGTGTTACTGTTACGTGGGTCATGTTATACTACACCAGGCATTGTGCCAGGAGTGTTACTGTTATGTGGGTCATGTTATACTGCACCGGACATTGTGCCAGGAGTGTTACTGTTACGTGGGTCATGTTATACTGCACCGGACATTGTGCCAGGAGTGTTACTGTTACGTGGGTCATGTTATACTACACCAGGCATTGTGCCAGGAGTGTTACTGTTATGTGGGTCATGTTATACTGCACCGGACATTGTGCCAGGAGTGTTACTGTTACGTGGGTCATGTTATACTACACCAGGCATTGTGCCAGGAGTGTTACTGTTATGTGGGTCATGTTATACTGCACCGGACATTGTGCCAGGAGTGTTACTGTTATGTGGGTCATGTTATACTGCACCGGGCATTGTGCCAGGAGTGTTACTGTTACGTGGGTCATGTTATACTGCACCGGACATTGTGCCAGGAGTGTTACTGTTATGTGGGTCATGTTATACTGCACTGGACATTGTGCCAGGAGTGTTACTGTTATGTGGGTCATGTTATACTGCACCGAACATTGTGCCAGGAGTGTTACTGTTATGTGGGTCATGTTATACTGCACCGAATATTGTGCCAGGAGTGTTACTGCGTTACGTGGGTCATGTTATACTGCACCGGACATTGTGCCAGGAGTGTTACTGTTATGTGGGTCATGTTATACTGCACCGAACATTGTGCCAGGAGTGTTACTGTTACGTGGGTCATGTTATACTGCACCGAACATTGTGCCAGGAGTGTTACTGTTATGTGGGTAATGTTATACTGCACCGAACATTGTGCCAGGAGTGTTACTGTTATGTGGGTCATGTTATACTGCACCGAACATTGTGCCAGGAGTGTTACTGTTATGTGGGTCATGTTATACTGCACCGAACATTGTGCCAGGAGTGTTACTGTTATGTGGGTCATGTTATACTGCACCGGACATTGTGCCAGGAGTGTTACTGTTATGTGGGTCATGGTATACTGCACCGGACATTGTGCCAGGAGTGTGACTGCGTTACGTGGGTCATGTTATACTGCACCGGACATTGTGCCAGGAGTGTTACTGTTATGTGGGTCATGTTATACTGCACCGGACATTGTGCCAGGAGTGTTACTGTTACGTGGGTCATGTTATACTGCAACGGACATTGTGCCAGGAGTGTTACTGTTATGTGGGTCATGTTATACTGCACCGGACATTGTGCCAGGAGTGTTACTGTTACGTGGGTCATGTTATACTACACCAGGCATTGTGCCAGGAGTGTTACTGTTACGTGGGTCATGTTATACTGCACCGGACATTGTGCCAGGAGTGTTACTGTTACGTGGGTCATGTTATACTACACCAGGCATTGTGCCAGGAGTGTTACTGTTATGTGGGTCATGTTATACTGCACCGGACATTGTGCCAGGAGTGTTACTGTTACGTGGGTCATGTTATACTACACCAGGCATTGTGCCAGGAGTGTTACTGTTATGTGGGTCATGTTATACTGCACCGGATATTGTGCCAGGAGTGTTACTGTTACGTGGGTCATGTTATACTACACCAGGCATTGTGCCAGGAGTGTTACTGTTATGTGGGTCATGTTATACTGCACCGGACATTGTGCCAGGAGTGTTACTGTTATGTGGGTCATGTTATACTGCACCGGACATTGTGCCAGGAGTGTTACTGTTACGTGGGTCATGTTATACTACACCAGGCATTGTGCCAGGAGTGTTACTGTTATGTGGGTCATGTTATACTGCACCGGACATTGTGCCAGGAGTGTTACTGTTACGTGGGTCATGTTATACTGCACCGGACATTGTGCCAGGAGTGTTACTGTTACGTGGGTCATGTTATACTACACCAGGCATTGTGCCAGGAGTGTTACTGTTATGTGGGTCATGTTATACTGCACCGAACATTGTGCCAGGAGTGTTACTGTTATGTGGGTCATGTTATACTGCACCGGACATTGTGCCAGGAGTGTTACTGTTATGTGGGTCATGTTATACTGCACCGGACATTGTGCCAGGAGTGTTACTGCGTTACGTGGGTCATGTTATACTGCACCGGACATTGTGCCAGGAGTGTTACTGTTATGTGGGTCATGTTATACTGCACCGAACATTGTGCCAGGAGTGTTACTGTTATGTGGGTCATGTTATACTGCACCGAATATTGTGCCAGGAGTGTTACTGCGTTACGTGGGTCATGTTATACTGCACCAGGCATTGTGCCAGGAGTGTTACTGTTATGTGGGTCATGTTATACTGCACCGGACATTGTGCCAGGAGTGTTACTGTTATGTGGGTCATGTTATACTGCACCGGGCATTGTGCCAGGAGTGTTACTGTTATGTGGGTCATGTTATACTGCACCGGACATTGTGCCAGGAGTGTTACTGTTATGTGGGTCATGTTATACTGCACCGGACATTGTGCCAGGAGTGTTACTGTTATGTGGGTCATGTTATACTGCAACGGGCATTGTGCCAGGAGTGTTACTGTTATGTGGGTCATGTTATACTGCACCAGGCATTGTGCCAGGAGTGTTACTGTTATGTGGGTCATGTTATACTGTACCGGACATTGTGCCAGGAGTGTTACTGTTATGTGGGTCATGTTATACTGCACCAGGCATTGTGCCAGGAGTGTTACTGCGCTACGTGGGTCATGTTATACTGCACCAGGCACTGTGCCAGGAGCGTTACTGCATTTTATGTGGGTCGTTGTACTGCACCAGGAGCGTTACTGCGTTTGATGTGGGTCATGTTATACTTCACCAGGCATTGTGCCAGGTGACGTGGGTCATATACTGCACCAGGCATTGTGCCAGGAGTGTTACTGCGTTATGTGGGTCACGTTATACTACACCAGGCATTGTGCCAGGAGTGTTACTGCATTACATGGGTCATGTTATACTGCACCAGGCATTGTGCCAGGAGTGTTACTGTTATGTGGGTCATGTTATACTGCACCGGACATTGTGCCAGGAGTGTTACTGTTATGTGGGTCATGTTATACTGCACCGGACATTGTGCCAGGAGTGTTACTGCGTTACGTGGGTCATGTTATACTGCACCGGACATTGTGCCAGGAGTGTTACTGTTATGTGGGTCATGTTATACTGCACCGAACATTGTGCCAGGAGTGTTACTGTTATGTGGGTCATGTTATACTGCACCGAATATTGTGCCAGGAGTGTTACTGCGTTACGTGGGTCATGTTATACTGCACCGGACATTGTGCCAGGAGTGTTACTGTTATGTGGGTCATGTTATACTGCACCGAACATTGTGCCAGGAGTGTTACTGTTACGTGGGTCATGTTATACTGCACCGAACATTGTGCCAGGAGTGTTACTGTTATGTGGGTAATGTTATACTGCACCGAACATTGTGCCAGGAGTGTTACTGTTATGTGGGTCATGTTATACTGCACCGAACATTGTGCCAGGAGTGTTACTGTTATGTGGGTCATGTTATACTGCACCGAACATTGTGCCAGGAGTGTTACTGTTATGTGGGTCATGTTATACTGCACCGGACATTGTGCCAGGAGTGTTACTGTTATGTGGGTCATGGTATACTGCACCGGACATTGTGCCAGGAGTGTGACTGCGTTACGTGGGTCATGTTATACTGCACCGGACATTGTGCCAGGAGTGTTACTGTTATGTGGGTCATGTTATACTGCACCGGACATTGTGCCAGGAGTGTTACTGTTACGTGGGTCATGTTATACTGCAACGGGCATTGTGCCAGGAGTGTTACTGTTATGTGGGTCATGTTATACTGCACCAGGCATTGTGCCAGGAGTGTTACTGTTATGTGGGTCATGTTATACTGTACCGGACATTGTGCCAGGAGTGTTACTGTTATGTGGGTCATGTTATACTGCACCAGGCATTGTGCCAGGAGTGTTACTGCGCTACGTGGGTCATGTTATACTGCACCAGGCACTGTGCCAGGAGCGTTACTGCATTTTATGTGGGTCGTTGTACTGCACCAGGAGCGTTACTGCGTTTGATGTGGGTCATGTTATACTTCACCAGGCATTGTGCCAGGTGACGTGGGTCATATACTGCACCAGGCATTGTGCCAGGAGTGTTACTGCGTTATGTGGGTCACGTTATACTACACCAGGCATTGTGCCAGGAGTGTTACTGCATTACATGGGTCATGTTATACTGCACCAGGCATTGTGCCAGGAGTGTTACTGTTATGTGGGTCATGTTATACTGCACCGGACATTGTGCCAGGAGTGTTACTGTTATGTGGGTCATGTTATACTGCACCGGACATTGTGCCAGGAGTGTTACTGCGTTACGTGGGTCATGTTATACTGCACCGGACATTGTGCCAGGAGTGTTACTGTTATGTGGGTCATGTTATACTGCACCGAACATTGTGCCAGGAGTGTTACTGTTATGTGGGTCATGTTATACTGCACCGAATATTGTGCCAGGAGTGTTACTGCGTTACGTGGGTCATGTTATACTGCACCGGACATTGTGCCAGGAGTGTTACTGTTATGTGGGTCATGTTATACTGCACCGAACATTGTGCCAGGAGTGTTACTGTTATGTGGGTCATGTTATACTGCACCGGACATTGTGCCAGGAGTGTTACTGTTATGTGGGTCATGTTATACTGCACCGGACATTGTGCCAGGAGTGTTACTGTTATGTGGGTCATGTTATACTGCAACGGGCATTGTGCCAGGAGTGTTACTGTTATGTGGGTCATGTTATACTGCACCAGGCATTGTGCCAGGAGTGTTACTGTTATGTGGGTCATGTTATACTGTACCGGACATTGTGCCAGGAGTGTTACTGTTATGTGGGTCATGTTATACTGCACCAGGCATTGTGCCAGGAGTGTTACTGCGCTACGTGGGTCATGTTATACTGCACCAGGCACTGTGCCAGGAGCGTTACTGCATTTTATGTGGGTCGTTGTACTGCACCAGGAGCGTTACTGCGTTTGATGTGGGTCATGTTATACTTCACCAGGCATTGTGCCAGGTGACGTGGGTCATATACTGCACCAGGCATTGTGCCAGGAGTGTTACTGCGTTATGTGGGTCACGTTATACTACACCAGGCATTGTGCCAGGAGTGTTACTGCATTACATGGGTCATGTTATACTGCACCAGGCATTGTGCCAGGAGTGTTACTGTTATGTGGGTCATGTTATACTGCACCGGACATTGTGCCAGGAGTGTTACTGTTATGTGGGTCATGTTATACTGCACCGGACATTGTGCCAGGAGTGTTACTGCGTTACGTGGGTCATGTTATACTGCACCGGACATTGTGCCAGGAGTGTTACTGTTATGTGGGTCATGTTATACTGCACCGAACATTGTGCCAGGAGTGTTACTGTTATGTGGGTCATGTTATACTGCACCGAATATTGTGCCAGGAGTGTTACTGCGTTACGTGGGTCATGTTATACTGCACCGGACATTGTGCCAGGAGTGTTACTGTTATGTGGGTCATGTTATACTGCACCGAACATTGTGCCAGGAGTGTTACTGTTACGTGGGTCATGTTATACTGCACCGAACATTGTGCCAGGAGTGTTACTGTTATGTGGGTAATGTTATACTGCACCGAACATTGTGCCAGGAGTGTTACTGTTATGTGGGTCATGTTATACTGCACCGAACATTGTGCCAGGAGTGTTACTGTTATGTGGGTCATGTTATACTGCACCGAACATTGTGCCAGGAGTGTTACTGTTATGTGGGTCATGTTATACTGCACCGGACATTGTGCCAGGAGTGTTACTGTTATGTGGGTCATGGTATACTGCACCGGACATTGTGCCAGGAGTGTGACTGCGTTACGTGGGTCATGTTATACTGCACCGGACATTGTGCCAGGAGTGTTACTGTTATGTGGGTCATGTTATACTGCACCGGACATTGTGCCAGGAGTGTTACTGTTACGTGGGTCATGTTATACTGCAACGGGCATTGTGCCAGGAGTGTTACTGTTATGTGGGTCATGTTATACTGCACCAGGCATTGTGCCAGGAGTGTTACTGTTATGTGGGTCATGTTATACTGTACCGGACATTGTGCCAGGAGTGTTACTGTTATGTGGGTCATGTTATACTGCACCAGGCATTGTGCCAGGAGTGTTACTGCGCTACGTGGGTCATGTTATACTGCACCAGGCACTGTGCCAGGAGCGTTACTGCATTTTATGTGGGTCGTTGTACTGCACCAGGAGCGTTACTGCGTTTGATGTGGGTCATGTTATACTTCACCAGGCATTGTGCCAGGTGACGTGGGTCATATACTGCACCAGGCATTGTGCCAGGAGTGTTACTGCGTTATGTGGGTCACGTTATACTACACCAGGCATTGTGCCAGGAGTGTTACTGTTATGTGGGTCATGTTATACTGCACCGGACATTGTGCCAGGAGTGTTACTGTTATGTGGGTCATGTTATACTGCACCGGACATTGTGCCAGGAGTGTTACTGCGTTACGTGGGTCATGTTATACTGCACCGGACATTGTGCCAGGAGTGTTACTGTTATGTGGGTCATGTTATACTGCACCGAACATTGTGCCAGGAGTGTTACTGTTATGTGGGTCATGTTATACTGCACCGAATATTGTGCCAGGAGTGTTACTGCGTTACGTGGGTCATGTTATACTGCACCGGACATTGTGCCAGGAGTGTTACTGTTATGTGGGTCATGTTATACTGCACCGAACATTGTGCCAGGAGTGTTACTGTTACGTGGGTCATGTTATACTGCACCGAACATTGTGCCAGGAGTGTTACTGTTATGTGGGTAATGTTATACTGCACCGAACATTGTGCCAGGAGTGTTACTGTTATGTGGGTCATGTTATACTGCACCGAACATTGTGCCAGGAGTGTTACTGTTATGTGGGTCATGTTATACTGCACCGAACATTGTGCCAGGAGTGTTACTGTTATGTGGGTCATGTTATACTGCACCGGACATTGTGCCAGGAGTGTTACTGTTATGTGGGTCATGGTATACTGCACCGGACATTGTGCCAGGAGTGTGACTGCGTTACGTGGGTCATGTTATACTGCACCGGACATTGTGCCAGGAGTGTTACTGTTATGTGGGTCATGTTATACTGCACCGGACATTGTGCCAGGAGTGTTACTGTTACGTGGGTCATGTTATACTGCACCGGACATTGTGCCAGGAGTGTTACTGTTATGTGGGTCATGTTATACTGCACCGGACATTGTGCCAGGAGTGTTACTGTTACGTGGGTCATGTTATACTACACCAGGCATTGTGCCAGGAGTGTTACTGTTACGTGGGTCATGTTATACTGCACCGGACATTGTGCCAGGAGTGTTACTGTTACGTGGGTCATGTTATACTACACCAGGCATTGTGCCAGGAGTGTTACTGTTATGTGGGTCATGTTATACTGCACCGGACATTGTGCCAGGAGTGTTACTGTTACGTGGGTCATGTTATACTACACCAGGCATTGTGCCAGGAGTGTTACTGTTATGTGGGTCATGTTATACTGCACCGGATATTGTGCCAGGAGTGTTACTGTTACGTGGGTCATGTTATACTACACCAGGCATTGTGCCAGGAGTGTTACTGTTATGTGGGTCATGTTATACTGCACCGGACATTGTGCCAGGAGTGTTACTGTTATGTGGGTCATGTTATACTGCACCGGACATTGTGCCAGGAGTGTTACTGTTACGTGGGTCATGTTATACTACACCAGGCATTGTGCCAGGAGTGTTACTGTTATGTGGGTCATGTTATACTGCACCGGACATTGTGCCAGGAGTGTTACTGTTATGTGGGTCATGTTATACTGCACCAGGCATTGTGCCAGGAGTGTTACTGCGCTACGTGGGTCATGTTATACTGCACCAGGCACTGTGCCAGGAGCGTTACTGCATTTTATGTGGGTCGTTGTACTGCACCAGGAGCGTTACTGCGTTTGATGTGGGTCATGTTATACTTCACCAGGCATTGTGCCAGGTGACGTGGGTCATATACTGCACCAGGCATTGTGCCAGGAGTGTTACTGCGTTATGTGGGTCACGTTATACTACACCAGGCATTGTGCCAGGAGTGTTACTGCATTACATGGGTCATGTTATACTGCACCAGGCATTGTGCCAGGAGTGTTACTGTTATGTGGGTCATGTTATACTGCACCGGACATTGTGCCAGGAGTGTTACTGTTATGTGGGTCATGTTATACTGCACCGGACATTGTGCCAGGAGTGTTACTGCGTTACGTGGGTCATGTTATACTGCACCGGACATTGTGCCAGGAGTGTTACTGTTATGTGGGTCATGTTATACTGCACCGAACATTGTGCCAGGAGTGTTACTGTTATGTGGGTCATGTTATACTGCACCGAATATTGTGCCAGGAGTGTTACTGCGTTACGTGGGTCATGTTATACTGCACCGGACATTGTGCCAGGAGTGTTACTGTTATGTGGGTCATGTTATACTGCACCGAACATTGTGCCAGGAGTGTTACTGTTACGTGGGTCATGTTATACTGCACCGAACATTGTGCCAGGAGTGTTACTGTTATGTGGGTAATGTTATACTGCACCGAACATTGTGCCAGGAGTGTTACTGTTATGTGGGTCATGTTATACTGCACCGAACATTGTGCCAGGAGTGTTACTGTTATGTGGGTCATGTTATACTGCACCGAACATTGTGCCAGGAGTGTTACTGTTATGTGGGTCATGTTATACTGCACCGGACATTGTGCCAGGAGTGTTACTGTTATGTGGGTCATGGTATACTGCACCGGACATTGTGCCAGGAGTGTGACTGCGTTACGTGGGTCATGTTATACTGCACCGGACATTGTGCCAGGAGTGTTACTGTTATGTGGGTCATGTTATACTGCACCGGACATTGTGCCAGGAGTGTTACTGTTACGTGGGTCATGTTATACTGCAACGGACATTGTGCCAGGAGTGTTACTGTTATGTGGGTCATGTTATACTGCACCGGACATTGTGCCAGGAGTGTTACTGTTACGTCGGTCATGTTATACTACACCAGGCATTGTGCCAGGAGTGTTACTGTTACGTGGGTCATGTTATACTGCACCGGACATTGTGCCAGGAGTGTTACTGTTACGTGGGTCATGTTATACTACACCAGGCATTGTGCCAGGAGTGTTACTGTTATGTGGGTCATGTTATACTGCACCGGACATTGTGCCAGGAGTGTTACTGTTACGTGGGTCATGTTATACTACACCAGGCATTGTGCCAGGAGTGTTACTGTTATGTGGGTCATGTTATACTGCACCGGATATTGTGCCAGGAGTGTTACTGTTACGTGGGTCATGTTATACTACACCAGGCATTGTGCCAGGAGTGTTACTGTTATGTGGGTCATGTTATACTGCACCGGACATTGTGCCAGGAGTGTTACTGTTATGTGGGTCATGTTATACTGCACCGGACATTGTGCCAGGAGTGTTACTGTTACGTGGGTCATGTTATACTACACCAGGCATTGTGCCAGGAGTGTTACTGTTATGTGGGTCATGTTATACTGCACCGGACATTGTGCCAGGAGTGTTACTGTTACGTGGGTCATGTTATACTGCACCGGACATTGTGCCAGGAGTGTTACTGTTACGTGGGTCATGTTATACTACACCAGGCATTGTGCCAGGAGTGTTACTGTTATGTGGGTCATGTTATACTGCACCGGACATTGTGCCAGGAGTGTTACTGTTACGTGGGTCATGTTATACTACACCAGGCATTGTGCCAGGAGTGTTACTGTTATGTGGGTCATGTTATACTGCACCGGACATTGTGCCAGGAGTGTTACTGTTATGTGGGTCATGTTATACTGCACCGGGCATTGTGCCAGGAGTGTTACTGTTACGTGGGTCATGTTATACTGCACCGGACATTGTGCCAGGAGTGTTACTGTTATGTGGGTCATGTTATACTGCACTGGACATTGTGCCAGGAGTGTTACTGTTATGTGGGTCATGTTATACTGCACCGAACATTGTGCCAGGAGTGTTACTGTTATGTGGGTCATGTTATACTGCACCGAATATTGTGCCAGGAGTGTTACTGCGTTACGTGGGTCATGTTATACTGCACCGGACATTGTGCCAGGAGTGTTACTGTTATGTGGGTCATGTTATACTGCACCGAACATTGTGCCAGGAGTGTTACTGTTACGTGGGTCATGTTATACTGCACCGAACATTGTGCCAGGAGTGTTACTGTTATGTGGGTAATGTTATACTGCACCGAACATTGTGCCAGGAGTGTTACTGTTATGTGGGTCATGTTATACTGCACCGAACATTGTGCCAGGAGTGTTACTGTTATGTGGGTCATGTTATACTGCACCGAACATTGTGCCAGGAGTGTTACTGTTATGTGGGTCATGTTATACTGCACCGGACATTGTGCCAGGAGTGTTACTGTTATGTGGGTCATGGTATACTGCACCGGACATTGTGCCAGGAGTGTGACTGCGTTACGTGGGTCATGTTATACTGCACCGGACATTGTGCCAGGAGTGTTACTGTTATGTGGGTCATGTTATACTGCACCGGACATTGTGCCAGGAGTGTTACTGTTACGTGGGTCATGTTATACTGCAACGGACATTGTGCCAGGAGTGTTACTGTTATGTGGGTCATGTTATACTGCACCGGACATTGTGCCAGGAGTGTTACTGTTACGTGGGTCATGTTATACTACACCAGGCATTGTGCCAGGAGTGTTACTGTTACGTGGGTCATGTTATACTGCACCGGACATTGTGCCAGGAGTGTTACTGTTACGTGGGTCATGTTATACTACACCAGGCATTGTGCCAGGAGTGTTACTGTTATGTGGGTCATGTTATACTGCACCGGACATTGTGCCAGGAGTGTTACTGTTACGTGGGTCATGTTATACTACACCAGGCATTGTGCCAGGAGTGTTACTGTTATGTGGGTCATGTTATACTGCACCGGATATTGTGCCAGGAGTGTTACTGTTACGTGGGTCATGTTATACTACACCAGGCATTGTGCCAGGAGTGTTACTGTTATGTGGGTCATGTTATACTGCACCGGACATTGTGCCAGGAGTGTTACTGTTATGTGGGTCATGTTATACTGCACCGGACATTGTGCCAGGAGTGTTACTGTTACGTGGGTCATGTTATACTACACCAGGCATTGTGCCAGGAGTGTTACTGTTATGTGGGTCATGTTATACTGCACCGGACATTGTGCCAGGAGTGTTACTGTTACGTGGGTCATGTTATACTGCACCGGACATTGTGCCAGGAGTGTTACTGTTACGTGGGTCATGTTATACTACACCAGGCATTGTGCCAGGAGTGTTACTGTTATGTGGGTCATGTTATACTGCACCGGACATTGTGCCAGGAGTGTTACTGTTACGTGGGTCATGTTATACTACACCAGGCATTGTGCCAGGAGTGTTACTGTTATGTGGGTCATGTTATACTGCACCGGACATTGTGCCAGGAGTGTTACTGTTATGTGGGTCATGTTATACTGCACCGGGCATTGTGCCAGGAGTGTTACTGTTACGTGGGTCATGTTATACTGCACCGGACATTGTGCCAGGAGTGTTACTGTTATGTGGGTCATGTTATACTGCACTGGACATTGTGCCAGGAGTGTTACTGTTACGTGGGTCATGTTATACTGCACCGGGCATTGTGCCAGGAGTGTTACTGTTATGTGGGTCATGTTATACTGCACCGGGCATTGTGCCAGGAGTGTTACTGTTACGTGGGTCATGTTATACTGCACCGGACATTGTGCCAGGAGTGTTACTGTTATGTGGGTCATGTTATACTGCACCGAACATTGTGCCAGGAGTGTTACTGTTATGTGGGTCATGTTATACTGCACCGGACATTGTGCCAGGAGTGTTACTGTTATGTGGGTCATGTTATACTGCACCGGACATTGTGCCAGGAGTGTTACTGTTATGTGGGTCATGTTATACTGCACCGGACATTGTGCCAGGAGTGTTACTGTTACGTGGGTCATGTTATACTGCACCGGACATTGTGCCAGGAGTGTTACTGTTATGTGGGTCATGTTATACTGCACCGGACATTGTGCCAGGAGTGTGACTGCGTTATGTGGGTCATGTTATACTACACCGGACATTGTGCCAGGAGTGTGACTGCGTTATGTGGGTCATGTTATACTACACCAGGCATTGTGCCAGGAGTGTGACTGCATTACGTGGGTCATGTTATACTACACCAGGCATTGTGCCAGGAGTGTGACTGCGTTATGTGGGTCATGTTATACTACACCGGACATTGTGCCAGGAGTGTGACTGCGTTATGTGGGTCATGTTATACTACACCAGGCATTGTGCCAGGAGTGTTACTGTTATGTGGGTCATGTTATACTGCACCGGACATTGTGCCAGGAGTGTTACTGTTACGTGGGTCATGTTATACTACACCAGGCATTGTGCCAGGAGTGTTACTGTTATGTGGGTCATGTTATACTGCACCGGACATTGTGCCAGGAGTGTTACTGTTATGTGGGTCATGTTATACTGCACCGGGCATTGTGCCAGGAGTGTTACTGTTACGTGGGTCATGTTATACTGCACCGGACATTGTGCCAGGAGTGTTACTGTTATGTGGGTCATGTTATACTGCACTGGACATTGTGCCAGGAGTGTTACTGTTACGTGGGTCATGTTATACTGCACCGGGCATTGTGCCAGGAGTGTTACTGTTATGTGGGTCATGTTATACTGCACCGGGCATTGTGCCAGGAGTGTTACTGTTACGTGGGTCATGTTATACTGCACCGGACATTGTGCCAGGAGTGTTACTGTTATGTGGGTCATGTTATACTGCACCGAACATTGTGCCAGGAGTGTTACTGTTATGTGGGTCATGTTATACTGCACCGGACATTGTGCCAGGAGTGTTACTGTTATGTGGGTCATGTTATACTGCACCGGACATTGTGCCAGGAGTGTTACTGTTATGTGGGTCATGTTATACTGCACCGGACATTGTGCCAGGAGTGTTACTGTTACGTGGGTCATGTTATACTGCACCGGACATTGTGCCAGGAGTGTTACTGTTATGTGGGTCATGTTATACTGCACCGGACATTGTGCCAGGAGTGTGACTGCGTTATGTGGGTCATGTTATACTACACCGGACATTGTGCCAGGAGTGTGACTGCGTTATGTGGGTCATGTTATACTACACCAGGCATTGTGCCAGGAGTGTGACTGCATTACGTGGGTCATGTTATACTACACCAGGCATTGTGCCAGGAGTGTGACTGCGTTATGTGGGTCATGTTATACTACACCGGACATTGTGCCAGGAGTGTGACTGCGTTATGTGGGTCATGTTATACTACACCAGGCATTGTGCCAGGAGTGTGACTGCGTTACGTGGGTCATGTTATACTACACCAGGCATTGTGCCAGGAGTGTTACTGTTATGTGGGTCATGTTATACTGCACCGGACATTGTGCCAGGAGTGTTACTGTTACGTGGGTCATGTTATACTGCACCGGACATTGTGCCAGGAGTGTTACTGTTACGTTGGTCATGTTATACTGCACCGGACATTGTGCCAGGAGTGTGACTGCGTTACGTTGGTCATGTTATACTGCACCGGACATTGTGCCAGGAGTGTGACTGCGTTACGTGGGTCATGTTATACTGCACCGGACATTGTGCCAGGAGTGTGACTGCGTTACGTTGGTCATGTTATACTGCACCGGACATTGTGCCAGGAGTGTGACTGCGTTACGTTGGTCATGTTATACTGCACCGGGCATTGTGCCAGGAGTGTTACTGTTATGTGGGTCATGTTATACTGCACCAGACATTGTGCCAGGAGTGTTACTGTTATGTGGGTCATGTTATACTGCACCAGACATTGTGCCAGGAGTGTTACTGTTATGTGGGTCATGTTATACTGCACCAGACATTGTGCCAGGAGTGTTACTGTTACGTTGGTCATGTTATACTGCACCGGGCATTGTGCCAGGAGTGTGACTGCGTTACGTTGGTCTGGTTTAATGTATTAATACACGGACTTGTAATACAGTTGCAGACTGAAATTCATTGATAACATTGTTGCTAGTAGCGGGTTAACATTAGTTATTTAACCCTTCAGCATTTCAATTTTCTCATAGAAAATGTCCATTTGCAGACCAAGAGAACTGTTTTTGAAAATTTACCAATTGAATGACTGGTTCAGTTACAGCGGCAGTTATTCCAGTGGTAAATTTTCAAAAATAATCCTGTCTGTAAATGGACATTTCCCAAGACCCCTGCAGAAGCTGTTTTAGGTTTATGATTGTTAAAGGGTTAGTGTCCAGTATTAACAGGCTTGACTATCATCAACGTCTAGTTACATTTGCCTACTCTGGTTACATTGTGTACATGTATGTCTGAGTAAACCAGGACAGAATAGCCAAGACACAGATAACTGCAGATAAGTCATTGATTTAATGTTGGCTTCCTTACATCAGTACATTTACAACAAAATTTCAACAATGACCATAAACTAGACACTGATATAAACTAGACGCAGTGTAGAAATACCATTAAATATATTAGCACCATGGTAACGACATACAACATTCTAGTGTACATATAGAAATATATATATATATATATATATATACAAATATACAAAAAAATTAATATTTAATTTACAGAATTAAGATAGCATTTCTGTGTATACATTCACTCATGATAACAAGATATTTAATAGTTTGTTTCGATTTATGATCACCCGACATTTTCTACTTTAAAACAGCTTTAACTATAAATTCTTAATAAAATATACTCTAAAAACCTTTCAGAAGATTTGTGTGGCCATGATGTACCCAAAAGCTTTCCGAATGCCAAAAATGCGAAATTTTGATTGATTCATAGCAGACAGATTTTTAAGTATCAACTTTCCATGTACCAACTTTAATGGCACTTAGGCCCTAATCATATCTGCAAAATTTTGGCCTGATTCGTTCAGCGGTCTTGGAAGTTATTTTCGCGAAAACTCGGTCATCCAAGATGGCTGATGAAGCATTTGGCCAATCAAGTTCCATTAAAAATACTTGGTTCAGCTGTTGCTTCAGATGTTAAGATTCTGCCACATATACTTGAAATCGGCCAAGTGGTTCTCAAGAATACATAAGTTTCTCATTGCTTTAGTATGGGAGTTTTTGGCAGGAAAAAGATCCAAGACGGCCACCAAACCATTTATCCGATGATTTTGAAAATGACAAATTTGCGATCAGAATACCCAAAAACCTATATAAAACCAATTTCGGCTTCAAAATCCATCAAATCAAAATATTCAATATGGCTGGCAAACATGTTACATTTTGATTTGGTCCACTGTAGCCATGTTTTCTGATGGATCAACTTGCCTTTGACAAACTTTAATGGCCCTTAAGCCCTAATCATATCTGCCAAATTTCAGGCCAATCCGTTCAGTGTTCCTGGAGTTGTTTGCATGAAAACTAGGTCATCCAAGATGGCGGCTGAACCATTTGGCGAATCAAGTTCCCAACAAACTTGGTTCAGCTCTTGCCCTGGATCATATTTCATGAATATTGCATCGATCCCCCAAGCGGTTTCTGAGTTTTTAGACTTCCAAAAATTGGCCAAATTAGCCGATCGGCTCTCTTTGAAAAACTTGGATCCCTATGACCTAAGTATGTTTTGTGCCAAATATAATTGAAATCAGGCCAGTGGTTCTCGAGAAGTCATTTTAAATTTCCCATTGCTTTAGCATGGGAGTTTTTGGCAAGAAAGATTCATGATGGATGCCAAACACATTGATTGGTTAATGGCAGCCATGCTTTTTAGATAACTGTAAATCTATATAAAACCGATTTCGGCTTCAAAATCTATAAAATAGAAATATCCAATATGGCCGCGAAACACGCTACATTTTGATTCGTCATGGCCACCATGTTTTTTTTACGTATCAACTTCCCTTTAACAAACTTTAATGGCCCTTAGTCCCTAATAATATCTCCCAAATATCGGCATGATCCATTCAGCGGTTCTGGAGAAGTAATTTTCCTGAAAACTAGGTCATCCAAGATGGCCGCCGATGCATGTGGCCAATCAAGCTCCCTCAAACAAACTTGGTTTAAATCTGACCACAGATGATATTTTATGAGTCATGAATCAATCCCCAAGTGGTTTCGGAGATTTTTAAAGATGTTTAAAAATCGAACAAAATCCAAGATGGCCACCGACCAAACTGGCCGATCAGCTTCCTTTGCCCCAAGATGCATCCTGCCAAATATAATTGAATTCGGCCCAGTAGTTCTTAACGTTAACGAAAAAGTTGACAAATGCCATGGCATGAGCACACTAGGCTAATACTGATTTACTTTATATTTATACTGTGTGCTCTAAGCATTCACTTATGTCAATAGATAGGGCTGTATTGTCCAGATGAAACATATGATTCAAATGATTGTTATGATCTGTCATAGTTTAGCTTACTAAACACTGGTGTCAGAACTTCATCTTTTAACATTCATCATATCCCTGCAACCTGTAGTCTACACTACTTTTTATCATAGATACAAGGTATCAATCATGATGTCATATTAAAGCAAGGTTCTACAATCCACCAAAAGTAGAATACAGATTATAATTTATAAAATCTGAAATAATGCTTTAGCAATGCTGTGGTGAACCCGTTCTGCCACAGCACTTGTGCCGTGGCAAAATTTTCCAAATTTCAAGGACTGCGTGTTTCCAAAAATAGGTTAGTACAAATTTGAACATGATGTAAGAAATGTTTTGTTAAATATATTGGACTTTTTATTTCTGAGCTATACTTGTAGGAGTTCCAGACGTTGATTGTGATCCAGATTTAAAGACAGATTCTGATTGGATCAAATTCCAGATTCTTGGATGTCTCGGAAACTACTGATCCGATTTAACAAAGTTTGGAATAATCCACCAGATCCAGCTTGCAAACTCGCTCAAATAACATTTGTAAAAATTGATTATCATCGTTCAAACTTCTTGGCAGCCTACCGTATTTCACCTAATTGAAGCCTATGCTCTAATAGAAGCCCACCCCTAACTTTGAGATATGAGCTCCAATGATTTCTTAGCAGTTTCAAAACGGCAAAACTCTGTATTAGAAGCCCACCCCCTAACTCAGCAGATTGTATTGGAAAATTTTTTTTAAGAGAAAATTTGTAAGAATAGAGTGTATAATAATAACAATCGTGTCACAGGGTGTGTCTACTTCACACCGATCTCTGCCCTGATACATTTCCGGCCCCTATAGAAGTCAATACAGGCCTCGGATTTGTAAATCTCGACCACCTATTAGATTAATACTAATAGTAGGCCACGTATGCTCAAGATATAATAAATTTTATTCCACACTTTTGTAGTAAAGATGCGCATAAAACAGTCTTGGCATGATTAAATACCGTCCTTATAAATATATTTTAAGACCAAATTTATGTACCAAACAAGCAGTATTGCGCATCAATTTTGTAACACCGATCAACATTAAATGATCCAAAATGAATTATTACGAACAACAATATAGCCGGCTTCTTAATTTGGCGAGCCAGCGGCTCTTTTGCGATTGGAGGCGGCTTGTTCTCGCGAGATATACGCTAACGGGAGTTTATCAAACAGGTACCCATTATTCAGATCAGTATGATACTCAGTTCCTATTGCGCAATGATAATATATAGAAATTTCCGAGTTCCGAGTCCCCAATTCCAGACTATTTATATCCAAGTACTCGCTCTAAAATAAACTTCAATTGGAGGCGAATCACGTGATTTGTATTTTTTCGCTGCGCCATTTTATATCAAATTGTGGATTAATTTTGATGTAATAAACAACCTTTATTAAAGGATACGCAATATTTAGGAGCTCAAATCAAATAATTTCACTTCCCCGGTGATGTTTTGAGGTATACATTAAACATAGGCGTAGGCGGTGGGAATTTTTATCAGAGAAAATTGCGTTGAATTTCCGTGGTATCAGTTTTAGAAAACTTTTTGGGGAAAACTAATATAAGCCCACCCCTCTCCCAGAAATATTGGGTTAGAAATTGAACACCTCTTGTCCTAATAGAAGCCTAGACTTCAATTAAGCGAAATACGGTACTCAATCTTACATCTGAAGATCTGAGTTGTTAGTAATCTGTAAGACCCAGTGACATACTAAATCTCTCATCCAGAGATGCAAGACCTTTCCACTTTATCAACCCATCCTATGATGTCATAATCAACTACGCAGCGTGTAGAATGACATCATAATAAATGATGTCATGAATGACATCGATAAGTACGTCACGAACGCATATTTGAAGACGGACTATGCATTGTTATACGAATTGTATATCTACTATTTAATAAATATTCTGCTGAATATTTTGAAACTAATTTTAGTGGGCGCTGTTGCAAATTAGTTACAGAATATTCAACAGCTTAACTGTATAGTTTTCAGGAAATTGATAGTCAGCGCATTCGTGGATTGATTACTCCCAACATAAGCAAGGTATGGGTGGAGTGTAGCTAGAGGTGGGAGGGGCTTAGCAAAACCTGGAAAGATCCATTCTAACCAATGCCAAAATATAATTCTGCAATTAGAATAAGTCTATGTATACATCACCAACATTGTGATGAAGGTTTATCCTTTTACGCATTTAGCCACCTGGGCCCATGAAAGCAAAACTTAAAGGGCCCCAGACAAATTTTCAAGGGCCCAATTTTATCATTATGATGCACAGGATCCAACATTTAGAAATACAGGATATAATAATTTAGGATTTGCTAATGTAGACAGTGATAAAAAGATTGTTTTCAAACTTAATGATATTGGCTCAACCTGCAATAGACTCGTCAGACATTTAAAATGATTTTCTGTTCGCAATCTTAAAATATGGTTTGAAAAATTTAGGTAGCCTGGGCTAGTGAGTTTAAAATTTTGGTAGTTCAGCCTAAAATCTGTGGGCCCTGTGGCCCCTGCTAATCTTCAACATTGGTATAATAAATCAAATTTTGAAAAATTACCGCACCATCAGACAGCCTCTTCCCCCCTTCCCACCCCCACCACATCATGCAGCTTCACTTTCTTGACACAGTTGATTCAGTTCGCAATCCATCAGTGTTTGCAGTAATATCATGCAGATAGAAAGCTTGGTGACATTTGGTCCGGCAGTATTGTGATGCGCAGGTGTTTCTCTGGCCAATTGAATGTTCGAGGTGACGAGATCTACAAGAGAACATAATTCATTTGAATTAACTGCGATCTCACTGATGTCACATAACGAGTTGTTAGTATTGCTTTAAGAAAGGATGTTGTACATCTTGGAACTAATAGTGCTGGAAGTGGTTTCTGTATTAGGAGATAGCACCAGCTTACAGCAACATTGCTTCCAAAATAAACACCTGTTTCTATATGAATTAACCCTTTAATGGTCAAGCCGGTTAAAACTGGCCTCTGTAGAGGTCGTGAGGAATGTCCATTTGTAGGCCAAGAGAAGTCTATTTTTGAAAATCTACCACTGGAATGACCGGCTCGTTTATGAGCCAGTCATTCCAGTGGTAAATTTTCCAAAATATTCTCTTGGCCTACAAATGGACATTCAATTAGGAAATATTTAGGATTTTCTTGACCAAATCTGACCATTAAAGGTTTAATCGCTCAAGCTGGACAGTGGTCTTGAGAAATGTCATTTTCTGGACCAAGAGAAGACTGCAAATTTATCACTAGAATGACTGGCTCGATAACCAGGCAAATCTAACATTATCTTATCATTTATGCAGTCGTGCGTTGGATTCCTACACCACTAAAAGTGATCATAATGTAATTAAAAGGCTACACAATCACATTACTCAAAATGGTGTACATATTTGTTCAAATTGTATCTGACTTAACCCTTAAATGGCCAGATTTTGTAACAATAATTCACATTTTCTCACAGAAAGTGTCCATTTGCAGACCAAGAGATTAGTTTGGAAAATTTACCACTGCAATAACTGGCTCGGATATCGAGCCAGTCATTCCAGTGGTAAATTTTCAAAAATAGTCTTGGTCTGCAAATGGATATTTCCCAAGGTTTTGGCTGGCTTGACCATTAAATGGTTAATGCATATGGAGGCTGTATGTCTATATGAGGATTTCTGGCTAGGTCAAACAACAGTTACAAATATGCTGCAGATAAACAATCAACTAAAATGATACAAAGCATTCCTAATGGCAGGGCCCATTTCTGGTTATGCTATGCTCAATTCTATGCTCTTCCCACTTTGTCTACATATTTGAATGCATTTTAACGCGTTGAATACTAAATTGTAAGAATCCAATTTCAAGGTAACTATATACAGGTAAGTTGTTGAATATTTTTCAAAATAATTTGACTGGTGGATGTTGTGGCATATGTTTTCAAAATATTTAACATTTTTTTAAAATTGCAAATGCGGCTAGATCAATAATATGTTTCGATATAAAGTTCTCATGTCCCGTTAACAATACATCATTATACATGTTGTGCAGTTTACCCAGCATACAATGTTCATATGCCATATTTGTTTCAAATAGCAAACGCCATATTGTGTGAGTTTATTGTCTACACTAACATGATTAACAGAGAATTCTCAAACAAATGGGCTGCTGACACCTCAAGATCTAGCATACAACTGATCAGGTGCACAAATCGTGATCCTTTTTACTAAGTTGAGCTAAATGCAAAATATTGGGTAAATTACACTATAGTTAACGGGACATGATGGCTTTACCAAGTGTTTTGGTATAATGTTAAGTTGCATACCTCATCTTCACATTTGAGGTCCTCGGTGTCATGTAAAATCTGTTCAATGAAGTCCTCCGTTAACAACACCTATGATAGCGATACAAAATCATGTTTTAATTAAATAGTAATATTGAAAACACTCGGTCTCTCGAGGCCACTAACTCCTAGCAGCGCAAGCACAGATTACAGCCCAATATGAAGTTAATCTTTTAATACTCATATCAGCCAAAAATGGCCTCTGCAGTGGTTTTGAGAAATGTCCATTTGCAGACCAGGAGATTATTTTTTAACAAGAGCTCCGCAAACGACGCATATGATGACAAACCAATGAATGAGAGCTATCAGAAAATATTTCTTCCTCAGCCCCACACCAGTCATCCTTATGAGTGTCAAAGCGATCCGTTAAATGGTCAAGGAGGTATTGTCCGGAAACAAATTTTCAAGATGGCCACTGCTGACTAGCCGCTATATTGGATTTTGGATTATCGTAAATTTTGATAAGTTTCTTCACCAGACATACTCCAACAACTAGGGAGTTCGGATCATCGCCAATTTCGGTAGGTTTCTTCTCTAGACCTAGTCCAACCACCCTATGAAGTTTCAAAGCCATCCGATAAACGGGAACAGAGTTATCATACGGAAACCAATTTTCAAGATGGTGGCAGGTGGCCATCTTGAATATCGGATCATTGTCAATTTTGATAGGTTTGTTCTCTACTCCTAGTCCAGCTACCCTATGAAGTTTCAAAGCGATCTGATAAACGGTAACAGAGTTATCATCTAGAAACCAATTTTCAAGATGGCCACTGGTGGCTGGCAGCCATATCGGATTTCGGATCATTGTCAAATTCGATACGTTTCATCCTCAGAGGTAATTGAACCACCCTATCAAATTTCATAGCGATCCGATAAACGGTATCAAAGTTATCATCTGGAAACCAATTTTCAAGATGGCCGCCGGTGGATGGCAGCCATCTTGGATTTCGGATCATCGTCGATTTCGATAGGTTTCTTCTCCAGAACTAGTCCATCCACTCTATGAAGTTTCAAAGCAATCCGATAAACGGGAACAGAGTTATCATCTGGAAACCAATTTTCAAGATGGCCGCTGGTGGCTGGCAGTCATCTTGGATTTCAGATCATCATCGATTTCGATAGGTTTTTTCCACAGACCGAGTCCAACCACTCTATTAAGTTTCAAAGCGATCCAATAAACGGTTAAGGAGTTATCATCCGGAAACAAATTTTGCCACTGGCAGCCATCTTGGATTTAGGATCATTGTCAATTTCGATAGGTTTCTTTCCCAGACCTAGTCCAACCACTTCATGAAGTTTCAAAGTGATCCGATAAACGGTAACGGAGTTATCATCCGGAAACCAATTTTCAAGATGGCTGGCGGCCATCTTGAATTTCGGATCATCATCGATTTCTATAGGTTTCTTCCCAAGACCTAGTCCAACCACCCTATGAAGTTTCAATGTGGTCCGACAAACGGTAACGGAGTTATTATCCTGGAACAAATTTTCAAGCTGGCCACCGGTGGCTGGCGGCCATCTTGGATTTCGAATCATCGTCGATTTTGATAGGCTTCTCAAGACCTAGTCCAACCACCCTATGAAGTTTCAATGCGATCCGACAAACGGTAACAAAGTTATCATCCGGAAACCACTCTGCAACCTGCCCGACCACCAGCCCAGATGGTGCCATTACATACCGTGCAAATTTTTTGGCGGGGTATAAAAATTAACCACTGAAGTGAATGTCTGTTATCCAAATGGATATTTTCTATTTTGAACAAATTCGAGGGCTAAAGCCTGTGACCTCGGGAGACAATCTGCATAACGGGATGTTAGCTGCACAATTAACCTCTTAATGGGTACATTTGTTACAAAAAATCTAAATACTTGCTTTAAGATGGCATTTGAAATGCGTTACGTATCCTTTAGACACTGTAATGGTATAAATTTGCCAAGAGTGTGCAAATATTTGCTTACTAAATGTTGATTTGCAGGCCAAGGGAAGACTAAAAAAACTTACCACCGGAATGGCTGGCTCGGTTATTGAGCCAGTCATTCCAGTGGTAATTTTCTACAATAGTCTTCTTTTGGCCTGCAAATTGTTTTGATTGTCATCTATCGAGTCCCTGATTCCAGGTCCAATTCACGCTATATCGAGGCGGGTTTTATCTGTCTATTATTGGTAACTTCCCCCGTTTTTACACTGGTACTCATTTATACTCCTGGGTGAAGAGGCAACGAGGAGGAAAGGGGATTGCCTATGTTTCCACCGATTGCTCGTCAGCCGCCTGAAGGGAAGGGCAGGCAGATGGTTGAAATATCACCTGCTTTTTCCACTCATTATCCTTTAACCCCAAAAGGCATATCTTATTTCCTCATCAACCCTTTAACACCTGGAACCCTTTAACACCTGGATGGCCACGATCTCAATTTCAAGATACTAATACAGATACCGTATTTCTCCTATTAGATGGCTAGGCTTCTATTAGGATAGTGATGAAGAAATTTCACCAGCAGGATGTCCGAGAAAGGAGGTAGGCTTCTATTAGGGAATTTTCCCCCCCAAAAATGTTTAGTCACCCCCAAAACCGGCTTCGAATAAGCTCATGTGAGATGTCTATTGTTATCATCAAAGGGAACCGCAATTTCCTCTTGCCATATTGCAATAACCAATATTGTGGGTTATATTGTCTGTAATAATTGTATTCTATGTAATATTTGTAAATCTTACGTGTATCATTCTTAAATGATGAAATAAAACTCAAATTGACAAGTCATTGTACATGTATTGTCGTAAACCAACATAAAATGGCCGAAAACAATGTAAGAAATAAAATGAGGTTAGATCCCTTCTTAAGTTGGATGACCAAATTAAAGCTCTTGTGATTGGAGGCATTCCACTGAACTTTATCTGGACTAGGAGACCTCCCAAATAAAAACAGATTTTACGTCGCAAATGCCAATATCGCAAATTAATAATAAGTATATACAGAAGATAATGCTTTCAAAACAATTTGAGCAATAAATTCACTATTACCTAATCAGTAAATGTATTCGGCAGTATATTTACTGACGAGATTTTTGTTCACTGGGGTGATTTCGTCCCGGCCGACTTGGTTACATTACATTCTACCGAGTAATAATCGCCGTATTAATGCTTATGCCATCACTCTCGTAGCTATTCGAAGCTCCTCTTCTATTTGTGGATTGCGCAAGTCTCTAACCGGGTAATACTATTAGCGTCTTCGCGCTACTCGGGTAACAACCTAAACTCGTCCACATGATTTCTATTTTTTCTCGACGCCATTTTATGTCAAACTTTGGATTAATTTTGTTGAAATAAACAATGTTTATTAAAATATACGCAATATTTAGGTGGCCCCCAATTAATAATTTCACTCCCGCGATGATGGATTTAATGTATATATTAAGCATAGGCGTAAAATGGTAAGAATTTCTAGTGTGAAAAATTGAGTGTTCTAATTTCGTGTTATTTTTTTTGTATCATTTCTTTTCCAATTTTTCTTTTATGACAAATTTTCAAAACTGCAAATTGATGAGGCTTGACGATTGCAATTTCGTGGCAATGTTCTGAACCCACAAGCATTCTAAATTACGTTAACCGTAGCAATTAATTTGATCGTAATTCCATTTAGACTTTAATTCCATCCTATGTAAATCGCAGACAACCACATACACTACAATATTGACGAGATCTCGTCATTCAAATAGTAAAATTTAGTTGGGCGCCACCATTTAAAAAATTACGAACCAGTAACCATTGGTAACAACGAACTGAGATTAAAAGTCGGTCACTGGTTCAACAAACCAAGTCAGTAAATCTTAAAACTTCCAAAATGCATGAACCACGGACTGCGTCAGTCAAGCACGAACTAATTCAGTCGTGAAAACGGGCCCCAAATTGATCACATTTTAAACAAATACAAATTTTTCTTAGAAATAAGTCTCATACTGATGGATATTTTGGCATTAATTGGAACGTCAGAGAGCTTTCAGTCAGACTTGTATGCAGCTGTAAATACAGACTTGTATGCAGCTTTGCATGCAGCCTTGTATGCAGCTGTAAATGCAGACTTGTATGTAGCTGTAAATGCAGACTTGTATGCAGCTGTAAATACAGACTTGTATGCAGCTGTAAATACAGACTTGTATGCAGCTGTAAATACAGACTTGTATGCAGCTGTAAATGCAGCTGTAAATACAGACTTGTATGCAGCTGTAAATGCAGCTTTGTATGCAGCTGTAAATGCAGACTTGTATGCAGCTGTAAATGCAGACTTGTATGCAGCTGTAAATGCAGCCTTGTATGCACCTGTAAATGCAGACTTGTATGCAGCTGTAAATGCAGCTTTGTATGCAGCTGTAAATGCAGACTTGTATGCAGCTGTAAATGCAGACTTGTATGCAGCTGTAAATGCAGACTTGTATGCAGCTGTAAATGCAGACTTGTATGCAGCTGTAAATGCAGACTTGTATGCAGCTGTAAATGCAGACTTGTATGCAGCTGTAAATGCAGACTTGTATGCCGCTTTTGCGGCTGTAAATGGACCGTTCCAGTTTTAGCTATGCTCCATCCATCTCTAGCTAAGATCCACCCACACTTCGCCTGTCTTGGGACCGACTATCAATTTCCAGAAGACTATACAGGTAAGCTGGTGACTATTTTGAAACTAATTTGACTGGATGCTGTTGCTGCCTATGGGTAAATCGTGTCATTCATGCTGTAATTGATTATTATATCATCCTACACGTCACCTAGTTGGTTGTGACATTATATGATGGATGGATAAACTGGAAAGATCCATTACAGGTACATGTGTTAGTGAGATGATACAGATCACTGGCGTTATCAGTGTCATTACCTGAAGCCAGGGTCCATGAGCCGCGTAAGGATGCTCTTCATCAGCGATAGAACCAATCACACTTGAAGCCACAAACGTGATAGCAATATCATTTAACACACTCGTAAAGGTGAAATGACGACCATGTCTTAAACGTCCTCTGAAAGATGAAATAACATGCAATGCTGTTTAATGACAAACAACAAAGACAGACTCCACAGTAGAGCTCATAAATAAGTTAACATGTTTCCAAAATAAAAACACAAACATGTTAGTACAATTTTGAACCAGAAATGTGGTTGAATGCAACCATGAAACTCGACTTTACAACTTTGTAATGAACTATGAAGCTTGACTTCAACCATAAAATAAATATAGAAAGCTTCGCTATAGACTTATCAATGACCATGGCCATTGAAACCCCTCTCATTAGCAAGAGTCCAAGCTTGGGTGCAGTATGATTAACACAACATGAGATACATGTATGAACTGGCAACAGCTAAGTTGAGGTAAAAGCAAAATGTTATTGTTGAGAAAACCCTTGAGTTTTGTTATTATCACACTGACCTTGACCTTTTGATGCCAAGGTGTTTGTGTCATGCCAAGTTGAGCCAAACTCAAAATGTTAATGTTGAAACAAGAGGTCTAAGGGGCCTGTATCACTCACCCGGAATATTGGGATTTCAACTAATCTTTATTGAGTTTTACATAAATCAGTGACACTTCCAATGACTTTCAGTCAAATATTATAGTTTTCTGTATATTGACAACAATCGCTGGACTGGTTTTTGTAATAGTGATAGTGTGGCGCTCACCTGGACCATTAGCATTTGAAACATTTGCAATAAAATAGATATCATGGATAGTTTTCTAAAAATCCAAGATGGCGACCTCAAAAAATGTACTAATCAAAATTCTGAATAGAAATTCTAGTCTACCTTGATAGCGTTACTCTAGCCAAATTTGTTTGAAGTACAGTATATGTCAAGCAACTAAGGAGATTTGACAATTTCTGGTCTAAGATTTTCACCCAAAAAATTGATCGATCAAAATTCTGAATAGAATTTCTAGAGCCTACCACCATAGAATCCATTAGTGAAACTTGGTTGAAATATGTATAAGTAGCTAAGGAGGGGTAGCAATTTAACAATTTCGGGTACATTTTTCCTAAAATCTCAGATTTTCACCCAAAATATTTATGAATCAAAATTCTGAATGCAAGTTCTATAACCTATGACCATAGGATCCTTCATCCAAATTTGATTGAAATCGGTCAAACGGGTAAGGAGAAGAAGCAATTTGACAATTTCCGGTAAATTTTTAATAAAATCTAGGATTTTCACTCAAAATATTTACACAACAAAATTGTGAATGGAAGTTCTAGAGCCTATGACCATAGGATTGTTTCAGCCCAATTTGGTTGAAATCGGTCAAAATGGTAAGGAGAAGAAGCAATTTGACAATTTCTGGTAAATTTTTAATAAAATCTAGGATTTTCACTCAAAATATTTACACAACAAAATTCTGAATGGAAGTTCTAGACCCTATGACCATAGGATTTTTTTCAGCCCAATTTGGTTGAAATCGGTCAAAATGGTAAGGTGAAGAAGCAATTTGACAATTTCTGGTAAATCTTTAATAAAATGTAAGTTTTTCACCCAAAATATTTATAAATCAAAATTCTGAATGCAAGTTCTATAACCTATGACCATAGGATCCTTTCACCCAAATTTGATTGAAATCAGTCAAACGGGTAAGGAGAAGAAGCAATTTGACAATTTCTGGTACATTTTTAATAAAATCTAGGATTTTCACTCAAAATATTTACATAACAAAATTCTGAATGGAGGTTCTAGCGCCTATGACCATAGGATTCTTTCAGTTCAATTTGGTTGAAATCAGTCAAAATTCTAAGGAGAAGAAGCAATTTGACCATTTCCGGTAAATTTTTAATAAAATCTAAGATTTTGACCCAAAAAATTTATGAATCAAAATTCCAAATGGAAGTTCCGGATCCGAGCACAATAGCATCCTTTGACCAAAATTTAGTTAAGATTCGGCTATTGGTTAAGGAGTAGAGTTTTAAAGCAAAAGTTGACGGACGATGGACGGTCGCCACGGCATAAGCTCACTTGGCCTTTCAGGCCAGTTCAGCTAAATATGCCAAGATTTCTTATTACGCTCGAGGCTGAATTACGTTTCACGGCCCCTGGGACTGCAAAAAGTAAAATTCCATCAAATCATAAAACTAGCTTCAGAGTTTCGTACACTTTTTTACTTGATAATTTTCACGGTCAAATGACATGATTATAAATGACATCACCTTAATAATGACATCACAATCACATGACATCACCTTAAAGCTGTGATGTCACAGTATTTCAGTATTGCAAATCAGTCTATGCTATATACATCATTTCATTGTGTCAGAAGTTCATATTTGCACTATGTCGCCAATAAAACGATATAATTCCACCGTTACCACAATCGTTAAATAGTGCATTTTTTCAACCATTACTGATCTTATCCATCTACATGTAGTTTGTGCATTCAGTGAGCATCTCATGAATATCCATGCAGAGAAATCCCTCTTATCACGTGACATATTTTTTGTCAATCCGCTATTGTTATTAGATGGATGTATCATCAGTAAATACTATTAACGACTAAATTAATTGATAGGCTAGACTAAAGTAGGCAAATTAGCTGTAAACTGGCCAACAATACTGGTAAAAAGCACCAGGTCTAAGTGAAGGTGGCTTGCGTTATCAGTTTCGCAACGCGTTCACAATAGTTTGCAAACTATTACAAAAACAGGCAGCGCAAACCACGTTCATTCATATGTGTGTCTTACCAGTATTGTGGTATTTTCATTATGAAAAAGCAATCTTATCTTGATTTTTCGTGAACTCATCTTAGACTACCTTGAAATTACAAATACATGTGGTATATGGATATGGGAGGGGAAAGAGACTCTTTGACAATTTCCGACCGACTGCATGAGTGACACATCGGGTGACTGACTGCCTGCATGAGTGACAGCTCGGATGTCCGACTGCGTGAGTGATGGACTGACGGGATACATGAGTGACAGATCGGATAACTGCATGAGTGACAGATCTCAGAGGACTGCATGAGTGACGGACAGGCTGACAGATCAAACCACACACCCACCCACTGACTGACAAACCCACTAAGCGACCAACTGAGTGACTAACCGGCTGCCCGTTCAACTGCATGAGTGACAGCTCAGATGATTGCATGAGTGACAGATCGGATGACTGCATGAGTGACAGACGGACTACATGAGTGACATACCGCATCAGTGAAACACTGATGGGCTGTTACATTATGTGCCATATCAGATGACTGTATGAGTGACAGACTGACAGACTGCATGAGTGACAGATCGGACGACTGCATGGGTGACAGATCGGATAACCTCAAGAGTGACAAATTAGATGAATGCATAAGTGACAGATCGGAGGACTGCATGAGTGACAAACTGACGCACTGGCTGACAGACTAACCCACCCACCCAACGACTGACCGACCGACTGAGCGACCAACTAGCCACCAGATCAACTACATGAGTGACTGACTGCATGAGTGACAGATAGGATGACTGCATGAATGACAGACTGCTGAACTGCATGAGTGACATATCGGATGACTGCATGAGTGACAGACTGCATGAATAGAGACTAGCAGTCTAGGAGTGACATATCGGATGACTGCATGGGTGAGATACTGACAGACTGCATGAGTGACAGATTGGAGGACTGCATGTCTAATAACAATAGTGGATTGACACCAGTTGAAAACGAAAGCGAAACAAAAAATATGTCACGCAGCCCTCAAAATTTCAAATATTTGTGAGACCCATTTTTGGGTTCCGTGTTTTCAGGTCTGCGTAACCAATTGTTCGGTTGCGCAAAATCAGTTTGCGTAACCAATTGGTTGCGCAAATTGGTTATGCCATTTTTTTATCCAAACCTGCCTTATCTGAACATATTTCATCTGTATATTAAGTAAATAATGAATTTAAAGCGCATGTTGCTGAATTATCATTAGCATATTGATTACAGCATGGGCTTATCCACCAATTACCTAATTTACAGATAAAATATGTTTAGTTACTCAACTATTGACCTCATAATCAATTACATCACATATAGGTTGATGTCACCAGTCACTATTATAATTGACAGACAATACTAACTCTTATAGTAGTCTGTCAGTAAGTATTAGTTGTATGTCTTTGCAATTTAATAAACATTCTGTTGATTGTTTTGAGGGGAAGTTTGTTTCAAAGTATTCACTGAGTTAGCTGTATAGTTACCATGAAATTGAGATTCTGGGACAAACCTTGAAGCATAGCTTAGCTAGAGATGGGTGGGGAATAACTAAAAGTGGATTCATCCATTGTGATATAAGTACTGTAATATTTCTCAAGTAAATTTGTCAAAAAGCAGATTGAGTTTTTGTTTTATGTCCATTCATTCGTTCCATTTCCAGACCAAGAAGAATAGTTTGGAAAGTTTACCCCTGAAATTACAAGCTCGATAACCAAGCCAGTCATTCAGTGTTAAATTTCCAAAAACAGTACTCCTTTGGTCTGCATATGTACATTTTCTCTGCCAAAATATCAGTATTTGTATGACAACACTCATTGGTAACATCTTTCCAGCTTGCAACAATTTCAGGGTTCATACACCTTGGGCACAATAAAATTCCATACTTTTTCCAAACATATATTTCAAAATTCCAGACCCACTATAATAATTAGTGACTAATGACCCAATATTTATAAATATCTTAACACCCTCCTCCCACCCCACTACAAAAACAAAGAATTGAATATCTTACATTGTTGTGGCTTACCTAGTTGAGCAACCCTCTCCAGCCCACCCACCACCACCTTGAAAGCAATGGCTTCAAGTCATATTATTTTCAAAATATTTAAAAGAATATGCTTTAATTTGTAAAGAATTCCACCTGTATCAAAGAACTACCATCTTAATTGCCCCAAAAACAACAGAGGTTGAAATGTTTATAAAATTGTACTTGTGACGGGTGGATAGTTTTGTAACCGTTACCAAATATTTGTACTGGTACAAGCAGCGTACATTTCTAATATAAAACAATAACCCGCAACTCCGCCACAATAAAAAGCGTAACCAGCTCTAAGGCATTTAGTAGATAGCTTGACCCTTCTTAACTTGTACGCTTTAAACTGACAATTTAGTGCAAATGCGATTTACTTGAAAATAAGAGTTACTACGCACCAGTTTTCCTGACATATAGTCCTGTTATCTTGGTCGATCCAAAGCAATGAACCACTTAAATATCGGGTGGTATTACTGTCAGAACCTTCCAATAATAATATATTGGGTCATATAACCCGTCAAAGTGGGCACTAACATATTGCTTTACTGCGTTTAAAAGCGGCACAGTGACTAGATTTTTCGTTCGCCATTAGCCATCAATATTAATCACGAGAGTCGCGCAGAGATTGGTTGAAATAAATTATGTGATTAATTCATTATGAATGACGAGGCACATGATAAAAATTTTACTACGATAGTAATTTTCATTCATGCCTATTGAAATCGGATATCCCGCGAGCCAATCAGAAACTACGAGTGCGCATTATCGATTGTTATTAACTACGACGGTGCAGTCACGCGAGACATGTCTCATTACCGGTGTATTAGCAGACCCCCATCTAAACTGATTCGTGACATAATTTTTATTGTTGAAATTAGTAACCGGGATTGTGGCGTTCTGTAAGCATGGAATGTTTACGTTTTTGGAAGCATTTATTTACGAGAATCCAGTTGGATTCCCGTATTTTTCGATTTCGGGAATAATACGAGAAACCCGTCGAATTTCGAGGCCTGACTTATTGTTTGTCATGGACAAATACACACTGACACAGTAGCGAGGATCTATGAATGTAACAGTTTAATTTAACAGATAAATTCTTAAACAGCTGTCTACAAGCCAACTGAAACTCAAGGAGAATATACTGTGAGACTCACTCAACAAGGCATGTCTTCCTATGTTATATCGTGATCCAATCGCGTATATAAAATAATACATCGGGAACATGCCAGCCGACGGTTGCCCATACATGCATGCAACGGTTTATAATTGAACAGTCCGTTGTTGATGCATAACGTGTAGTGAGACTAGTTCCAGGCCTATGTAGTAATGCTAGCGGAAATACAAAGTTTGTCTCTGACACATGCGCGCTGTCGCTTATTTATAGAATTTGACAGACAGATGTTATCGATCTTTTAGATGTTTGAAAATGCTAAATTCCGTTGTAAATAGTATGCTTCATATCAAAAAGTTGTTCAAACTTTTCTGTTTTCCACTATCAGAGATAACTACCGTTCTGGGCTTTGTCACTTACACGACCATTTTTTCGTTCATGGTAATTTTACTTCACGTAACCGACACGCCAAATTTTGAGGGATGGTCACATGATAAGAGGGATTTCCCTGCATGAATATTTATGAGATGCCCACTGAATACAACATAAACTAGATGGATAAGTTCAGTAATGGTTGTAAAAATGCGGTATTTGACGATTGTGGTAACTATGGAATTATATCGTTTTACTGGCGACACTGTGTAAATATGAACTTCTGACACAATGAGATGAAGTATATAGCCTAGAGACTGATTTGCAATAATGAAATACTGTGACATAGCCGCCTTAAGGTGTTGTCATGTGATTGTGATCTCATTATTAAGGCGATGTCATTTGATTGTGATGTCATTTAGAGTCATGTCATTTGACCGTGAAAATTATCAAATAAAAAAGTATACGAAACCCGGAAGCCATTTTTACGATTTGAGGGAATTTTACTTTTTGTGGTCCTAGGGACTGTGAAACGCAATACAGCCTCGAAGCGCAATAAAAAATCTCGCCATATTTACGTTTTGCGAGACCACCCCCCCCCCCCACCCCTTTATGTTTTGAGTCTTTTTTTGTAAAAAAAAAAATTACGAATTGCGTTATTTTTTATATATATTGCATTAATTTTTACGTTTTGCGACAATTTTACAATTCACGGCTCTACACATCAGCGCTAACAACAGAAATTGATGACATTTTGTCACACTTGTATTAAGACACCACATAAGGGAGAATCAGAAGGCACTTCAAGGCAGTCTCTTAAGGTAGTTAGTTTCTTAAGAGGTTCAACTAGATTCCTAATGTATAATTGGATTTAACAATTGAAGAAAATGGACTCTAAAGGCAGGTTGTCTCTTAATACAGGTTGTCTTTATAGCAGGTTTAACTGTATTCCACACAAATCCATTTAACACATGTACAGCTGGCTGAATGGCTGAAAGTTAGCAAACAATCTGACTGAAAGTCATTTGCTGCCTTAGGCAGCAACAACCTTTAATCCAAGATTTCAAAATATTCCACCATATAGATGTCAGAACACATAATACATATCTTAAATATTTTTAGGCAGTGGAGGAAAAAGGATAATTTGGTACAAAGTTTTTATCTTCTTTGGCAATAAAATCTGTCTGGTTGATAAATCAATGGACAGTGAAAAGACCTGTCTTATTCTGCCTATGGAAGTTTTAACCAGGTTAAAGTGACCTTTCCTTTTGACCCAAGGCCATTGTATGATGCTGTGTCATTATAAGGAAGCATGTGTCCAAGTTTGGATCCAGTATGAGTAAGCAAACATGAGATATAAATAGGTTTCCAATCAAATTAAGGTTAATTAATTAAACGAACATGTTTCTGTTTTTGTTAACTTATTATTTAGCTGTACTGTAAGTCTGCCTGTCGGTTTGCTAATTTTCTGACATAGAGGCAACAGTAGCGTGTCTCACTTATATAGTTGTACAGTATCCAACTTACTTCAAGGCTAATGAGATTAGAGAACCAGCCTCCATATTAAATTTCAGATGTACACTGTCTAATATCCGTGTAGGACATAAGTCTACTGAGCAGTCCTCACTCAAATCATCAACGCTTTCTTTGCATAAATCTGCACGATTTCTGAAATGAAACACCAAGGAATCAACCCTTACCACTCTGATGCCAAAATTTTTAATTTTCAAATTAAATTGGTGTTCATTTTTCAACATCGTCTACGAAAATTGTTAAAAAATGTACACCTGTTTCTTTGCTATTTGCACAAAAAAGATAGAGTATTGACATCAGAGTGGGGAGTGTTAAATCTTACAAACTGATCAATGATATTAAAATAAATTATAAATAGACCAGGAGCTGGGGTCATTTTTATTCTTGAGCATCAGATAAATTCTGACCATCAGTTATAAGGTGCCTACACCCCAAAAGGTGTAGTTAACAAATGATCAATGAAGGAATCCAGTTTTAGCTATGCCTCGCCAATCGCTAGCTAAGCTCCACCCACGAGTTGCCTGTGTTGGGATCAATCTATTTCTGCACTCCTTGAATCTATTACCAGAAAATTATACAGGTAAGCTGAATGATGCGATTTAGTCTTTTCTAAACGCTTAATAATCTGTCAGCTTGTGCAAATTTTATATGTGTTTACTATTTAATAAACATTCTGTTGAATATGTTGAAACTAATTTGACTAGGCGATGTTGCAGCCATAGGCAGCAACAGCACCCAGTCAAATTAATTTCAAAATATTCAACAGCTTACCCAAAGAATTTTCTAGAAATTGATAATCAGGGAGTTCAAGCATCGATTGATCCCAAAACGGGCGAATTGTGGGTCAAGCTAAGCTGAAGATGGACGTGGCATAGCTAAAACAGGATTCCTCCATTACAGCACAGAATTCAACATTTCTTTAATAGTATTGTCGAGCTGATGCGGGAAAGGACCCGACCATTCCATGGAGTGACTGCAGATATCACTGACAGACCATTCCTTGGAGTGACTGCAGATATCACTGACAGACCATTCCATTGAGTGACTGCAGATATCACTGATAGACCATTCCATGGAGTGACTGCAGATATCACTGACAGACCATTCCATGGAGTGACTGCAGATATCACTGATAGACCATCCCATGGAGTGACTGCAGGTATCACTGACAGACCATTCCGCGGAGTGACTGCAGATATCCCTGACAGACCATTCCGCGGAGTGACTGCAGATATCACTGATAGGCCATTCCATGGAGTGACTGCATATATCACTGACAGACCGTTCTATGATGTGTGACGTCACAATATATGTGTGACATCAGACTATTAATGATTTAATTAATTTAGGGAACATGGATATGATGGGTTAATCCAATATTACCATTTATTCCTGCTCCACTGTCCATGTATTCCATACCTATGATCATGAAATAAACATCTGATCGGGTAGTTCCCAATTCATATGCTAATTAGGCTCTTGGCTGTAACTGATTACCACAAAGTATAGAATTGTTTGATCCGTCCTAGCGGCCTAAGTCCATCCCACTATGTAACTCGGTGAACTTTTGATTGATCTAGTCTTTTTGAAGTTGATGTTTGTATGTTAGACCAGGCATCAATGTTACTTGAAATTAACATGGCATATTCATTGCATATGATTGGCGCCGTTATGATTGGAAAATAGTCCCTCTAGATTTTATTATATTGGTCAATTTAATTGTATAATTATTAATTTTTCTTGTATAATTATTATTTTTGAGATTCTATTTTCCAGTGAATTTTATCAAATTTTTATATGATAAGATTGTCACCATCTTTAGGCATTATATGGACGTCAGCGCATTTATACATCAAACCATGTGCTCGTTCCTCAATCACGTGACAGTGTTTTGGTGGGAAGACCGCCAACTCTTACTCATTAGTTCAAAACACCTCTAAGCGGCTCACACGTCATCTAGGAGCCGCTTATTTTCAAGAGTCCACGAACTCACTATGTAAAAATGTTAACATAATAGTGTGCCTGTGTCGTCTCGTCTTTGTCATCGTTTCAATGTAATCATCATCATCAGCCATCAGTCAATTTTATCTACTCGTGACATCATCAATTTAATCGTCTTCAAACCAAATCCCAAAGCAAGCGGAACCTGGTGCCTTGCTTGGGTGGGTAGTAGTCTAAATTCTCTACCCGTGATGTCATCAATCTCATCAACTTCAGACCAAATCCCAAAGCAACCGGAACCTGGTACCTTGTTTGGGTAGGTAGAACTCTATCTTTTCTACCTGTGATGTCATCAATCTCGTCATCTTCACGACACTTTCATCTTTCTGAAATGTTCAGACTTTATTAGCAATTGCTGTCATCTTTTCGATTCTCCTCCGTCTTTCGGCCTCGATCTTCTGTATCTGTAACTAAGCTGAGTTATCATACGAATCATCTTAGTGCTTTCGACCGTATCGCTTCTATTTCGGAATACAGAACATTCTTCCGGTTTCGTCATCCATTTCATCACGTGTGCGTTTTCACTCCCGGTGCCACGACAGATCGGATCTTCATCTGTTCGCCTTCATTCCGCGACCAGACTTCTGTATTCAGCATATTCAAGGTATCTAACTTTTAACTGTGATTTCCCAAAATTATTTACCATACACCCCGACCAACTCGCGTGGTGCAGAGACTGTCCAGATTTTTACTCATGTAACCAAATTTCAAAATATTCTATAAGTAAATTTTCATACTTATTATTGAAATATTTCTATTTAAATTGATTGAATATTTGTTTCATTTTGTTGTTATTACGTCATTTGTCCAAGTTCAAATAGCTAACAATCATTCAGCAATCATCATGTACACTTAGCTACTTTCTAGTTCCAAGGACTGAATAACCAATCAATAACATAAGTTCTAGATTGGTTGAGTGGTTCATCAGTCTTTTGAATTACCCAATAAATCTCATTATTATTATCCTACCGACTAGCGGTCAACTCGCTATTAAAATCCCATTGAACTTGTAATGCATAATCCTTGAATTGAAATATGCATTCAAATTGATTTATTAGTTTGCTATGCTATTTGGTGATTGCCTCTTTAATAAATTAACCCTTAATGAAAACTAAGGGCTGATTGATTAATATTTCAATCATCAAATTTCCAAAAATAATTTTCTTTCCGCTTATTTACGTAATAATTTATTCAGTCTATATCCATGCTTATAACGCATCACTGGCGCTTTTAAAATATAAATATAGCGCTAGTCACTACTCCATTCATAAGCGCTTATGATCATGTCGATAGTCACTTACAGGACTGGCGGTATGATCAGCGAACGAAAAGAAGAAGAAGAAGAAGACTACTCCATTCATACTATATCAATATCAATTCATTTACTCCGTTTTCTATCATCTATGTAATGAATGAATGATTAAAGGTTTTTTCTGTTTTCATGGTTTCATTTACAGAATTTGCTCTGCCGCATGCAGATTAACCATCAAATAGTATCATTCCCAGATAGACGGATTTTCTAGTTCTAGTAAAGAAGTTTAAACAGCTCTTGTCTTTTGAAAGAGAGATTGGAACTGTTTAACCTTAACTGCTAGAATTTGAATCGATGTATATCTGTATTGATCGGCTGTAATTTTTCTCATTATGATTTCAACGTCATTAGATAGATCAACGATATTATTGTGGTCGGTTAATGAGGAGCTTTGGTGGCGACTGAGCAATGCGCAACTTTGACCAAGTCAGACATATCTGAATTCACTGACAAATCATAGTACTACATATATCCAGAGATTAAAATGCGCCTGTGCCCTTCACTATGAATATCAGTATTCAAATCAATACTGGATTCTTTCCAATAGGCCTCTAAGAAATACAATCGGAGGACTGGGTGGTTTAAGTGAATACTCTGGTAGGTACTAGAGTTACCATCAGGCTTGGGTACAAGTGCAAATGCATTTGCATTTGAATGCATTTGCACTTGCATTTAAATGCAATTATGAAATTTCTGACGCATTTGCACTTGAATCTCATGTATTTGCATTTGCATAAAAAGGGTTGCATTTGCATTTGAGTTTTCAAATGCATTTGAGGGTTTTTTCAAGGGCACTACTTTTTTCATTTTGCATTTCTTTCAAAATAGGATTGAGCCTAGCTGCTGCCGCTGCTGCACATAGCAGTCATAGCACCCAGTCAAATTAATTTCAACATATTTCCGATAATGTTGGTCCCGGATGATTGATATATATATATATATATATATATTGAAATTAGTCTAGCTTAAGTCAGTTGAGATCTTAGCAAGCCAACACATTTTAGTTAATTTATTTTTTTCTGAAATAATCTACAGAAAGCTATCTCTTGAGTATAATAAATATGATCAGCTTCTAAATAGCAAGGAATTGGTGCCTATATTCTCTTGAACAATGTATTGACCCTTTAACTCCTTACATACAAAACCACTGAAATCACTGGCTCAGTAATCCTCTTCACCTCTCGGTCTGCAAATGGGCATTTATAAAGACCATGACAAAGGCTGGTCTTTCCTGTTTGGGCATAAAAGGGTTAATAAAACAATTGGACTAAACGTTGTTGCTGCGTTAATCAATATGTTGAGTTTCAGGAAAATTAATAATATTCATACAATCATCTGTTTTAAAGAACCGTAATCTTGTGGCCCCAAGATACAGGTGGTCACTAGAGCACTTTTGACTGTACAATCTGTTCAATGAGTACTTGCTATATTTTTTTGTCAAGCTCCTTTCAAAGTAATTAGCATGTGCTTAGTAAAATATCTCTGGTTGCTCAATCTATGAATAGGGTATTGTGTTGTTAACGCCATTCATTCAGAAATCTCTTAACCCTTTATTTGTTAAGATTGGCCTTTTGAATGTCCATTTGCATTACAAGAGAAGACAATTTTTGAACATGTATGACTAATATGACTGGCTTGGTAATCGAGTCAGTCATTCCAGTGAAAAATCTAAAAAAAATGTTATCTTCTTGGAATGCAAATAGACATTTACCAAGATCAATAAATAATAGCTGCTGATAATTCTGCATAACATGGGTTAATTTACCGTTCACCCATTGTGATTAGAAGCGCTAGTCATTCAGTCTAACTATACAAGCATACTCAGGCATGTGTTATCTCAGCCATAGGAGTTAACATTTAAACATTGGAATCCTGAAATGAGAGAATCTTAATTCAGGTATTGAACAAGCCGATGAATATTTTGAAACAAATTTGACTGGAAACCTTTGCCTACAACTGAATTTTGAATGTAATTTGATTGGAACCTGTTGCTGCCATAGACACAGCAGCAGTTATCAATCAAATTACTTTCCAAATATTCAACATTATATTTGATAATTATTTTGAAAGTAATTTGACTGGCATATATTGTTTCCATGGACACAATAGCGATCAGTGAAATTACTTTCAAAATAGTCAATAGAAATCAAAAAATTAAATTCGCTAATGGTTTAAACATTTAAAGTTGAAATAAGTATTACATAACTTCTTTCATAGAAAAGTTACATTTGCAGTCAGACACTATTTTTGACAATTTTACACTGCAATGACTAGTTCGATAACCCTGTTTAAGACTATATGCTCGGCCTCAACGTGGCGCAGGGGTGTAACCCACTGGGTGTCAATCCAGACATTTGGAGGGGCTAACCAGAGCATTATGCACAACGCTAATGAAATGACACTTGGAGATCGAATCAACCGAAATGGTGCTCGCCCTGTGAGGATCCGCCAGGCAGGTGCAGCGCCGGGCTCCACGCCTCGAAGGAGCCCACCCTCAGCTACTGGAGGTCCCATCAACTCGTCTTGTGGAGCCAGGGGACGAGGATGGAGAGCTACTGGCCAACCGAAAGAGAAGACCAACCCCAAAGAGAACCCCAGTATCAACATCATGCACTGGAACGCAGAAGGGGTTACCAACAAGAAATCAGAGCTCGAACAGTTCCTGTACGAAAACAACATTGATATCTGCTGCATCAAAGAGACACACCTGCAAGAAGGTAAACTATTTAAGATCAGAGGCTACCAGATTTTCCGGTGTGATCGAAGAGGAAGAACGAAAGGTGGGGTGATCACCTTGGTCCGAAATAGCGTGAACGCCAGCCAGATCAAAACCTTTATGGAAGAGGCAGAATATATCAAGATCAAGGTAACAACCAGCAACTCTGTGATTGACATTGTCAATTATTACTGCCCTAATGACAAGAATCTCTCACTTGACACAATCCAGGTCCCGGACTGCCACTTCCTCATTGCAGGAGACTTTAATAGCCAGTCCCAGAGCTGGGGATACAGAACACTTGATAAACGAGAAGACATTGAAGCATGGCAAGATGAAAAGCACCTTTTACTTGTCAACGATCCCACAGATCAACCTACCTTCTACTCACGCCGGTGGCACTCGACAACAACGCCGGACTTGGAATTTTGTACAGAAGACATTCACAGAAACCTCAGTAGAGTGGTCGGATCGCAGTTAGGAGGAAGCGACCACCGCCCAGTCCTCCTCTCTCTTTCTGGAAGTAATTCGACAAGTACACCTCAACATCCAAGGTGGAACTACAAAAAGGCAAATTGGAGTCTGTTCGGCATTCGTTCCAGTGAGCTTACCCAAAATATAGCAGTAGAAGGGAGAAACATCAACAATGTGGTCAAGGAATTTAATTCAAGTATCCTCAAGGCTGCCAATGAAGCGATTCCTCGAGGGTTCAGGAAAAACTACCGCCCCTACTGGACAACAGAACTGCAAGCAGCACATGATAAACTAGACAAGGCCAGAGAAGATGCAGAGGGTAATCCCTGTCATGAAAACACCACGCTACAACAAACTAAAGCCAGGTATCTAAAGACCAAGCTGGAGGCCAAAAGAAGCTGGAGGGAAAAGACGGCAGGGTTTAATTTAGAGAGAGACACAACAAAGCTATGGAGACTGACTAAAGCACTGAATGATAAGGGTGTCGGGGGAGAGAAGATTACTCTTGAAGAAGATGGACAAACACTGACAGGAAAGATGGCTGCAGATGCCTTTGCGAAGGCATATGCAAAAGAAAGCAACATTTCTATACCACGGATGCATCAAAAAGAGGTTAGAAAAGAGCAAAAGGAAAGAACAGACACCAACACTCACGATGCAATGAAAGTTGACATTAGTTTAGCAGAACTGAAGAAGGCTATCCGCCAATTGAAGAAGAAGAAATCTCCCGGGCCAGATGGCATTACGAATGAAATGATCCAACACCTTGGTAATGCATCTCTCCGCAAGTTGCTAGACATCTTTAATCTCAGTTGGACCAATGGAGAGGTTCCTCAGTGCTGGAAGGAAGCCAGAATGACTCCTATTCTGAAAAAAGGGAAGAACAAGACGAAAGTGCTGAGCTACCGTCCTATCAGTCTTACAAGCTGCATATGCAAGACCATGGAGCGCATCATCAACCAGCGGTTGCAGTGGTACCTGGAGTCGGAGAACATTATAGTTTCAGAGCAGGCCGGCTTCAGAAGATACAGGAGCACAGAAGATCAAACAACACATCTTGCACAGGTCATAGAGGACACTTTTCAAGCCAAGAAGGTGATGCTAGCTGCCTTTATCGATCTGCAGAAGGCATTTGACAAGGTGTGGAAGGATGGCCTCCTCGTCAAGTTCCGGCGCACAGGCATCGGTGGCAACATGTTCCGATGGACCAAGTCGTACCTACACAATCGCAGAGCTAGGGTGCTGGTGGATGGACAATCTGGACAGAATGTATTGCTGAGACAAGGGGTGCCACAAGGTGGAGTATTATCACCAACTCTGTTCATACTCTTCATTAATGACATTGTAGCAGAGCTGCCCAATGGGATCCAAAAAGCCCTCTGCAGATGACCTCGTACTCTGGTGCACCGAGGAGTACACAACGACTGCCACATACAGAATGCAGCTCGCCTTGGACAGAATTACAGCTTGGGCCAATCGCTGGTGTATTACCATCAACAAAGAAAAATCATCAGCCATGCTATTCTCACTGTCCACCAAAACCAAGGTTGGCAATCTGACACTGGGCGGTACTCCACTCGAGTACGAGAACCAGCAGACATACCTGGGAGTCACCTACAACAGAAGATTAACATGGAAGGAGCACATACAGAATGCAGAGGCAAAGGCCAGAAGAAAGCTAAACATCATGAGGAAGCTGGCAGGAACAAAGTGGGGTGCCAATGAAAGGATGCTCAAGACCATCTACATACGTGCCGTACGACCACACCTTGAGTATGGATCCAGCTCATGGATGACAGCAGCTAAATCTCATCAACAGAACCTCGACAGAGTACAAAACCAGGCACTACGCATCATCACTGGTGGAATGAGATCAACACCAATAGAAAAAATGGAGCAGACAGCAGGCATCCCCCCACTTAGCAAAGGAAGGGAATGCAAAGCACTGATCCAAGCTGCAACGTTCAAACCGTTCAGCAAACACGCGATGAAGATCAGGCAAGCACAGCTGTCATCAGGAAGACTTAAAAGATCAAGTTTTGTGAAAGAGATAAAAGCACTTCAATGGAAACACCAAGAAATGTTGCCAGCACAAATAGAAGACCCAAACCACACCCTTGATCCTCCACCCTGGGAAAACAAACTAGAGAGCATAGCTATTCGCACCACAGTACCGCATCTCACAACCAAAGATGAACACAGTGATGTGAGCAAGAAGGCCCTGACCCTAGCCATGCTGGAGGAAATGTACCCTCAGGAGACATGGATAAGGATCTACACAGATGGATCAGCCAAAGATGCAATTAGGAGCGGAGGTGCCGGACTGTACATACAGTATCCAAACGGACAACATGAGTCAGCTGCAATACCGACAGGCAAACACTGCACAAACTACAGAGCTGAAGTCGAAGCACTGGTTCATGCAGCTAATACCATCAGCAGAACAGCAGACCCTATTGCACAGATTGTCTTTTTATCTGATGCCCGCTCCGTCCTTGAGGCTATCACCAAAGGTAAGCTGCCACAACTTGAAGAAGCACTACAAACCATCAAATGCTTTCGGATAGCACTGCAGTGGATCCCCTCACACTGTGGAGTCCAAGGAAATGAGGAAGCAGACAAGATGGCAAAGGTGGGTGCAGAAGAGTATCAGACAGAAAACATGGTTACCCATACAGAGATGAAGACTATCATCAAGTCACTCTATAGAACATCTCAATCAGAAGATGCCTACCAACATCTCTCGAGGCCAGAGCAAGTGACCAATTTTCGTCTCAGAACTGGACACATCAGACTAAACCAACACATGTACAGGCAGTTCCACCGTACGACATCGCCCGCTTGTCCTTGTGGAGAAGCAGAACAGACCACAGAGCACATACTTCAATGTTGCAGTACGTATCAGCTGCTGAGAGAAGAGATCTGGTCTTTGTCAACCTCTTTTCTTGAAAAGCTGTATGGGCCTGTGGAAGAACTGCAGAAAACCACAGATTTCATCTTGAGAATGGCTCTCCAAGTGTGATACCAGCGATCGAAAAGAAGAAAGAAGACGAAGACTAGTTCGATAAGCGAGCTAGTCATTCCAGTGGTAAAATTTCAAAAACATTATTTTCTTGCTCTGAAAATTTACATTCTTTAAGATCAATAGAGAAGCCATGTTTGGTCAGTTTGGCCATTCCTGGGTTAATAATACTATGCTATTCTATTATTCATATTCTATAGTACATGTAATGTTGTTTATCATGCTTTAATAATCTGTAAATCTAAAAGAAATGGATTATTTTAATTTTCAAGTGATTATTAAAAAAAATACAGTCAAATCATTTCTCATACGTTAGAACCCACTACATGATTATGTTACAAAATGTTTTCCCAAAGATACTCACTCCCAGCAGACGCATAGTTAACAGATGCATACTGTGTTACAGAATTCCAGTACCAGAGGTGTGTCCACATATTCAAATATTCAATTAAAATAATCCATTTGCATTTCCATTTGCATTTGAATAAGTTGCAAACATTTGCATTTGCATTTAAATACAACCGAGCTAGGCTGCATTTGCACTTGCATTTGAATCATTTGCAAACATTTGTATTTGCATTTAAATGCAATACCCTGCACTTGTACCCATGCCTGGTTACCATAGTAGCTGGAAAATGACAGGATTTGTACTTTAGGCATGTACTTCAGGCACGCCTCTTAGTCAAGCCATGACCATAGGAGGGGAGTTTGAATACCTACTCAAAAATACCGTTACTAAACACAGGCGTAAGTGTCTTTCCACCTGACTTTGGTTCCAATAATCCCAGCAGCTCAGCAAATGATTCTGTTTGAAATAATTTAAACAATTTACCGGAAAATTCAGAAAATTCAAGAATGTTATTGATGAAATGGACAATTTTGCAACGATGCACAACTTACGGATCCATGCTGGCAAATGACTCTCTGTTTGAAATCGTCTTAATTTGAGGCAATGCTTTAGTGTTATTCAAGCCTTTAGCCAATGCTCTCCGAATCTGTTCTGTCTCTGCCAAAATGAGAAATGACAGTATTACATGTTTTGTACTACAGGAACATTCCATTCTGGATTCCCAGCAGCAGTGTGTTATTGGAGATTAATGGTCAAATTTGGTCCAGAAAATCAAAATATTTGCTTATTGAATGTCCATCTGCAGGCAAAACAAAATACGTTTGAAAATTTAACACTGGAATGACTGGCTCGGTTATCGAGCCAGGCATTCTAGTGGTATATTTTCAAAAATAGTCTTCTCTTCCCCTGCAAATGGACATTTCTCAAGATCACTGCAGAGGCCAATTTTGGCCGCTTGATCATTAAAGGGTTAACTAATAATAATCCACACGATGGCCTCATACTGCATGACAGGGTTCCATTAATTTCTAAACACAGGAAGTTCGGACACCCCCCCCCACCCCACCCCCACCGGGTTATAGTTGTGGGAGTCCGAACATGAAGCATGGAAGTGGGTCGCATGCATATAATTTTCTTAACATTATTGTTTAAGTGGTGCCAGGGCTAAAGAACATATTAATTCCAGGACTTTCTTGTTTTAACAGTCCAACTATGACATTTTGGAATATAGTGCGCCCGGCCTTCCACTAATCACCTGCTAATGGAAGCCCTGCTGCATGAGATCACACGGTGAATGCTTTAATGGCCAAAGCAATTTCATTTTCTTGACCATTAACCATTTAATGGTCAATATTGGTGAACAGAATTTACAGTTTTGCTTAGTGTATGTCTATTCAAACCAAGCATTCCAGCGGTAATATTTCAAAATATTGTTTTCTTGACCTACAAATGTATATTCCATACTCCAAAAGGCACATTTGTAGCATAATTCAGAGTGAGTCAACCATTGAAGGGGTGGGTGGGGTGAGACGCGTTGCCAAAATAAAACCAGAAACATCTTAGTTAGTACAATTTTGACCACAATGCAAGAGATGTTCTGTTGAATATAAATTTTTGAAGATAATTGGATTTGGCAGTAATGCCTTCCAATCCAATTATGTTCAAAATATTCACCAACATGTTTAATTTGCTTTGGAAACAAGTTATATCTGATCATGTGAACTTATATAAGCTACCTTGGTTCTAAGAGAGCTGTTTCTGTGTTACTTACCGCGTGGTGATATGTGAGGTTTATTCTCTGTGTCATCATCATTGCTGTCACTATAGCTATTCTCCTTATTATCTTCATACACACAATTCTGGCCACCTATCGCTTCCCATGAGCACTGACCGCTAACCCCGCTTAAATTAGAACCCTCAGTATCGATGCCATTATCAACACTCTCCTAAGAGGTTAGTTAAACAAAACATAAAACAATGCTTATTAGTCATGCTACAAACAGATGGCGTTGTTCTGTCAAAACATACACTGCAATGCCATGAGCCTGTGATGCGGCATTTGGAAAAATTTCATTCAATTTAAAAAACAAAAACATATTATTAAAATTAAGCAATAGCGGAGACCTACACAAAGATGACAAGTGAGTAAATCGACCAATCACGTTTCTGAATAGAGGTTCATAAGCTGACCATCATAGTCATTCCAAACAAGTTTGATTAAAACTGTGGCTAATCATGAGTAATTTTTGTTATTATTTCATGGAGGGTTTTTTCTTAAGACCCAAAATAGTTGGCCCCAAAATTGCCCAATCAATTTTCTGCTTAAGTGTTCTGAAGCCAATCACCCACCGTTTCTTCCCGCCAAGTCCTATTAAGAAATTCCAGAAAATTTATAACAATCCAGCATGGCCACTACAAACTGTAACTAATCAAATTTCAGATGTTTTGAAAGCTACCATATTTGGAACCATCTACCCAAGTTTAACCAATATCTGGAAAACATTAAGGAGTAATAATTGAAAGTATATATTTGCTGAAAATTTACGAAAATTCAGGATAGCTGCTGGAAGCCTTGACTAATCAGATTTCAGTACAGATTTATGGGCTATGAGAGTAAATTTGAACAATAGTATGCAGAAAGTAAGCTATATATGACTTAGATACTGAACAGTGTTAATAAATTATGTGACACAAACCTTCAATGCTGGATCAATTTCAAATATAGATTCTCCTCGTCTCATATCTGTGATCAGCCATGGACCACCAGCACTACAAGTACACAGTAAGCCATTAATCGTCAAATTTGGTCAAAAGAATTTTAATATCTGCCTGTTGAATGTCCATTTACAGGCCAAGAGTATAGAATTTTAGAAAATTTATCACTGGAATGACTGGCTCAGTCATCGAGCCAGAGTCATTCCAGTGGTCAATTAAAAAAAATGTTATTCTCTTGGCTTGTAAACGGACATTCCACAAGACAATAACAGAGGCTAGTTTCGGCGGTGTGGGCATTAGAGGGTTAAATAACAATGCAATATGCCGATAATGGTAACCTACTAACCAAACTCCATTCAGGAAAAGTGGCATCATCGAATTTTCATACAACTGAAATACCACCTCTGTACATATGTTCAATCAGACAGATGCATTATCAATCTACTCATAGTTTAACAGCATTATCAACCATATATGTACATGTAACGTTGTTAGATCAACAGAAACAAATTTAACTGGAGGCAGTTGCTGCTTTCCAGTTAAGATAGTTTCAAAATATTCACTTAAATACGGACTACATAATAACACATTTGTTGTACCTGCACGTTCATGACATCAGGTATGAAAACAATATCGTGTCACGCACAAGTCAAATAGAGGGATCTGGTCTGTCACTCAAGTATTTGCCGTCATAATCAATTATATCCGATGTTACCTGATGTCACAAACTAAAGGATGTACATGTAGTTCTGTCATGAAAATCTCAGTCCATCACTAAAGCGTACAAATTGTATGTCGTTGATGAATTTCCAGATTGACATATATATATATATATATAAGGGTTTACACATTAGCTTTATAAGAAATTAAACAGAAATTCTCACAGGGCTTTTGTTCGTAGAAGATCGATAACGCCAGAACCATTCCAGTGTTGTGATGCCTTCAACTCCTCTGTACACACACCAATGATCTGAAATTTATAATCAAGAAAATGATATGCAATCAAAGCTGCCCAGAAGACAACTGAAGGTAGTTCTTTAAAACAGGTGGTCGACAGACCATAAGTATTATAGAGCCACCATGGTTTGGCTTCTATAAAGTGACATGTCTTAAGAGACCACCTGTATAGAGTGACTAATATTATATGCTCCAATATAAGGTTGTACTTAAGAATTATTTAACCCTTTAAACCTCAAATTTAATTTTACAAATTTCAATTTCTTCTTAAAAAAATTCCATTTGCAAACCAAGAGAGGAATATTTTTGAAAACTTACTAGTGGAATGACTGGCTCAGTTATCGAGCCAATCATTCCAGTGGTATGGACATTCTGTAAGACCATTGCAGAGGCCAGTTTTGACCGGCTTGACCATTAAATGTTTAAGCTCACCTGTATAAAAGTGACAAAACCAAAAGGTGTGTTGACTGGTTGTAGCTGAACATCCTCTGTCATCAGCATATGTTGTACCCGAGATTCACTGTTATCAAGTGGAGCATGCCAGGAGACATGGTCACCACTGCATAATATGTTAGCTGTCCGAAAGATAATACAGGGCCATTCACATTATTATTATTTATTATTACTAGTGATCGATTTCTAGCTAGACCACTCCCATTCTAGCTAAGCTCCATCCACTTTGCACATGCACTGGAATCAATTTTGACACCCTGAAAACTGAATTACTAGAATCACAATTTCAAGGTAACTACATGTATACAAGCACTGACAGATAAGCTGATGAATATTTTAAAAATTGTAAATTCACCAGACATAAAATTTAGACACTTTCGTGACAGACCTACACGTATGTCAACACACACGCATCCACTCTCACACACACACACACACACCACACACACACACACACACACACACACACACACACACACACACACACACACAACACACACACACACACACACATACATGTATAAGTCAAGTATCTGAGATCATAATAAAAGATACATGTATCAATTGTTAAAGGTGCATATTCACAGCAAAACTACTGAAGATAAAATTGTTTAAATTATATACTTTTAGACGCTTAAACTGTGAGCCTATATGTAATGAAACGAAATAAATTTTAACATATGATGATTTCAATTTCGCAGCTTAAAGATTTTATTAATCTATATGGAATGAAATCATCATATGTTAACATTTATTTCGTTTCATTACATATGGACACATAATTTAAGCCTATAAAAGAATACAATTTTAACAATTTTATTTTCATGCATTCTAGTGTGAATATGCACCTTTAATTGACGACACAATTAATTGCCATAGGTCTAGGCTTGCACGATATTGTCCTAGGCGGTATCGCGGTGAAAAACCCCGTGATATTTCGATATATCATACAGCCTATTTTAAGGTATATGAAAACACGGGGTGAATTGGTCTTGGGTTGAGTTGGACTGCATGGTAAGGCTTATGTAGCCATATCGGTTTCATATCCAGTCGTCAAGATGCTTAAACTAAGACCGATTGTTAATAGCACGAAAATAGGACACAAATAATTTCTTGCCGCCTTACCCCTTGGCTTAATGTATACAATATCCATCATTGCGGGAGTGAAATTATTATATAGGACAACCTAAATACTGTGTACTCTGTTAAAATCAATCCTAAAATTTGCTATTCCATCTCGTCTTTATGAAAATATACAAATCACGTGATATTAGGAATGTACTTTAGATCCATAGACATCTAATGTTTAGATCTGCTCCGCATTTACCGAGTACCCGGTTAATAATAATAGTTAGATTTTAGAACCATCTCGGATAGTTCACCTTGCTTGCTTAAAGCATGTATATCATCTCATTTAGCCATCACATTTGTGAGCGCACCACCCTCGCCTCCAAAACCAGGAGGGCGAGCAATATCACGTGATTTATATATTTTACTAATAATAGTTAGCCTTCAGAAACGTCTAAGATAGTTCGCCATGCTTGCTAAAGCGTGTATACCATCTCATTTAGCTATCACATTTGTGAACGCACCACCTCTCGCCTCCAAAAACAGGAGAGCAAGCAATATCATGTAATTTATTTATTCCCGCGATAATAATAATAGTACACTTATATGGCGCAAAACTCCACGTGAAAGGCGATTACAAAACAACGAAAAACGTAAATTTTAAGTCAACAGTTTTGATGACATTGGCTAAAAAGGGTGGTTTTCAGTCTGCGCTTAAACGAGGCCAATGTAGGACAGGATTTAACATCGAGTGGAAGCAAGTTCCATTCGATTGCAGCTGCGTATGAAAATGTTTTAGACCCATAGGATGTCATACGGGTTGGAGGAACCGTTAATTCATTTTTGTTCTCAGATCTTAGTGATTGTCCAGGAATGTATGGGACTGTTAGTTCGGAAAGGTATGAAGGAGCAGTTCCCGCTCTACACTGGTACATCAGACAAAGAATTTTGAAGCGAATTCTTTGTTCGATCGGTAACCAGTGTAAAGCTTTCAAAATAGGAGATTCGTGCATATTTGGGACAGCGAGAAATAATCCTGGCAGCAGTGTTTTGAATTGCCTGCAGTTTATTGATGAGCACCTTTGGGGCACCCATCAGTAAACTGTTGCAATAGTCTAAACGAGATGTTACAGTGGCTAACACAAGTTTGATGGTGGCCTCTTTGGTTAGGAATTTCCTGATTCTACTTATGTTTCGTAATTGCAAGTAGCATAATTTACACAGGTAATTTACATGGTTTTCCACGGTTAGCTCACTGTCTAGCCATACACCCAAATCTTTGACAGAGTTAGACACCTGAATTGAGCTGCAGCCGATAGTTACGCTATCTATTTGAGACTTCATATGCCATTTTGCAGGACCTATTAGGAGAGCTGTCTTATCGTCATTCAATTTTAACATATTTGATGTCATCCACTCTTTTATGTCACTGCAACAGTGTGATAGTTGTTCATCGGCTACGCCCGCATCATCTGCGGATGGTAGGAAGCTATTTATCACTTGTGTGCCATCCGCGTAGAAGTGGTGGAGAAGACCATGACGGTCGATGATTGAGCCAAGCGGTTTAGTGTAAATAGCACAGGGCCCAGTACTGAGCCCTGAGGCACGCCACACTTAAGTTCAACCGAATCAGAGTAGTTACCATTTACATAGACCGTTTGGTATCTATCTGCTAGGTAAGACTGAAACCAGTTTGACGCACTTCCTCTTATTCCGAATTCGTTTTGAAGCCGTGACAAGAGATTCTGGTGGTCAATAGTGTCAAAGGCTCCACTAAGATCGAGAAGTAGCAGTAATGCTACATTGCCGTTATCAACGGAACAGCGGAGATCATTTAAGACTCTAAGTAGGGCAGTCTCTGTGCTGTGACCATGTCGATAGGCAGATTGGAAAGGTTCGTAGAGATTGTTACTGTTTACATGATCAGAAAGTCGTTCACATGCAGCCCTTTCAACCAGCTTTGACATAAACGATAACTTAGATACAGGCATGTAGTTCTTTAGGTTATCTTTGTCAAGGCCAGCTTTTTTCAACAGCGGATTGACCAAGGCGCGCTTAAAAGTTGTCGGCACAATACCCGATTCTAAACTGGAGTTTATGATTGAAGTAATGGTAGGTAGTAGTATATCAATGTTCTCTAGTAGCAATTTCGTGGGAATTGGATCAAGTGCACAATATGTTGACTTGGAGCTACGTAGTAATAGCAACACGTCGCATTCGGGGAATGGCTCGAGACGGTCAAGATACTCATGGCATGGTGTAGATGAGACGCAGCTTAGTTTAACGGAATCTGACAGACTATATAGTTCATTACGAATAACTTCGATTTTGTCAGTGAAGAAGTGTGAAAACGACTGGACAAGTTGCATAGGATCACTAATATTGGGAAGCGATGAGTCAGTTTTCTTGCCCATCAGATCAAACATTAGTTTGTATAGAGCCTTTGAGTTGGATTCGCTGGCTATTATTTTATCATTGAGGGATACACATTTAGCTCTGGCGATAGTACTAGAAACGCAGTTTCTAGCAGCACAATAGATTTGTCGGTGTATCTCTAGACGAGATTTTCTCCATCTACGCTTGGCTATTCTCCTACCTGCTTTGGCTTTGGCTACCACTGGCGTGAAGAACCACGTCGATACCTGCCTCTGTGATATTGTTTTTAGGCATTCTGGAGCATGTTCATCCAGAATTTCTAATAACTCGGAATTATAAGGTTTTGCTAGGTCATCGCAGTTAGATGGAGGGTGCTGCTTTACATTTGAGTTCTCAAGATCATCACGGAAAGCACTGGTGTCAATTTTCTTGATATTCCTACAGAGCACACATACCCTAGGAGGGGAGGGCCTGTGTGCATTGAGACGTAATGTTATTAAATAGTGATCTGACATTTGCAGGTCAGTTACTGTCACACTTTGAACACAATCCTCAGAGTCACGACAAATTACCCAATCAAGGGTGTGACCCAGTCGATGTGTTGGTTCATTTACCAGTTGGTAACGGTTATGATTTTACAGAGATGTGATGCCATTTAATGTCAAATTTTGGATTAATTTTGATTTTATAAACCATGCTTATTACAAAACATGCAAAACCTTCCCACATAATAATTTCACTCCTGCGATCATCGTTTTGAGGTATACAGTAAGGCAGCAAGAAATTATACCAGTAAATGGCGTTGAATTTTCGTATTAATATCAGACTTTTAAAGCAATTTTAGAGAATGAACTTCAACTTTTTTTACCTATTCCTAGTATAATCCCACCCCTTCCTCAGAGATGTTGGTTTGGAAATAAATTGAACAACTTGCCATAATAGACACCTATGCTACAAATAGACAGAACACGGCATGACCGTAAAATTTGGCGATATTTTGATTTTTTTCAAAATCGCATCGTAAGAAATCGTGGCTGAAAAAAAAATCGTGATTTTCGATAATATTGAATAATCATGCAAACCTACATAGGTCCATCCTGAAAGTAGCAAAATTCTGTCAGGAACGTGTCTGAATTGTATGTCTTGGTGAGTTTGCAATGCTGTGGAATTAAAAGGTCAATGGTCACTTCTTATGATCATTTCTACTTCATCTAACTATGATTTACTGGAACCGGAAGAATATACAAAATGGCAACTGAACTAATTCACAGATCATGTTACTGCATCGGTATATACAAATGGACAGGCGTACACATTGATCGATAGATATATTCATGGTCACTACACAGTCACTACTAATGTCTCACATATTCTCCTCATTGCCGATAACAATCAGGGGTCAGTGACCTTAACATTTGACCTTGTGACCTTAACATCAACATGCAGATTGCTAACAACCTAGCAAGCCTAAAATATATGACAAAGTGATTTCCTAATTGTAAAACATAAAGTTGATACCTTCATCATCGTTATAGATGTCATAACATTGTTTCACTTCTGTTTAGCAGATCGGACAAAAATGAATGGATTCAAGAATTCAGCAGTACAAACGCAAAAGCTATAGCTTACCTGATTGAAATACATATCTGGCTAATGCTTGCATGAGGGCTGCCGGCCATGTCGGAGGATTCATTTCCCCAGGCTCTCGTTTCAAACGGAATGTCAACTCAAAACCAAAGCCGCTTAGTCTCTCAATTTTATTAATTCTGGAAATTTGAATATTAACTCTTTGACTGTGACAAGCCACTGGCCAATAATTCCAGTAGGCAATAACCCTGGATCTGCTGAGTATTTTGAAACAATTTGACTGAAATTTGTTGGTGTCTTAGACATGAACAACTTTCAGTCAAATTGGGTTTTTTTTAATTCAACAGATTCAGAGTCAAACTACGTGGAAAATATAGTCTGCAGGAATTCAGTAGGCAGAAGGTTAATTATGTAATGCAATTAGAATGTCTATAGTTAACCGTTTAACCTCTGAAATTCTCAAATACAAGACAACAACTACACAGGTAAGCTGCTGACTATTTTGAAACTAATAAGCAGCAACAGCTTCCAGTCAAATTAATTTCAAAATATTCAACAGTATATTCCTTTCAAATTATCGAGAATCTGTTTTCTCTGGTTTGTGAGGGTTAAACGTGGTTTAACCCTTTGATACTCATATCAGAAAGAATATGGCTTCTGCAGTGGTCTTGAGAAATGTCCATGAGAAAAAGTAAAGCAGAGTCAAACTTCATCTTATTTTATATTATTATATTTTTCCTAGACATGTAGCACTCAAGACAGCCAGTGGTCCTGAGAAACGGCCATTTGCATACCATGAGAAGTTTATTTAAAATAATTTACCACTGGAATGACTGGCTCGATTTAAAAAATAGTCTTCTCTTGGTGATGGACATTTTTATATGGAAAATTGAAATTTTCCTGATCAAACCCCTGGGCTAAAGGTTTAAACCACACAATGCAGGGCAGACTCCAAACCACATACAATTATGGAAATAACCTTTATAATTCATTTTAATTTTGCTACAAACTGAATGCAATGATGATATATAACAAATCTGTAAAGTTTCATTGGGATCGCATAAGACCCTTAATACATGTACATGTAAATTAAAATGTATATTTGAAAAAAGCTTACTGGAATAACTGGCTCAGTTATCGAGTCAGCTACTCCAATGGGAAATTTACAATAATATTTTTATATTTGCCAGCAAATAAACATTTGTCAAGGCCACTGCACAAGCCATTTTGGCTAGACTGACAATTAAAGGATTAACTCTCTTTTTGCAAATACATTTGTTTCCAAACCGGTCCTTAGACGTCCTACTTGCAACAACAACATCTGAGGAAGTGTGAATACTGCACGCTCCACATCTATCTGCCAGAATTGCAAGGGACTTTCGATCAAAATTATCTTTGGACCACCTACCCCACCCACAATCTTTCTTTAGGCTAGAGCAATTGACTTGTACGTATTAAGAGACTATCAGTCTTTAGAGATCACCTGTATTTCCCGAACTAACTGTGGCCTATCATGAGATGGCCCTTAAAGACAGGAATGCATACAAATATACATGCATACAGGGAGGTATGGGCAAAGAGCGAAATTCGCGACTGACTATGTAAATGAATTACTAAATGCAAAAACTTAATGTTGGAAAAACTGAGGTTAAATAGCAAGGTCTTTGACCTCATGACATCAATATTATCATGCTGCCTCTTTATGGCATAGACAACATGTGTCCAAGTTTGGTTCCAGTACGATCAAGCAATTCTCAAATATAGGCAAAGATGATTTGCTAAATGCAGAAAGTTATTGTTGACACGCCACTGCAAAAGTGATACCTATGGCTATGTTCTACTTCCAGCTTCTCAGGTGAAACAATAAAAGATGGACACGATTTCCCCCCTCAATGGTCAGGATATATATGTTGACTAGGACAGCTTCCCAGCTGCACGCCGGACATTGCATGCGATCGACTAGGGCTCGACAACAATTCAAATCTTTGCTAAGTGAATGTCCATCTGCAAGGCAAGAGAAGAATGTTTTGAAATATGCCACTGGAATGATCTGAATGTCTGGCGCTGTTATCAAGCCAGTCATTCCAGTGGCCAAATTCCAAATATAGTTTTCTCTTGGCCTGCAAATAGACATACCTTCAGACATGCAAGACCATTGATGAGGTCATTATTGGCGGGCTTGACTATTATGGACGTCATAACTGTTTTACGGGTGAGAATATAATGTAAATGATGGGATTACTTACTCATAAACTCTTCCATCGCCATGGAGATCTGAGAGTCCGAGGCTGACATAATGCCAGTGAGGTGGAATATCATGTTCTGGGTCACCAGCGTTACTATACATACTGATGTAGTCAAGAGGATCTGGTCCACCTAACCTAGATTTCACAATAATAATAGCAATAATTTAATAATTATAATGATAATAATAAACAAGAGGCCCAATGGGCCTGTATCGCTCACCTGGAACATTGGCATTTCAACTAATCTTACTTTAAGTTTTACATCCATCAGTGTCACTTCCAATGACTTTCAGTCAAATGGTTTAGTTTCTGAGATATTGACAACAATCTCTGGACTGCCTTTTTTTTGCATTAGTGATTTTGAACAATGTTTACGGGAAAATAGATGATATCAGTGCTAACAACAGCTGGTTTCTTAACTGTCTCACTGCTGCAAGCCAGTGCAGCCAACAATTTCAATTTTCAAAAGCTCTTGACTTGTTGAACATTTTGAAAACAATTTGACTGAAAGTTGTTGGCGGCTTAGCCACCAACAACTTTCAGTCCAATCGTTTTCAAAATATTCATCAGGTTCAGAGATATAACCTTTGGAATACGTCGTCTGCAAAAACTCAGCAGTGAGTCAGACGGTTACTAGAGGTTTAAATACAATTGAAGAAAATGGTCGCTAAAGGCAGGTAGGTGGTCTTTATAGCAGGTTATTCCCAACCGCCACACAATCCATTTAACACATGCGCATCTGGCTGAATCAACAAGTTAGCAGCTGGGGTAGGGCGAGCTGGAGTTGATTTAGAAAATAATTTGACTGAGTCATTGCTGCCTTAGCCAGCAACAATTTTCATTGCTGCCTAAGGCAGCAACAAGTTTCATTCAAATACATTTCAAAATATTTTTAAGAGCGTAGATGTCAGAGCACATAATACATATCTTAAATATTTAGGCAGTGATGAAACGGTTAATCTGTTAATTGGAGTTTAATCTACTTTGGCAATAAAATCTGACATGGTGATACATCAGTGGACGGTGGGAACAAACCTGTATTTCCCCTATGAAAGTGAGACTGCAAATATTTAAGGGGTGATAACTCTGGCATTTGACGCCCTATCAGTTTCATTTTCACAACACAGATATTAGATGCCGACATTAACATTGTGACCAAGTCAAGAAATAACAAAATGAGCCGCCATTGTTGGTGACGGACAGACAGATGGATGGATGGACAGACATACAGAAGACGGACGCGGTCATTGCTATAAGACAGCTGACTGACAAGTAAGCTGAGTTAAGCAAACCAATTTCGGCCTCAAAATCCATCAAATAAAAAAATTGAATATGGCAGCCAAACACGCAAAAATTTGATTGGTCCACAGCAGCCATGTTTTTTACCTATCACCTTCCCATGAACAAACTTTAATGGCCCTTAGTCCACAATCATATCCCCAAAATTGCAGCCCGATCCGTTCAATGGATCTGCAGAAGTCGTTTTCACGAAAACTAGGTCATCCAAGATGGCCACTGAACCATTTGACCAATCAAGTTCCTTCGAACAAACTTGGTTCAGCTCTTGCCCTATATGATATTTCATGAGTTTTGAATCGATCCACCAAGTGGTTTCGGAGAAGATTTTTAGAGGTTTCTTAAAATCGGCCAAAATCCAAGATGGCCACCGCCAAAATTGGCCGATCGACTTCCTTTGAACAAACTTAGATTTGTATGCCCTAAGGATGCTTCCTGCCAAATATGATTGAAATCGGCCCAGCAGTTCTTGAGAAGTCATTTAAAGAAAAAGTTGGCGGACGGATGCCACGGCATAACCTCCTTTGGCCATTCTGGTGAGCTAATAATTAATAACTAATTAGTTATATTTAGTCTTTGACATGCTGTAGATGCTTACCAACAACATAGAGCAGTGGAGATCATTTTCAGAGACCTGTGTCAATGGGACGACTCTAAAATGGTTGTTAAATATATCTATGGAATCCGAACAGGGAATATATATAAACTTGACCACACAAGCCAGCAACAAGTTTCATTCAAATACATTTCAAAATATTTTTAAGAGCGTAGATGTCAGCGCACATAATACATATCTTAAATATTTAGGCAGTGATGAAACGGTTAATCTGTTAATTGGAGTTTAATCTACTTTGGCAATAAAATCTGACATGGTGATACATCAGTGGACGGTGGGAACAAACCTGTATTTCCCCTATGAAAGTGAGACTGCAAATATTTAAGGGGTGATAACTCTGGCATTTGACGCCCTATCAGTTTCATTTTCACAACACAGATATTAGATGCCGACATTAACATTGTGACCAAGTCAAGAAATAACAAAATGAGCCGCCATTGTTGGTGACGGACAGACAGATGGATGGATGGACAGACATACAGAAGACGGACGCGGTCATTGCTATAAGACAGCTGACTGACAAGTAAGCTGAGTTAAGCAAACCAATTTCGGCCTCAAAATCCATCAAATAAAAAAATTGAATATGGCAGCCAAACACGCAAAAATTTGATTGGTCCACAGCAGCCATGTTTTTTACCTATCACCTTCCCATGAACAAACTTTAATGGCCCTTAGTCCACAATCATATCCCCAAAATTGCAGCCCGATCCGTTCAATGGATCTGCAGAAGTCGTTTTCACGAAAACTAGGTCATCCAAGATGGCCACTGAACCATTTGACCAATCAAGTTCCTTCGAACAAACTTGGTTCAGCTCTTGCCCTATATGATATTTCATGAGTTTTGAATCGATCCACCAAGTGGTTTCGGAGAAGATTTTTAGAGGTTTCTTAAAATCGGCCAAAATCCAAAATGGCCACCGCCAAAATTGGCCGATCGACTTCCTTTGAACAAACTTAGATTTGTATGCCCTAAGGATGCTTCCTGCCAAATATGATTGAAATCGGCCCAGCAGTTCTTGAGAAGTCATTTAAAGAAAAAGTTGGCGGACGGATGCCACGGCATAAGCTCCCTTGGCCATTCTGGTGAGCTAATAATTAATAACTGATTAGTTATATTTAGTCTTTGACATGCTGTAGATGCTTACCAACAACATAGAGCAGTGGAGATAATTTTCAGAGACCTGTGTCAATGGGACGACTCTAAAATGGTTGTTAAATATATCTATGGAATCCGAACAGGGAATATATATAAACTTGACCACACAAGCCAGCAACAAGTTTCATTCAAATACATTTCAAAATATTTTTAAGAGCGTAGATGTCAGCGCACATAATACATATCTTAAATATTTAGGCAGTGATGAAACGGTTAATCTGTTAATTGGAGTTTAATCTACTTTGGCAATAAAATCTGACATGGTGATACATCAGTGGACGGTGGGAACAAACCTGTATTTCCCCTATGAAAGTGAGACTGCAAATATTTAAGGGGTGATAACTCTGGCATTTGACACCCTATCAGTTTCATTTTCACAACACAGATATTAGATGCCGACATTAACATTGTGACCAAGTCAAGAAATAACAAAATGAGCCGCCATTGTTGGTGACGGACAGACAGATGGATGGATGGACAGAAATACAGAAGACGGACGCGGTCATTGCTATAAGACAGCTGACTGACAAGTAAGCTGAATTAAGCAAACCAATTTCGGCCTCAAAATCCATCAAATAAAAAAATTGAATATGGCAGCCAAACACGCAAAAATTTGATTGGTCCACAGCAGCCATGTTTTTTACCTATCACCTTCCCATGAACAAACTTTAATGGCCCTTAGTCCACAATCATATCCCCAAAATTGCAGCCCGATCCGTTCAATGGATCTGCAGAAGTCGTTTTCACGAAAACTAGGTCATCCAAGATGGCCACTGAACCATTTGACCAATCAAGTTCCTTCGAACAAACTTGGTTCAGCTCTTGCCCTATATGATATTTCATGAGTTTTGAATCGATCCACCAAGTGGTTTCGGAGAAGATTTTTAGAGGTTTCTTAAAATCGGCCAAAATCCAAAATGGCCACCGCCAAAATTGGCCGATCGACTTCCTTTGAACAAACTTAGATTTGTATGCCCTAAGGATGCTTCCTGCCAAATATGATTGAAATCGGCCCAGCAGTTCTTGAGAAGTCATTTAAAGAAAAAGTTGGCGGACGGATGCCACGGCATAAGCTCCCTTGGCCATTCTGGTGAGCTAATAATTAATAACTGATTAGTTATATTTAGTCTTTGACATGCTGTAGATGCTTACCAACAACATAGAGCAGTGGAGATAATTTTCAGAGACCTGTGTCAATGGGATGACTCTAAAATGGTTGTTAAATATATCTATGGAATCCGAACAGGGAATATATATAAACTTGACCACACAAGCCAGCAACAAGTTTCATTCAAATACATTTCAAAATATTTTTAAGAGCGTAGATGTCAGCGCACATAATACATATCTTAAATATTTAGGCAGTGATGAAACGGTTAATCTGTTAATTGGAGTTTAATCTACTTTGGCAATAAAATCTGACATGGTGATACATCAGTGGACGGTGGGAACAAACCTGTATTTCCCCTATGAAAGTGAGACTGCAAATATTTAAGGGGTGATAACTCTGGCATTTGACACCCTATCAGTTTCATTTTCACAACACAGATATTAGATGCCGACATTAACATTGTGACCAAGTCAAGAAATAACAAAATGAGCCGCCATTGTTGGTGACGGACAGACAGATGGATGGATGGACAGAAATACAGAAGACGGACGCGGTCATTGCTATAAGACAGCTGACTGACAAGTAAGCTGAATTAAGCAAACCAATTTCGGCCTCAAAATCCATCAAATAAAAAAATTGAATATGGCAGCCAAACACGCAAAAATTTGATTGGTCCACAGCAGCCATGTTTTTTACCTATCACCTTCCCATGAACAAACTTTAATGGCCCTTAGTCCACAATCATATCCCCAAAATTGCAGCCCGATCCGTTCAATGGATCTGCAGAAGTCATTTTCACGAAAACTAGGTCATCCAAGATGGCCACTGAACCATTTGACCAATCAAGTTCCTTCGAACAAACTTGGTTCAGCTCTTGCCCTATATGATATTTCATGAGTTTTGAATCGATCCACCAAGTGGTTTCGGAGAAGATTTTTAGAGGTTTCTTAAAATCGGCCAAAATCCAAGATGGCCACCGCCAAAATTGGCCGATCGACTTCCTTTGAACAAACTTAGATTTGTATGCCCTAAGGATGCTTCCTGCCAAATATGATTGAAATCGGCCCAGCAGTTCTTGAGAAGTCATTTAAAGAAAAAGTTGGCAGACGGATGCCACGGCATAAGCTCCCTTGGCCATTCTGGTGAGCTAATAATTAATAACTGATTAGTTATATTTAGTCTTTGACATGCTGTAGATGCTTACCAACAACATAGAGCAGTGGAGATCATTTTCAGAGACCTGTGTCAATGGGATGACTCTAAAATGGTTGTTAAATATATGTATGGAATCCGAACAGGGAATATATATAAACTTGACCACACAAGCCAGCCAAAAATGGCTTCCGCAGTGGTCTTGCGAAATATCCATTTGCAGACCAAGAATTCCATTTTTGAAGATTTACCACTGGAATGACCGGGTCGATAATCGAGCCAGTCAGTCAAGTGACCAGTACATTTACAAAAATAATCTTTTACATATCTTAATCTGCAAATGACAATTTTGCAAGAGAAAGCTGAAATTTTCTTGAAAGAATTTGATGATTAAAGGGTTAAACATCTTACCAGTATTTGACTACAGCTGTGACTTGTAGTGGATTGGGTTGGTCAGGATACAGTTTTCTACATGTCAAATAGATGGCCTCTAGACCAGGCGGAGTGACAGGAACATCCATGTTCTCCTCCCTCTCCTCCTCCTCCTGCAAAGTTAAGCAATTACACAATGGAACAATCCTGTCTGTCACTCAACTATCTGAAGTCATAATCAATATGCCACTTACTAACCCTTTGACACTCAAATTTTTTCAAGAAAATTTGCAGACCAAGAGATTATTTTTGAAAATGTAACACTGGAATGACTGGCTCGGTTATCAAGCCAGTCATTCCAGTGGTCAATTAAAAAAAGTCTCCTCTTGGTTTGCAAATGGACATTTCTCAAGAACACTGCAGAAGACATTTTTGGCCGATATGAGTGTTAAAGGGTTAACTGATGTCCCAATAGACCGTACCCACATTAGCGTATTTTGAGAAAATACCTTCCAAGAATGCATTGCACACACCACTTCTGGATGGTAACCATGATAGCTCTTCCTCTATATTACATGTACGTTGAAACAGATTCTTAGAATTATGATGTGTTGTAGTTTGATGACATGGCTGTTTCCTATGCCCGTGTTGTTCCCCAGAGGAGTAGAACGTATGAATATCACGTGTATATAGTCAGTGTTGCAAATTTGAGTTTATTGCATTTTATGTTTCACTGAATTTTGATCACTTTATTCAAATTGATGCAGAATTTTTGCCAGAGATTGAAGGAAATTTCAATTTCACTTTCTCCGAGATCTAACAATACTCACCATTCTATTACTTCTGATACAGCTAGCCCTGATAGCTGGGCCCTATGACTATAGACTTAGAAAGCTTTACCGACTCCTGGAACCGGGTACTCGGCTCCCAACTGCCGAGTACCCGTTTGCCATGAAGCTCATATTGTTTAAATAGCTGCCAAACAAGAGATACCCATGGGTTGCCTCCGTGGGGCTGGGAGGCTGGGTCCGTAATAGAATGGCGAGTATTGTTAGATCTCGGAGAAAGGGAAATTGAAATTTCCTTCATTCTCCTTCGATCAATACTCACCATTCTATTACTTCTGATATACACCAGATTTAGTCAGTAACCTGGTGGGAAGGGGCAAGCCATCAATTGCTACTTTTGCCCCTTGGAGAAAGAGCTAGACTTAAACTTGACTAATGGAGACCTAAAAGGACCATCAAGTTAACGGAACCGAATCACATTCGCATCACTGCCACCCCCCCCCCCCCCCCCCCATTTTTCTCCTAAGAAAAGGGAGAGAACTCACGAACATGCATCTCGCGAGAAAACACAAATATGCCAAGAGGGTTAACTGCTCTTTGCAGATATTAGCCTGGGAATGAGCATGAATATATAAGATGAATGATCATTATATATAGACATAATACAAAAAACTTTCAATCTTGAATTACCTCATGATATTTGCATTTCAGACGCGGCGCCTCCAACCATTCACTTGTCCGGCCATCAGTGACACAATCTGGTTGATATCCTCTCGCTCGACCATGTCTGCTTCTTAATTCTTTCTTACAAATGCCAAAAAAGGAAGAAGAGCAGTGTGGTCATATAGCTATCGTCTCAAAACAGCTAAAGCGAGTGGATTGGCGAAGTCTGACACATCCCTCATATAGTAATCCGTGAAAGAGGACTCACAGTGCCATTGTGCAACAGCCATGATGTCCTTTAACGGAACACCATTGTAAAGGGCGGTAGAGGCGGCTATTCCTCTAACATTGTGTGCCCTTGCGCATTGCACCTGGTGCCCAGTCGCAATCTCATGGGTAGTCTGAATGCATTCGACTACCCAACGAGAGATAGAATCCATGGATGCGGCGCCAATGTCTTCTTATGGCAGATCCACAGATGTCTATCATTTGACCGTAACGAGTCTGTCCGTTTTGTACTTAGTCAAAGCACGGACTGGGCACCAGACACTGGCATCACGATCAAACCTACTTAGTTTCGGTATAATGATCAGTTTGCCGGGATATCTCAAAGATTGAATCTTTGACATAAACTAGGCTCTTGGCAGTAGACGCAGACCCTCTCTGGAGACAATAAATCGGTCCCTCTCTGCTGAAAGTGCATGGATCACACTGCGCCTTCTAGCTGAGGAAGCTGCCAATATAAAGACCTCCTTTAGAGTCAAATGATTTAGACTAGCCGAACGCAACGGTTCGAAAGGGTGCTTGGCCAGTACATTAAGCACTAAAGATAGACTCCAGGCTGGAATGACTACCGGTTGTCTCGGTCGGAGATTGCTCATATCCTTCACCATCACACTCAACTGGGCCACCTCTGGACTATCCCTGTTGGCTAGCCAAAGCTGACTTGTATCCAGCAATTGTGACAGAAGCTAGTCCTGAAAAGAACAGCTCACAGAGAAAGTCTGCTATTTGCTGAATAATGGAATGAAAGGTATCAATACCCTTTTCTTCACACCAGTCTGCAAATCTGTTTACCTTGTTGTTATATGACTTGAAGGTTGACCTCCTTCTCGCAGCTGCGATGAAATCTGCAGCTTGTCGAGAAAAGCCCTCCAACATGGAACGTTGTTTGATACCATCCACGCAGTCAATAACATTTCGGTACGCTCATGTAGGAAGCATCCCTTGGCCTGGGAGATTATGTTCGGAATCTCGGGTAACTGCACTGGATTTTCCACCCGCAGATCTCGAAGATCCGTGAACCATGCCCTGCTGGGCCAAAATGGCGCTATTAGCAGGACCAAGCACGGTTCCTCCCTGATCTTCAGCAATATCTTCGGTAGAAGAATGGTGAGTGGGTACGCGTAAGCGTGCATCCCTCTCCAGCTTAACGCCAGAGCGTCTGTATCGACGGCATTAGGTTCTGGAATCGGCGAGACATAAGTCATGATTTGAGCATTTTCCCTTGTGGCGAACAAGTCCACATTTGGTTTGCCCCAATGCTCAAAGATCCTGTGAAGAACTGGAGGGTTGAGAGACCATTCTATTGGCAGAAGTCTCTGTCTGCGAGACAAAGCATCCTCCAGAATGTTCAATCGCCCAGGAATATGAGCTGTTTTCAAAACAACCGAGTAATTCCTGCACCATTGAATCAAGTGCCACACTTAGATACATAGTGTGGGTAACTAGATCCCGCCTTGGCGATTTATGTATAATACTACTCCCGAGTTGTCCGACCGTATCAATATCGCCTTGCCCCTGACTTTTGGAAGAAACCTTTCCAATGCCAGTTCCACTGCCATCATTTCCAACAGATTGATATGCATCTGGCTCTCTTGGAGAGTCCATGTGCCCGAGACCTGGTGTTCTCCCAGGTAGGCCCCCCATCCCTCCAGCGATGCATCCGTGCACACGGACAGCTGGGGGTGGGGTAGGTGCACCGAAAAACTCCTACTAGGAGATTCTGACGCTTTTTCCACCATACAAGATGTGACATTATTGGCTCCAAAACTGGCACCAGTTTTGACAGGGGTTCTGTTCTCTGTTTCCACAGAGACATCATATACAACTGGATAGGTCTTCGCATCAGAGCAGCATACGGGATTACCTGCTCCATGGAGACCATCATGCCCAGCATCTGAAGAAACCGCCTCGCCTGAATGTGGTTTCCCAATCGAAAACTCTTGAGGATGCCTAACAGAGACACCACTCTGGGCTCTGACGGGTAAAACCCTGCCCTCCTCAAGATCGAATCGCATCCTTAAATAAATGAAATGTTGAGTGAGTGTCAACTCAGATTTCTCCTTGTTGACTATCCAGCCTAGATCTGAAAGCAACTTCAGAGTCAGAGCAGTATCCACCTCTAACCTGGCTGGTGATCAGCCAATCGTGTATGTAGGTGTGAAGCACCACGTTCTCTTTTCTGAGAAACGCTGTCACCACAAGGACCACTCTGGTGAAAACCCTTGGAGCTGTCGACAGGCCGAATATAAACTCCCATACTTGATACTGAAACGCAACTCTCAGAAACCTGTGACAACTCTTGTTCATTGGAATGTGGAAACATGCATCTCTCAAATCGATCAATACACACCACACTCCCTTCCTCAATCCTGTCATTACCGACCTCGGAGTTTCCATCTGAAACTGAGGCGTATGGATAAACCAATTCAATGGCCTGAGATTGAGTACGGGTCTCCATCCCCCTGTGCTCATGGGGACAAGGAACATCTTTGAATAGAAGCCTGGAGTGTCCCGGTTTGCTGGTTTATTGCTCCCTTCAGAAGCAAACCTGACACTTCGTTTTGAATGGCTTCTAACCTGTCTGGTTCGTGGTTCCCTTGGAACGGGTGTCCAGACAGGTGCCAAAGACTGATTCTGTGGTGGAAAGTCCCACCACTCTGGCATGTACCCCTGGGATAACCATCCCAGGACCAGACTGTCTGACATCACACCTTGACAAGCCTCGACGAAACGCATTAGCCTTCCACCCACTATAGACGCCTCGACGCCCAATGGGGGTGTCTGGCTCGCAATCCACTCCCCCCCCCCCCCCCTCTCTTGGCGAGAGAGAGAGACAGAACCATTTTGGTCTTGGCTTGGCCGGTCTCACTGGCACCGCTGTTCCTGTCACACAGGTGCGGTCCAGGAAGATGCAAAGGAGCCCGCGTACCTTTGGGTACGATCCGCTCCCTTCTGTCCGCCCTTTGAGGACTTACTCTTCCCCTTCCCACCTCTCGGGCGATCAGGAGCAACATTGGGGATTGGGGAGGGTAGGGCCCCCAAAACCTTGTTGGCTTTCTTCGCCGTAGGCGGCTGAGAAAACACAGTAGAAAACAGAAGCAGCACTAGGCTTAGCTTTCACCTTGCTTTTGTGCTTTTTTCTGCTTCTTAAAAGGTTGCCCGGTCAGCAGCCTGACTACAGCCCCTAGTGTGTGCGCTTGACGCACTAGCTCTAGCTGCAGATTAACAGCCAACCGATTCTGCACAATGCTGGCTGTATCCTCCAAGATGGCCAGCGCCTGGCCACCAAAGATGCTAGGGCCTGTCAGGGGCGTCCCAAGAAGACGCTCCCTGATGGCAGTAGCTGGACGCATATGGTCAAGGACCATCTGCCTCCTGGACTTAGTCACACGCGCCTGCACCCTTGCCAATGCGTCCATAGACAGCACCAGGCCATCATTAATGCACGAAAGCGCCACAGGTGGCACAGGGTGGCCTGCCCCCGCTTCAGCCCACACCGACTGAAGAAGACGATAAGAGTGGTTGACAGCACTCAGTGCTGTCCTCACACCCCCATCACATAGGGACAGGACTTCATTATGGTGTACCTGAGCTTTGTCCACCAGTGCCAGGGCGGGGCCACCCGCTCCAGCACTCTGGACACCCAGTACCCAGCGGTCATCCTCGCTGACCGACGGGACAACACCATACCTGTCGTATTCCCCCGTGGAATACGACACCTCGCCCGCACCTCCATGGAGGCCGCAAGAAGCTGGCCCTTGGTCATGCATTGTTTGCTATAAATAGCACCAAGCAACTCCATAAACCGTGGATCCAGTCCAACAGACTGGATCCGGGCTGTGGGCAAGATCCCCGTCCTAATCGATGCAACCGATGGACGGGGTACATCCTCCTCGGCCGTGGTCGAAACCACAGACGGGTCTACCCTGGCTAGCCAAGCCAGAGCCTCAGACCAATCTGTATCCGAGGAGGACACTCCCGTGAACACGTCACCCGTTGACATGTTCACGGCCCTACCAGCAACGGCCTCCCGGCTAGGATCCATTGCTGATATGCCAGGAACTCCGGTACCGTACGGTTCCGCCACCACCCCATGGAACACGCCAGTCCACGGAGTAGGCCCGCATGGAAAACCATGCGGACCCGTAGCGGTTGAGGAACTGTAGCCAAACACGGGCGCCAGCGGCACCCCATGTCTGACCGCCAGACTAGACGAGATAGGTGAGTACCACGCTTGGCCAGCCACACCCGTCACCGTGTCGGTTGGCGGCAAGCCAACCATCACGGGACCGGTACCGGAGTGGCCTCAACCATGGGCGGAGCCGCTGCCCTGGCTTGCGCCAAGCCAGACAGATGGAGGACGGTTCCGTCCAGGATGGAATCGACCTCCATGCTCTCCACCCGTGGCATCACAGGCCGCAGCAACCTCTCCTCCTCAGCCTCCTCATCTTCAGACCCCGAAGAGTCGTCACTAGACAAGGAAAACAGTGGAGCTGTCCTGGTGGATGGCTCCCATGCCTGACGGACCGGCCACCGCTACTGGACCACCCGGAGGTGGCAGCAGAGAGACAGAACCCATCAGACCGGAGCCCGACGGGACTGCCAGGGGGCCGTACGAGACGGCTCCCTCGGTGGCCAGTCCAGAACCCTGTCCAAGGACAGGGTCCGAATCAAACATGGGGAGAGACTGCCCTACAACTTTTGGCAGCAGGGACGACACCAGCGTGGGCAGAACGCTATACAGGAAACCTTGCATAGTAGGACCAAACCACACCGGCGGTGCCATCTCCGCCACCTCTGGTTGCAGACGTGGAATGCCCCCACGGGCCGAAACGGACGCTCCACGATTTACTTTCGGACCGCCTGACCCCGCGTCAGACCCTGCCAAGTCCTTCTGGCAAGGAACTTAAGCATCATATCGACTGACCACACAGCGCAAATGTTACACCTACTGTCAAGATTACACTTAGTACAGCGGAAACAGACATGGTCCTTGAATAGAACCCGTACAAATATGTGGCACTCGTCACATGATGGCAGGGCTGGCTTGGCCCATAAAAATCCAAACCTACAATAAGCAAGCGGAACGAAACAGAAATGGAAGGCAGACAATTAATTTTCAAATATTTTGACCATAAATTAACTGTAAACCCTCCCGCACCCCACCCCGCAAAGTTACAGCAAAGATCGCATTGATTATGATGACAAGAACGAAGCGGGCAATAATACACCCATACACTGATGCTCAAGGATGTATAACGGAACCAGGAATCATATCGCATAGCATTCGGGGTATATTTACTAATAAATATAAATTATACTCCTAACGAAGGCCAAAACGATATGTGAAGAAACAACAAAATGTAAACAAACTGCTGTAGCACACGGTAAAACCGCAGACCACAAATCTAAATCAAGAATTTTGAAACCACTGATCATTGCAAACAGATCGTGATAACACGCAAAACTTGAAAATTCCAAAGTTTTCTGGTACCAATTAAAGTACGCAGCACCTAGAATCAGATGCGCGAATTAATGAAACATTTTCTTCACATAAACATCCGAGTAACAAGGGTGTGACGACACCCGTTCGGATCTTACGGAGAACGACGTCAGCCGATTTTCGTGTTAAAAACACAGATAAGCCAACACCTAATTTCATATATGCCGATCGCCTGTTGGGGTTTAAAGGAAGGCGACCATCTGGCATATTTCGTTGTTAACACAGGTCCCAGATTCTTTGGGGTTAGAAATTGGAACATGCGACACAGACGAAATTTTGAAGACCTGTCTTTTAACTATGGAATAACATGGAAATATATAACCTGGTTATCATCGGTAGCATCCATGGTAATCCGTTATATCCTTAGAGAGCGCACAAAGCTATCACAATTACACAGAAAAAAGACTTAATATAAACTCAAGACTTCCAACTGCAAAAAAGCATGTGTCTCTTGTTGCTATGCAAACAAGAATGAGCTTCATGGCAAACGGGTACTCGGCAGTTGGGAGCCGAGTATCCGGTTCCAGGAGTCGGTAAAGCATACTAAGCCTATAGTCCTAGGGCCTTTCTCTATTTGTTGTTATGTAGAAGGATGACATGTAGTAAACCAGTATGGTCGAGTTGCTTAAATTTGTGAGTACTGAAATTCGTGAATTTGTTTTTATCGCTGTCGTTCTATGACGTAACGTTGCATGGAACGCATCTACACACTAGCCACGTTTTGATTGACAGTTCTGAAGCTTTTGACAAAGTTTTGAGCAAAATACGGTCAAAACAAGAAACTTTTCATACAATTACTGATGGTAGTGATAAAAATTGCAAGCTGCCTTAATGCACTTTCTTAGATTACTTACTTGCGCTTATTTAGCACCTAAAATGAGCAATTTTTACAATCCAAAGTTACCAGCTGCTTTGGTTACATTTTTCAAAGCGTCGGATTAGCCTGATTGACGGGAGCGCATCTAAATTTTATTGTAGAGGCCCTAGAGGAAGGGGTGGGTGCTTATTAATCATTTACCAAAGTGTCAAAATTAACATAAAGTGCACACATGGTTTTTTAAAGATAGAATTTTTTTTTAATATTTCCTTTATGCCTGCTGAACATGTTTTAAAGACCCTAGCGTTAGCTCATTTCTTCAGCTCATTAATATTTGTAAAGTTCATGTGGCATCACTACCTAACGAAAGCGGCATCCATTTGGGTTTTTTTCTTCTCTTCAAATGTATCAACTGCTTTTATAGTTTATACATTCATTTGTAGGACAACTTTTTCGGTTAAAACGGGCAAAATTAGCAGTTGAAACATTCAACAAACTAATAGTGAAATTTAAGGATTTACAAGCATGTACCAGACAGCTGAAGATGCATAATCATCAATTCACGAAATTCGGTACCGCTATTTCACACATACTGCATAGGATGTAGGTATTAACCTGGTGAGGTGGGCCAGTTCAAATGCTTGGGTTTGCTTAAAAATTAAAATTTTGTACGAAATTTTTTGTTTGTATTCGGAAGTATTATTTCACATTGTGTTAAATTCTTGCACAGATCTGTTTAAGAGTTTTCTTTCACGAGTGCATTACTTGCTTAGATTCACGAACTTCGGTACCCATAGTGATAGCATACTGACCGGATACAAGTGCCTGTGTGTTAGGGGTCCATCACCACATAGGCTTTGCCGTTGATGGACTACCTGTCCTTTGTAATATAAATGTGAAATGCTACTATAAAATAATATTTGAATTGAATTGAACCCGACGAAATTCGAGACCTACAGTATAACATTATCGAAAACTGGTAACTTTTGGTTTATTTCTCTTATTTAGTTTGGAAGGTACAATTTATTGCGAAATAACAATAAAAAAAATACGCCACATGCAACACTGTGTGTTTTAGTAAAGTATCTTACTCGGGTTGTATTTTCGTTAGTGATTTTCTGTGGAATGTGAGTGGCTTCCGGTTAGGCGGAAAGCATAAAACGTGGGTCGCCGGAATCGCGGAAACAGGTTCATATCAAATGACCTGGGTGTCGGTAGGCATACATCAACGGATGCAGTGAGGGGTGAGCTGGGATTATTTCCACTAGGTCTAACTGCATTGAAATCAGTTTTAAAATATAAGGACCGTTTGGATAATGAACCAGCAAATTCTTTGCTCACTAATGCAAAAAATCTATCAATGGATTTGGCTAATAATAATTGCAATTCCTGGACTAAATTGGTGGCGGATCAAATGGTGCTTAGTGGACGAACTGACCATGATATAGAAAACTGTATTATCGTATACAAAAACGAATTTGTGAAGAGACGGAACAGTTCTCTGGCCAGAGCAGAACTAAATAAACTTAGAACATATGCAACATTTAAAACCAATTTCCACCTAGAAGACTATTTAACAACAGTAGCTAACGGACAACATAGAAATGCATTGACTCGACTTAGGACATCAAGTCATAGACCACATATAGAAACAGGTAGATATACGCAACCAAAAACGCCTGTTGAGGATCGATTTTGTAAGATATGCAATTCCGCAGAGATTGAGGATGAGTCCCACTTTTTTAACAAATGCCCCTTTTATGATATAGAAAGAAAAACATTATTAGATGCGGTATCTAGGGAATGTCCAAATTTCCTAGGACTGGAACTAAAAGATAAAATTATGTATCCACTAACAGCCAATGGTTTACTAATAAAGGAAGTTGCAAAATTCTGCCACCTGGCAGCAGAAAAAGATAAATGAAATATCTGCCAGATACACCCATTATAGTTTACTTACCCCTTGTGTGTGTGTCTGTGTGTGTGCGTGCGTGCGTGCGTGCGTGCGTGCGTGCGTGCGTGCGTGCGTGCGTGCGTGCGTGCGTGCGTGCGTGCGTGCGTGCGTGCGTGCGTGCGTGCGTGCGCGCGCGCGCGCACGAGCGAGCGTGCGTGTGCGTGCGTGAATGTGTTCTAATGGATACCTATAGTTTGTATATATGTTTATTCTGTTTTTTTGGGTTTTTTGCATACTTAAATTTATTATGTTGTGGCCCCATGTGGGCTTTATTACAAAAGTTATACTACTACTACTATCAAATTCAAATTCAACGTTACTTTATTTCGTGATTTGTTTTATATAAGGGTTGGAGTGGCTTTCGAAAAAGTCCTATGGCCGGTCATGGTCAGGGAGTGGAGGTGTTTTCCTTCTAAAAGGGTGGTCCGGGGCTCCAAAATCCTCTCTGAAACATCTGAATGTGGACAACTGTAAGATTGGAGTAACACATAAGATATGGACCATAACAGTCTATGTACGAGATGTCCAACGAGCTACCATCAAAGCAAAACTCATCACTGGAACACTTATACGCTCCAGAGTGCAAGAAAGAGAAAGAAATTATGGACAGATGTGGGGTAATCAACGTGATATCATTGATTTCATGAAGACATCAGACACTGTACCACACAAAAGGCTGATCGTTAAGATGAAGGGCATTGGAATGAGTGAAAGAATGTGTCAGTGGGTGAAAGACTTTTTAAGCAACAGGAAACAAATAGTATGTGTAAATGGTAAAAACTCCAAATGGCAGAGTGTTACAAGTGGAGTACCCCAGGCAAGTGTCATCGGACCAGTACTATTTGCGATTTTCATAAATGACTTACTCGAATGTGTGAAATTCACTGCATATCTGTACGCTGATGACACGAAAGTGTATAGGGAGATTGGTGGTCAAGGGGATCAAGCGGCATTGCAAGAAGATTTGGATGCACTCCACAACTGGACCAAGACATGGCTGCTACGCTTCCATCCGGAAGAATGCAAAGTTCTGGAAATTGGTACTAGCGACACCAGATCTAGGAATCCCTACAACTTGTACAACCAGGGAGGCAAAGATGTGGAGCTAGAGGTAATAGAGAAAGAAAAAGACATTGGAGTAATAATTTATCACCGTCTGAATTTCAGAAGTCACATGCAAACCAAGATTAATAAGGACACAAGTATACACCTGTGCAAAAGTTAAGCACCACCCTATTTTTACGCACATGCGAGGGAATATTCATGTGCTATGAAGAAAGCAATAGCATAAACATTTATGTACCCATCCATCTTAGTGCAAGAGGTAATAATGCAACTAGAGGAATGCTGATTATGATGGTGGGGAAACACTGTATGTTTTTGTTTGAACTTGAAAACGAGGCCTGAATATGGTTACGTTGACACAACTGACAACTATTGCCCTACAGTTGACACACGTGGCTAGATTGTCATTAATGGTGTCTGAAAACGAAGTTTAACATCTGTGCACGAGTTTGAGACTGTCATTATTAATACCGGGTATATCCACCTTGTGCCTGGATGACGGCCTGGATACGACGTCTCATGCTGGTCACCAACCGACTGATACGCCATTGTGGTATTCGTTGCCATTCAAGATGGAGTGCGTCTGTTAATTCCTGTAGGTTCTGCACAGGAGGATCCCTCCTTCTCACCATGTTTCCCAGAATGTCCCAGATATGCTCAATAGGGTTCATGACAGGGCTCCTTGCTGGCCATGGTAGGGTTTCGATGGCATTCTGGCGGAGGTATTCATGCACAGCTCTAGCACGATGTGGTCGGGCGTTGTCATCCATGAATATAGGGTGTGTTCCAGGTGCATGATTTACAAAATGAGGGACCACAACTCTATCCAGTATGGAATCTTGATATCTTTGTCCATTTAGTGTTCCAGGTACAGTCAACAGATCCAGCTTACAATCAAATGAGATGCACCCCCATATCATAACGGAACCTCCACCAAATGGAACTTCTTCCATGATGTTACGTTGGTCGTACGCCGTGCGTCTGGACCTCCATACACGAGTTCGACCATCTGTGGCATGAAGCAGGAACCGACTTTCATCGGACCAGTGTACCCGTCTCCAGGATCTCATGTTCCAGTGTCTTCTTTCATTGCACCACCTCAGACGCTCCTCTTTGTGGTGTGCAGTGAGGAGAGGACGTCTGACAGGTCTCCTAGCTTTCATGCCAGCAGCATACAGTCTCCTTTTGACGGTAGACATTGACACTCTATTGTGCGTTTCCCATTGCTGGCTGAGCACTCTGCTGTTGGTGAATGGAGATCTCCTAACAAGGCGTACTAGGGCTCGATCATCACGGGCAGTAGTCTTCTTCGGTCTTCCAGATCTAGGCATGTCCTTCACCTCGTTAGTTTGCCCATGTTTTGCAATCAAACGACTGATTACAGTATGGTTAATGTTCAGCTGTCTGCCAATCTCTCTGCATGACATACCAGTGGTATGCATGCCTATGATTTGCCATTTCACACGATCACTTAACCTTCATCTTGCCATAGCGGTTCACAATCAACAGCTAATTCTCTCTGTACAAATAAACCACGGTCATGAACACAAAATTCCTAATCTTGTCGCCTAAATCTGTATGTAATGTTCTACACCTCAAACTGGACTTTTACATAACTGAACACGTGTGCTGTTTCCCGCCACGCACGGACATCAAGCGGCGTGAAGTCATGCATGCATGTGCATTTCGTACTTGGAATTATGTCAGCTAACGCGGGGACAAAAAGTATGGCAGCCTAGTTGTACCATCATGTTTCTACGTTCTATTGTTTTTGCTGGTGCTTAACTTTTGCACAGGTGTATATAATGGCAATTATTCACAGAAATTATACCTACTTGGATGAGCCTAGTTTCAACCTATTATACAGAGCCTTAGTCAGAACACAGCTGGAATATGCTGGTAGTGTGTACCCCCCCCCCCCCCCCCCCCTTACAGGAAAGGTGACATTGAGGCTTTAGAGAATGTTCAGAGGAGAGCTACTAAGTGCGTGCCAATGCTGAAACACGTAAGCTACCCAGAGAAACTAGGAAAATTCCAACTGCGAACATTGAAATACAGGCGACTGCGAGGTGATGTTATTGAAGTGTACAAGATTATCCACGGTTCATATGATAAATCTGTCACTAGGAATACTTTCAAGTTTAACAATCGGGACACCAGAGGACATAATTACAAACTTCAGAAGCACTATGCTAGACTTGACATTAGGAAATATGCTTTTGTCAACCAAGTTACTGATGTCTGGAATAATCTCCCATATGAAGTAGTCAATGCACCAAGTATTGAATGTCTTGAAAGAAGACTAGACAAATTTTGGAAGGACCAAGAAGTAAAGTTTGATTACACAACAGACTTCAGGTTTTAACTACACATCTAACAGTACATGGATGACGATCTCTCAGTTTAAACTCTATGTACCTAGAGTTGGTGGTGAATACTTGTAGCATACCACATAGTTTGAATGAGCTATATGGACTCAAGTTCTTCTGCGCCTAGTAGGCTCTCAACTTGGACAGAGCATGGGTCCTGCACCTATCTATATTGATTATAATTAATTACCTATACTGTATGTTGTTATTATGTATGGGGCATGGGTTCTGAGCCCGTCCAACGAATAAAACTACAGTATGTTCTGTATAGTATTAATGTATTTTTGTTATTGTGGATGGGCATGGGTTTTGTGCCTGTCTAGACAATACATTAGGGCATGTTCTGTGCAATTATTATCGTATTTTGCAATTGTGGACGGGGCATGTGTTCTGTGCATGTCTATTGATTGTAATCTAACTACCTACCGTAATTTGATACTATGGACAGGGCATTGGTTCTGTGCCTGTCCAACTGATATATTAGGACATGTTGCATGCAATATTACTGTAATTTGCATTTCTGGATGGGGCATGGGTTCTGTGCTTGTCTAGATAATATTATATATGTCACGGTATCTCTAATTGAGTATAGGTCATGCAATGTATAAGGTATCAATCGAGATGGGGCACGGATTCAGTGCTTATCACAAAAATACTGGCCTAGTCTAATATATATATCGTCGCTACATCACCCATTTACTATGATTGTCTGCGGACCAACGCAGTGTGGTAAAACTGAGATGATAAAGGCACTAATAAGAGATCCCTATGCCATTACTCCAAGATGGGTATAACGATTTGGCGAAAGAAGTTGAATTTAAAGAGGGTGTGAATGTTGAACTAGACAGAAGTTGCAGAACATTGGTGGTACTCGACGATTTGATGAATAAATGCGACGAGAATGTGGCTGACATATTAACAAAACGTTCTCACCATGACAATTGTAGCGTAATATTTGTCGCACAAAATCTATTTCACAAGTCGCGCAATCAACGTGACTTATCAGTTAACTGTCACTACATGGTATTATTTAAGAATCCACGTGATGCATCATCTATTCGTTCTTTATCTAATCAGATGTACCCAGGCAATACAAAGTATTTGATCGAATCATATAAGGACGCTACATGCGACCCTCACTCATATCTACTCCTAGATTTGAAACAGATGACACCCGACAATATCAGACTCCGTTCATCTGTTCATCCGAATGAGGGCTGCTACGTTTACATACCTAAGAAAAATGGCATCACGTAAAACGGAACGCCATTTACCTATGCTTGGCTAAAGTAAAGCCTTCAATCAGAAATGATGTAATCAAACAGTGTTCGAACGAATTGGTGGATGTACTATGCGAATCATGCCTAAACGTATTACGTGGGAAAGTTCTTCTCACTAAAATACAATACAAGCAGCTGAGTAAATATAAAGCGAAAGTGCGTATGCTGACTAGTTGCGGCATGCCATATGCACGTAAAAGAAAATTGCTACAAACAGGCAGATTTTTAGGAGCCTTATTACCAGCGGTGATCGGTACGCTAGCGCCATTAATTGGTAAACTGTTCACGTGAAAAGATGGAACATACACGTAAAATGGCGCTAGTTCCTCACGAATTGATCGGTAATTTAAATAAACAGAGTAAAATATTGTTGCTACAGACAGATCCATCGATACGTAAAGCTATTAGTCTCGACAAAGAGATATCCAATATATTAGCCAGAAACGATCTGACTGAGAATGAAAAAGCAAAATCATATTCACAAGTATTGGATAAGTATGGGCATTACTATCAGCAAACGCAAGGACATCAACAACAATATCAACCATTACCACTACAGCCCAGAACTAACTACGATGCACTGCCCGCACAAATACTTGAACGTACGATGAGGGGAATACCAAAAACGTACAAGACAAAAGCCAGTGGAATAATTGATATTTTACGTTCGGTTCCTAAACGTTTTCACGTTAATGACTTGGGCAAAGTGACAATAGAGGGTACGTTTCCCCCAAAAAGTAATGTACTCGACCTGCTTACAAGCGTAGTAGCGCATGGGCGTAAACCTCTTATGGCTGGTATGCATGATCAAGCGGAGGGAAAGTTTCCTAATTTGTTACACGACCTAAACATACCGGCAGATTTGTAGGGCAAAAGAAAACGATGAGACAGATATATAATGGTGCAGAAAAGGATGTTAGCACCAGTGAGTACACAGACAGATCTATGCTCGATGGGTATGCTGGCAAAAGAGAACAACAATGTGCTATATTTGCTATGCGTAGTTGATGCCCTTTCAAAATATGCATGGGTGGAATGCCTGTTTAGTCAAATGTCGTCAGCAGTCAAGAAAGGGTTAGAAACAATATTGGAGCATACTGAGCGTCGCCCACACGCTATTCAAACAGACAAAGGGGGAGAGTTCATAAACCGTGTAATGAAAAAATATTTGAAAGATAATGGAATACATTTCTACACGTCTCAAAATGAAACGAAAGCGGCAATGGTAGAGCATTCTCAATGCACACTGAAGGGTCGAATATACAGATACATGACACATAAAAATACACGAAAGTATATCGATGTATTACCTAGTTTAGTCACAGCATACAATAACACCACACACTCCAGTACACGCATGGCTCCTTCCGAAGTCGACCGTAGAGAAATATATATGGAAAGAAGACGAAGAAACGTTCCAAATCTAAAAACAGCCCTACTCAAGGCCACCATGTTAGAATATCACAAGCAAAAATGCCATTTGAAAAAGCATATCGCGGGCAATGGAGTCACGAATTGTTTTCGGTGCGTGAGGTGCTTACAGACAAATATCCATACTTATATAAATTAGAAGACTATGGAGGTGACCCGATTATTGGTACTTTTTATCGTGATGAGATACAGCAAGTGATAGAAGAAAATGATAAAGAGTACGCCGTGGAAAAATTACTTAAAAGTAGAAAAAATAAAAAGGGACGACGCGAGTATCTGGTAAAGTGGCTCGGTTACCCAGCTAGGTTTAACACATGGGTTAATGAATTAAGTACTATACATCATTGACAATGGGTGAATATATGGAGAGACGATTGGATCAGAGCATGTGGAGAATGATGGGTTCGCGAGTACCGAAAGAAGAAATAGTATACCTAGCTCAAATTATAATAATTTATATCGTAATCATTACATGTATTGTGAATCTGAGTATACAAAATGGGCAATCAGGCATATGGATATCGCTTTTGAGTGAATGTCTAGGGTATATATTGCCTAGTCCACGCATAAAGACGTCCATACATCATTCAACTCAGAATGAACGAGGATCAGTTTTACATAATGCTTCCGAGCAATAGTAGTACCCAGTTCTTTCCAGACAATAAGATATCAGAGTTTCGAACACATCTGCAAACTCCATTAACATTAGATGGCGAATGGGAAGTGGGCCTCTCGAGTGTGTTATACCCGAGGAGTTGGCTTACTATTGTGGAGGAAAGTTTTGTCCAAATATATGCATTTACTAAGAAGAAGATAAAGAAGAAGAAGAAGAAGAAGAAGAAGAAGAAGAAGAAGAAAGGTAGTGATGCATCAGAAGAAATTAGCAAAGATGTCGCCAGCAGGTCAGAAATAGAAAAGACAACTGCTTTTCCACTAGTTTTAAAAGATGGTTTCTGTTATCCATATCCTGCCAATCGGGGAAAACCGTCACGAAATGCTTGGGGAAAAGATGCGCGAAATGATCAAACAAATAATGTCAGTAATAAACGTTCACGTAGAAGCGAAAATTTTTATTATGTGCAAGCAGAAGCTCCATTTATCAATGTGCCGAAAGGATACTATGCCGTAAAAAAAATATGGTAGACTATCTAAATGGCCAGATAGAGAGCAAGACAAGATTTAGACACAAAAAAATATTTTTCAATTTTTACTTGCATCGCGCAAATCTAGATTCTCTCACAGTTAAAGATAATTACGCTATACGATTAGGTGGAGAAGTAGCAAATTTAATCAGATTCAATGGTTCTGATTTGAAATGGAGCATTTTGATTGGTTAAAACCACATTCCAACGAAAAGAACAATAACGCACAGCCCCACCCTATACTCCTGGAGTCCTATACTTAAAAAGGGAAGGATGTTCCATTATATGATTACTTCCAGCTGAGCTAAATAACATGGTTATCGCCCTTGTTCGTATTACGTCATACTAATACGCGTTGTCTATTTTACATCTTGTTTGAGTTATTTATGAATAACTTATAGCACAATGAAACACATATAGGAGAGCATTTTAAAATAATTCCACTAGGAACAGACAATACGGAAAATCAAGCAACCTGTTGTTTTGAGCATTTAATTGCCCACTGGAATATACTAATTGTAATTAAACTCCTATTTACAACATTAATACCACCGTATTATTGCTGTCTATGCCACTATATATAAACATACTATATTTTCCAAGTAATAATTCATAGATTTACTGCTATTACTCAACAATATATACTTTACATATTATATACTAACCATAACATGGAAGATCTATTGTCCATCAAGAACTTGAAATCCGCCGATTTTCAACTTCGTTTTATTTGCCAGAAAAACAGAGGAATAGTGGAGCAACTGACCAAACAAACTATGTATTGAAGCCGTCTATTGCTTCGGCTGAAAAACTAATTACGATTACAGGAATATGAGTTACACATGGTTTGCATCACTTAGCAATCGTCTACAAGGTCAGTCTGCAGGTGAGCTGCTGGAGAATGGACTTTTATGTCATAGGCGTTGTTATCAAGATCTTACCCATAAGCGTGCAGTTTAGGCTGCAAAGGCAATGTTAGAAAAAGGAACATCAGCAGGCAATGTCACTGGCATATAGGGCGGAAGAAGCGAGGATGGCCATCGTCCTATGATGTAACCAGTGCTAAAAGGACTACCAGGGAACAGCATTTTGAAAACCACATGTGCGTTATTTGCCAGAAAGATACAAAAGATAAGCTTCATGCGGTGTCAACTGCAAACATGGGTAGCCAGCTCTTAGAAATTGGTAGGGAAACAATTAATGAACGTCTCAAAGTAAGGGTAAACCCTGTTCTGTGCTCGTCTGATCCATGAAAAGCAGTAGGGAAGGGCATGGAATATCATTTAGCATGTTTATTTCAGGTTAAGCGAGACATTGGCAAAGAAAAGCGACCAGAAGAATGTCAGGTTAAGTTTGGTCAGCTCCTATCTTATCTTGAAATAATTAACATCCTTGAGACTAAACTGACTAATCCTCTTACGGATATTGTATTAAATATGAATGATATTCACCAATCATATATAACTTTACTAGAAGAAAATGGGGTTCCTCTACCTGAGAGTCCTCGGTACAAGGAATAACTGAATCAACTGATTTTATGACATTCATGACATTCACTTCAGTAAACCTCCAGACAAAACAAAACCTGAAAATGGTCTTTCGAAAAAGTGTAAAGTCACTGATAGCAAGTGCCCTGATGGCCGAAGATTTGAAAGATGATTTATGAGTTATGTTGAAAGTAGATAAATTCCTTAGGAGAGCTATCACTACTTCTTCCACCTGGAAGTTTCATGGAATATTTACAGAGTACGAGTCACCAACATTGCTCAACACCTTTTGTAAGCATGCAATCCAAGGCACTGGCCGAGTTATAACTATACGGAGGGATAAATCTGTAAATCAAAGTGCATCCTTGCTGGCACAACAATTTGTGGTGGCATACAAATCCGATCGGCAAGAATGGGGATAGTGCTTTTTGACAGCACTTTGAAACTCCCATCAGCGTCGGCTTAGCTCTAGATGTGCATAACTTTCTTAATTCTTTGCTTTCCTCTAATAACAGTCTGACCAATGTTGGCCTACTAGCGCCTTCATATAATTAGATTCCCTACTACAGACTATAGCACACCTTACACAGGCCCCATGCAAGCACTTTATTATTGTTCGTGTAATGACAGGCGATTCAGTCCTGTAATAACTCTTGATCTTCAGTTCTACGATATGGCAATGAAGCTGTTGGTTAAATGAACTTCATGTTGTGTTTTGGGCACTAGCTGCATTGGGAACATACGTGGAGGGGAGAGCGAAATTGATCAAGCTCGCTTAGAGGCTGGACTCTATTCACATACAATGGTAATGCAAAATCTCAATGGGAAACACAGCACTATAAGCACACACTGCTACTTTAATTGCTCTATACACGCTTTACTTTCAGCATTTCATGGCAAGAGAATCTGAAGAACGGACATCCCTGAACGAATCATCTATTTACCTGGCAGAGGCATAGCAGAGAGATGCTAGCAATACTACAAGCGAATTTCGTTATCTCGGCAAGGTTGTTTCAGTAACTATTACTACGTTCAAATCCAGAAAATTGTCAATAAACTTGATCAATTTACAGGTAATGCAAATAAGACCCAGCGCTTCATTCTCAACTACATGAAACAGTTTGAGACAATCCTTCAATTTCTGAGAAGCACCAGCCAAAAAGATTTTCCACTGCATCTGGAGAGCATAGAGTCTCTTATCAAAAATTTCTTTGCCCATAATCATCTTAGCTATGCTCACCTGGTTCCATTGTACATGCCAACACACCATAATACAGGATGCGCAAAACCAGCATCCGGAGATCTGGTCTGAATTCATGAAGGGAATTTTTGTGTGATGAAATGGTTTATTGGATTCACATCAATAACTCCTGATCACGGAATTGAACAAGAAAATTGCACACTCAAGGATATCTGAGGAATTGTGGGACTAACACAAGGTTAAAAAGCCTTAGATAAATTATTTCTGATTGCACCTAAGCTGTCAAGGTTAGAACGTGAGCTTGAAAACGAATATGGCATTGATAGTAATGGTAAAAGAACGCAGCACCATGAAATCGGAGGAGAAAATATAGCCTGTATAAGAAATTTGAGCAATTTGTTAAAAAACGTGTGATACGTCCCAATGAAGAAAAGAAAGCTCAATACATTTAAAAAAGCAAATGCAACGATAGAAGTAAGAGCAGGAGACAAACTATATATATATATATAGGTATATAGTTATTTCAAGAAGCCGCCCAGAGCTGGATCTATAGGACTGTATTGGAGCTTATGAATTTGGTTTGGTTCCACAATCCATATTTGTATCAGATGGAACACTGTCGTTAGCTTATGAAAAGGCTATGATCATTCACCATGCTTACTCTACATGCGGGGATGTCTCATGGATTATGATCGGCTCCGGGTACCGTAAGTTGCATTCTGTTGCATGCCCGACTGACTACTTAGTAAGCCATGACCATGAATTATTTTTGCGTCAGCTGGTTTAAATTGTAATTTGACGACCGTAGATGCTTTAAATTAGCAGTTGGATTTAAATTTGTCATTTCCGATTTACGCTAAAACCTGTTTACTTTTCGCTTTCCGTAGCCTAATGTAGATACAGTTTGATTTGGCATGCAACGGCATGCAACTTACGGTACCCAGAGCCGATCATAATCCGTGAGGCATCTCCACAAAGGCAGGTCCTAACGCGGCTACTTAGAAAGTTTAATATAAACTAAATTAACCCCTAACACAAACATTATTTGTTGCGAGAGGAAAGTGCCCCGCGTGGTCCTCTGTCACAGGAAAATGCCTACAATTCGGAAGCGGAGGAAGAGAGATGGCAAAAAGGGCCACTCTTGTTCAAACTATGCTATGTAAAAGTGTCAACCAAGTGGAATTATAAGTTATTCTGATGCACACTGCATTACGTGAAGATGAGGTGGATGATTTCCGTAGAATTCAACACCGCAATCTTATGCAAGTTCAGAGATACTGAATTAGTAGTTGCCACTTTATTTATGTGGTCATTCTGCTAGATCTTATCCTAATCTTAGATTTTTGGGTCCAGATCAAAGTTAAGCCGCAAATGGCTGTGCATTCTAATTATTTTTAACATATAAGACTGACCGGCGAGAATGCCTGGTGACCGTATGGTCACCCTCATGGAGCATCCCCCTCAGTTAGACAGGGTGCGGAGATGTCATGAGGTGGCACCTCCAGAATCATATGACGATCCTGTCACCACCGCATCATGACACATATAACCGCACAGGGACAAGTCACATTACATAAGCATTGAAAAGCACATATAACTTTATGGTGGGGACAAAGATGCAGCTATCCAACTATAGCGACCTTCCTGTGATGGCGTGGTGGATTCTAAGACTGCACCCAGTCACTTGTAGAGTTAGATTGAGAGCTGAGTCCTGTCCATAACCAGCGTGTCGGGCCAGATCATAAGAGATCCGCACCTGGGGAATTAACGTTTTTACCTGTCGTTAGGGTTATGTAAATTCGCCCAGAGATACACTGCAGGCCAGTAACTATAATATTTTTGCAGTGCTTCCTACTTTGGCGTGGTTTTCTAACTAACTGGGTATCCTAAGTTACAAGCGTGCGTGCGTGCGTGCGTGCGTGCGTGCGTGCGTGCGTGCGTGCGTGCGTGCGTGCGTGCGTGCGTGCGTGGTCATTGTCACTTTGTTTCTAACCGCTCTGAACCCCCAATAGTTTCAAAGTCAGGTCTAAACAACGTGGCAGAGGGAGGTCCAAACAATTGATAAGCCCGGAGGCTGGAGGAGCATAGACAGAGACAATCACTCATATAGCGGAGGCCTTAAGGTAGATGGCCAACTTATATGATCTAGCCGGTGTGCGGTGTTACATATCCACTACTCCCGGAAAGAGACTTACATAAAATGACTCCCACAGAGAAGTCGTCCCTACTACTATAAACCTATCCTATTGAGCTAAAATAGTCCAGGTTTAGTCGGCCGCATGTCATATTTGCACAATAAGAACATGGTCAGCGACCTCAGTGAAAAAGTGATGCCGTGGGGGAACACGTTGGTGCATTTGTTGTTTGCGGATTGTGTAGCCTAGCGAACTGCGGTTCCAATGTTTTTATATAAAATAAGCAAAACATATAACTAGGATGACAACTGCCATAACTTATCACAAAACAGTAAAATAGAAGGTCACACGACCTTCACAGTGCTTATGGGATCGCAAAAAGAATAATAATATATACATTATAATAATAAACTATAAAAATCGGTCTCACCGACCGGCAGGTAACTATTAGTCATCAGTACCTGTTACCCAAAAGTAATACATAAATACATTTATAATAAGACAATGACGGAGTACCTATTAGTCATCGGTATGGAAAAAGTTCTGGAATCACAGGAGTTGAAGCATAACACATTTGGAACGTGAGATAGCATGAAGCGGAAGTTAGCTGCTAGGAAAAGCTGCAGACGAACTGTCTGATGCGGCTCATTCTCAGGAACAGTGAAGACGAACGTTTGAGGTTGGAGATGGCTAGTAGTTAGTCACGTCTATGCACAAAGGTAACAATTTAAGCGGTATGCTGAAAGTTCCATACTGGTGTGGAAATTGAAAGCTGCCCTGTAGTTCTTGAAGGGCTATGGATGTAAAGTTAGTAATGTGGATGGATTCTGGCGGATCACAAGATGAGATGTATCGAATAGCTTGTACGATGCATTGGGCAATGTCCCCGGAACTGCGGTCAAAATATTTAAAGTCTGATACAAAACATGTGCGGATTTGATTCACCACTGGTCGGCGTGGTACGACAGATCTGGTGAGTTGTCCATCGAGCACATCACTCGCCCTACATACTAGACAAGCTTACATCTGGGCCAATAGGCCCATCCGCACGAAGGTCCCTCTGTGGTTGGTAGCTTGGGCACCTTACTTGAATTTCTTTATTGCCCCTGGCTGATAGCTTTCCGGGAGCATACAAAAAGTTGCGATGTGGATGTGGTGGCTAGTACCCCAGAGATGACAGGTACTCAAAACTGGTTGGCACCGCAGCAGATATTAGATATCCGCTGTACAGTTCACAGTATTACTCGACTCGTCTTTCAGACCAGATACTTCACCACCACCTTTTCTCTCATGACTACTCCTGAATCTAATTTTCCAGCGCCTTTTATACTGCTCATGATGTCACAGCTGGAGCGCCACAGCCAATCAGCAAGTGAGCTACAGAGGCAAGCCAGCTGGTCACGTGACACGCTATCGTACCATGCACTGAGTGCATGCATGCGCTAATCCTATGGAGTTGTATATTTTGAAAGGAATTTGCTGGTTCAATTAAAGCTAAATCAGCCATTTCTGGACCGATTTTAAAATAGTAAAAAGAACGGCGAGGAAAGTATAATTTAAAGTAATTATATGTACGAACTCGGTACAAAATATGATGCTTTTTCTCTCCAATGCTAACGTGTGTTGGCAAGCAATCGCTGATGCCCGCGCATGCACACTAGGTGATCTCACAGACTTAGTCATTTTACAAACCTCTTATATGTGGCTTTATATATGCGTACTGTCCTACCCATGGGTCGTGCTTGGAATGTACCCGGTCCAGCCTTTCCGTACAACACATGCTGGGTCGGTTCGCACCCGACCAGTCGATCCGTGCTACAGTGTTGTGCTGGTAACAATCTGGCAATGGTTAGCAATGCTCAGGTTCTGTACTCTATATGATAGCGATTGGGTGCACTATCTGGCAACAGCACTCCAATATAAATTCTATCTGGCTTAAATATTTGCTAACTAATGTTGAAAGTCAACAATGCTAAGAAGGACTCGGATACTCCTAGGATAACCTTTAAAGAATCTTGTGCCGCTTATTGGACAAGTAATCAAGATGTTTTCACCTAACAGTTATTCTAAGAACTATATAAGTAAGCGGGCTGGGACTCCTAGTGACTAAATCCTGAGACAGCCCGTAAACAAGATCAAGTATAAAAGTATAAGAAAGATCTTGAAATCTGGTAGTCAGGAGGTAAAAGAGCCTAGCCCACCTTTCTATTGAAAGAAGGGTGACCTCTCTAACTACCGGGCGAGTACAGGTGAAGTTGATTGATGACCTTGACCTATGACCATTGTCCTACAGACGTGTTTGAGTTTCTAGACTGAACTTAGCTAAATTGAACGGTTCAAAATCACGGATGATGGAGATCAAGTTTTAACTAAATCGATCAAGTAAAATTAAAATTTAGACTACCCTGTGTTAAGGATGGCGCGTTCTTTCCCCGTAATGCTATGTTTGGTTTATGTGAAACCGGGTCAGTCTAGTTTGAGGATGCGGATTCGACGAGAATGTTCAACTGCTAAATGTCCACTGTTATCACGAAGCTGTTCGAGTACTTGTTTGCTTGGACCCAGACTGAAACCATATCCGGCTCACCTATCCTAGCCTAACCAAAGGGTAGTTTGGATGTTAACCGATACAGAAAGATTAGGACGTCACAATGCTCGAAGAATTGCTAAGGCAGGCAGGCATCTTTTTAGCATCAACAATGCACTTACAAATGTTAATGGTACCATAAAATACTACTTAAAAACAACTCCTAAGTGTAGTGTAAAAAATACTCAACAATACATCTTGTTAACATACATGTTAACGAGTGTGCCTATGCGGTGCGATTCTAAATTAATTACAATGGCAATGATTCTGTAAATACTTTGTACCTGCTCCTAATAATCGAGAAAGGTATCTACTGAATAATAAGAAAATCAGTGCTGAACAATGATTCTGTAAAAGCTTTGTACTTACTCCCAAAATCAAGAGCGGAATCAACTGGATAATAAGAAAATGCTGCCTATCCAAGAATTGACACCCGTCTGCACCTTACTTCAACAAGAAACCGGAATCTACTGGATAATAAGAAGTATCTCATCGCTGGCTCTTTGCTTATGCTAACTGCAAACTCGATAACTTGCTTCCCTACAGGAAACCCGGATTTACTGAACCAAATACCATCTCAGTGCTGGCTATCTGTAAATTCTGCTATCTGGAAACTTGCTTCTACTGGGTCATCAACGCGTTCTCAAAATTCTCTTCAGAAACAGTAAAAACTATGACAAAATCTAACAGACAATTAATATTGCGAGGCGCCTCTGTACCAGTTACTTGAAATTGAGCCATAAAGGGCCCTATAAAAATGGACTGTATTTCCACTATCCCTGCCTCTTCGTAGAGCGAAGGGGAGTGAAGGGATAGATAAAACGGAAGTGGATATAGCGAAAACGGAAGTGAGCAAACTTAAGGTTTATTCTGGATAATTGGGTATAGGAGGCAAATCGGTACATGTATTTACCTGATGTTAAGCAGCGAAAAGATTCCTCCTAGCTCTTGGCCTCTTGTGTCCCAGGTTCGTGTCCTCAAGCAAACACATTTAACTCAGAATGAAATAACTGCATTAGCCACACATTAAAAAAGTGCCCACAGTACAATCGACTATGGATTAGCCAGTTAGGCCGGTCGAGACTATTACAAGTCCCAGCACCAGGAAAAAATGCTTTCACGTTAAATGTGAACAGTAAAAATTAATAAGGTGAGAGCACACAAATTATAACTGGCTTCATATTAATCCAAGTCGCTACACTAAGCTAAACACTGTCGAAGAATTAATTTCTTTTGACTAGAAAAACTTCGAGAAACTTAGGCTCATAGTTTATCAAAATATAGAAGTTAGCAAGAGACCACGTAAGCTGAACACAAATTTTAGATGTTTACACTTATGAATACAGACGCTAAGGGAAAGAAAATCTGAGACGACTGTAGTTTTATGAAAATGTCTCAAAAGGAAAAACATGCACAAAGTACATGCTACCAGAATAACCCAGTCTGCCTGAGCATAACTCCAATTTGACATGCTCCCATATTACCTCTGAATGCTACCAAACACCCTGATCAAGAAAGCACTGGTCAAAGACTGTGCAAGAAATCTATCAAATAACGCCTGAAAAACATTGCAAACTGTATTTACAACATCTTTCAGCAACATGTTTGAAGAAAATCAGACACATTCCAAGACGCTAGCATCTTGACCAGAATCTCTAAACAGGTTATCAAAAATAGGGTTAACATATGTCAGGCTAACTGCTAATTGTTATGCGAGCGTGTGTGTAAAACCTGTACTTGAATGAACAGATGTTCGATAAGCCAACATTACATAGGATAAACTAATATCCCAATCACGTTGCTTGAGATTCACTTCTTTGGTCAGCCTGGTGGCAACGGTTCTGTTGAACAGTTCCACCATACCACCATACCATCACTTTGAGGATGAAAAGTGCGACCGCAATACCAAATCAACAGAAAACCTGTTCTACAAGTATTGCCGCTACTGTACTTGTCGTAGAGCAGGTTGACAAGCTTCACATTTACCGACCCACACCTAAATGATCAGTAGCAACAACAGGCCAATGAAATCGAGCCTTGACTCGTTCACGTGTACGTTCGACAGCTAAATGTCCGCTGTTATCGTGAAGCTGTGCGAGTAATTTTTTCTGATAAGTACGAGGGACAAAAATTTGGTGATCTCTATAAAGAACACCATCCGCAATGTGTAACTGCTCAAAACTTTGAAATAATATTTCACATTGGGATGAAAACGAGAAACGTCTTCTCTAGTTGCATGATACCCACACAATACCCATTTATAGACAACACCTACATTTGGATCAGACTGCTGAGCATTCGAGAGAATCTCCCTATCCCATACTTCTATATCTATTTCAGGAAAGTCAGGTGTTTCGTCACGTATCACGGCTACCAAACATCCTCTCCTAATTTTTCGATGCGGGGATAACTAGGATGGCTCATAGCATCTGCATTACCGTGGTGATAACCACTGCTCTTAGTCCTTCATTGTTAAGTATGTTAGTGTACAGTGAGGTGACATCCATTGCTACTAGAAGTGTACAAGGTTTTGTTGGCCCAAATGCTTCTAGTTGGTTAGTGAAATCTGTAGTGCCTTTCACATATGACTTGATCTTTGTAATATAAACCTTGATGTGTTCATCCACGAAACTGCTGATGAGTTCTGTGGGACAGTCTATGCCACTGATGATTGGTCTGCCTGGAACAAAACAGTTATGTTTGCTTTTGTGTACCTTTGGTAGTAGGTAAAATCTAGCTGTGATTGACGGTTTTGGTAATAGTCTGCTAGCAGTTTATGCATCGATTTCTTTCTCTCTGACTAGTTGGTGTAGTCTTTTTTCTACTAGTTTAGTGTGTTTTGGTGTCAAGTCTTGATTGACGTTTTCGTAGAACCTTATATCTGCTAATTGGCGGTTTGCTTCTGCTATGTAGTCCATTTTATTTTGGACTACCGTTGCTTGTCCCTTATCTGCTTTCTTAATCACTATGGAGTGATTGTTGTGCCAGTTCCCTGTTGTATGAGTGCATGTGGTGGGTGTGGGTTGGAGGTGAAGAAATGTTTAAGACGCATGCATCTGAAAATGCCTGTAAATCAGTATAGAGGCTTCCCGTGTTTGGTTCTGAGACCATAGGGCTAAAGCCTAGACCTTTATCTAATAGACTGATCGTTGCCATGTTGAGGGGGGAGTCTGAGAGGTTGAAAACAAAAGGAGAGGCATAAGTTTCAGAATCTGTATTGACAGCATTATTGTTATAGTTTGGTGAATACAGTGAATGAACATTAATTGAAATGTTGAAACTTAAATTTTGTTTGATTAAGAGATAGTTCTTTTTGAACCGCTAACTTTGTAGTCATGCTCTGGAATCCCTCAGATTCTTGACGGCTTGAAAGAGCTGTTCTATGGCCACATTGCTTCTGGTGTCCATTAGCGGCCTGGGGCCACTGTGTCTGGTTCCCTTATTGTCCCTGCGGTTGGAACTGGCTTGTTGGTGGCTTGGCCCTTGTCTTCTGTCTGGCAAGTTTGGATTCTGGCAGTTATTCCTTCTGGGCTGCCTGTTGGTTTGGCGGCGGTCCGTGGTTCTCTTCATAGGCCTGCGGTTTGGGCTTTGAGAACGGTGCAGGCGGCTGTGCCTGACTGTGAGGCGGCTATTGCGAGTTCTGCTTCTCTGGCAGTTGGTGAGTCGCAGCATCGTTCAAATGCTGCCTTGTAGCTGCTCACCACTTGATATTGTCCCTTCAGATTTTTGCTTGTGTTGTTAAGCAGAAGCTGGGTGAGAGAGAGTTCGAATTCGGTTACATGGGTGGCCCATTGTGTTCTGAACTCGTTATCCTCTCCCTCAGGATTCCATGTTATCCTTGTCGGTTAGTGACTGCTCCAATCTTTCCATTTGATACTCCAGCATTGTGAGCTAAAACACCTACTACATTGCTTTACCAATCTGATTACGTTGTTAATATCATTTATTGAACAATGAGTTCAGCTAGTAACATGTTGCCAAGGGAGACGGAGGTAGTTATACACTGCCATCCTTGTCAGCACTGAGTCTAAACTCAGTGGAGATTGTTATACTGCTCGTCTAGCCCAACACTGACTTGCACACCGCCAAGAAAACACCAAAGGTGACGGTGGCACCACCAGCCGCCATTGGAGTACCCAGTTCATCAACGGTAGACCCACCAAGGGCGCAGGTTGCCAGGGTGCAGAAACGCAGCTGTGTAGAAGAAGATAGCACTCCAAGGTCAGTCTCCAGAGACACACGAGATGGGAACGCAGCTAAATACCAGAGGCCAGCGATCCCAGAAGAAGATCTGGGTGCCTACAGACTGTGGAGAAATGCAGCCTGTAGGCTCACAAAGCTGGAATATCAAATGGAGATCCCGCGTTCAGGCATGTGACAAAGGTATAAAAATCTATGCCATTCCATACGTCATTTAAATGACACATCCTTCGGAGGGGACGTAAAGCTGTCGGTCCCGTCTTTGTGTGTTGTCTGTGCTTTTTTTTTGGGGGGTGGGGGCGGTGTGTGCGTGCGTGCGTGCGTGCGTGCGTGCGTGCGTGTGTGCGTGCGTGCGTGCGTGCGTGGGTGCGTGCGTGCGTGCGTGCCTGCGTGCCTGCGTGCGTGTGTGTGTGTGTGTGAGAGGGGTGGGTGGGGGAGGGGGGGGGGGGTTCATGTCAGTATATCCAGGATGCCATAACTGAAGCCTGTAAGACGCCTATCTAAAAAGGCGGGTGGTGCAGATGCGAGCAGACAGGACATCACTGCGCGGCACAGTTGGCAGCCTGCTCTAAAAAACCAACCTACGTCACAGCTCTCAGCCATGCTGTGGGTGACTCCCCGGTTCACTGTCTAGATTGTATTGTATTGTATTTCGGAAGTCCCTCCTGTTTTAGGAGCACTGCCCAGACTGACAGCGTCACTGATCAGTGAGGTTCATGGTTACATATCCGCACCCCTTGGGGTTGTTTCTACATTTATTTGTAATGTATTTATAGATAGTCTAGATAGTGATCAGGGAGGATGTTGGGCGGGACGGTGTTTTGCATACCACCAAGGGACACCGAGAATTCAGTGTTTTGGTGGCCGGACGTGGTGCTTGTAAAAACGTTGTTTCAACGGAGGTGCTACAACCTACCACTGCCGTTTTACAAAGGAAAGAAGGCTTGTTATGTGCGGAGATAGAGGGGGATGGCGATGCTGCGGATGTGGGAGGCATCGTAGGCATCGACATATATGAAGCCATGCGTTTTGGTGTATGTGTAAAAGCTGAGTTTGGTTGGTAATAGTTGGCCATCGGACGTTGTTGCACGGGGGTTGGGGGACGAGGGGGGAGGGTGGGGGAAGGGGGGGGGGGAGGGTGCGCTGTTGAGCCAGGAAGCGAATACGGGCACCAAGGTGACTCTTCATTCGGTGCCCTTAAGAGTTTTAATGGCTTCTCCAGTTATGGTGTGCTGTGGTCAGGGGCAGGCGTAATAGATGGAGGTCGGTTTGGACACTGTTCCCTCCAATGACCCGGCTGATCGCATCCAAAACAGGTGTTTGGTGGCGGGCTGTGTTGGTAGTGTTCATTGTTCTAAGATGGCTGGTGGCGAGGTTCGTGCTGAGTGTTGTTACTAAATTTGTCAATGCGGAGATCCGTTTGTTGATCTCGTCCATACATTCCTGCATGTTGCTATTACTGTTAATGTTGCGCTGGTTCCCGCACCTGGGGGCTCCGTTGTAGCCTCCTCTGCGGCCATGCCCCCTTCCTCCAGGCGCTTGGTTCTGATTGGAATTCTGGGAAGTGGTCTGTGGTGGTGATTGTGCTGTAGGTGTTGATGATGTGGTGGGAGTGTTGGTTGAGGTGGCGATAGCCGCACCTTCTACCTCATTGATAGGGTGAAGTTGGCACCGGTTATTTTTCCCTCGTTCCAGAAAGTTTTCCATGCGGATTGCGGTGGCCGTCAATTGGGCTAAACTCCTGTGGTCGGCAAGAAAGAGTTTTTCTTTCAGAGCGGGTTCACCGTTTAAGGCATCAATGAAAGTGTCCAAATGGAGATGCGTTACGCCTTCTATATTGGTGCTAGGGTAGGTGCGGGTGACTAGTCTCCTGAATGGACTAGCAAGCTTGGGTAGAGATTCTCCCACGCATCATCGGAGATTCTTAAGTTGTAAGTGGCTTGTTTCTCCGAGAGCTGTATCACCAAATCATTCTGTTAGTGCTCGTTCCAATTGGGTGTAAGTGGGCGTATAATCAGTCCCACGATCCGCAAGAACATGAAGGGCTTTTCTGGAAAGCTTTGCGGCGAGATAGTCACCCATCTGCTGATCGCTCCAGTGGTTAGTTCGACTTATAATCTCGAACTGTATTTTATAATTGGTCCAGTCGCTCTTCCCGCTAAATTCGGGAGGGAGAATGACTCGGCCAAGACCATGGGAAGAATGAAGTGGTTGAAACCTGGGTGGTGGTGGTATCCTGGAGACTGACGAATACTCTGATGCTGGTCATTGTGCGGGTGGTGGTGGTGTTGGTGTTGGTGTTTCCCGTCGATGCCGATGCCGTGGAGCGAGAACACGTGTACTCCAATCCAGTGAAGCCCGCCCCATTGTAGAGCCATAAACCGGCATGGGTCTATGGATGGGAGGCCGAATATTGTGAAAATTATGCGGACCTTCTACTCGTGGTGAGGGCTGATATTCCTCATATGGTGGTGGTGCGGTCGGCTGACGGTCGTGGTGTGTAGCATGACTGATGTACAGGTGAAAAGGTGGTGCCGATTCCTCCTGATGATGCCATGGTGGTCCCCTAGAATATAGTGATGTATTTGATGGGGGCGGCGCGGGAGCTTATCTAGGATATGGATTGTCACCCTGCCATACAGTTTCCATAGATGACATGGGTGAATGATAGTAGTCTGAAGGATTGTAGGTGTGCCCGTATTGGGTCTTTGTTGTGATCGTCCACGATTCGGCCCTGATGGAGTTGTCCTATCGCGGACGTCCCATATAATTCTAAACTCTGTTCCCGCCTGTGAGGCATCCCGGAAGGTGCCTTCACTGATAGGCGAAAACAGGTTGTATTGCGGAGTTGTTGATCCGGCTTGTGAATTTCTGGCATAGTCGGTGAGCATGTGAGCTGGGTATCCATCGTATGACACCACCTCTTGGTCAAGGGAGTCGTCGCTGAATGGAGACGGTATAGAACTAAGCTCACTAGATTGTGTGGGCGTGAGTTCGCTGCGCGTTAATAATGATGTTCTTCGAGCCCCACATCGGGCGCCACCTGTAGCTCGCGGGGTAGTGTTGGGCCATTCCGGTGTCTGGTGTCGACTCGCTGTACCGCATGTGCATGACGAGTGATGACGCTGGTTAGCTTCTGGTCTCAGGGTTATGGATCCTGTGCGATACTGCCCCACGCGTAACAAAGACCGGCTCCTAAGGCCGGTAGAACTCAATCGTTCCGGTGGGGCTGTGCGACCATTATCGCGAACATTAAACACTACAGTCTCATCCCAAGAGTTTGTGTCACCGGTATGCCTGTCCATAGCAATTTCGTGATCTATGGACTTACAAGATTTTATTGGTCACCTAATTAGAATAAGTCTATACAATGATTTTTCCTAAAACAGACCGTCAAGTATGCTAGATAAAAATGAGCATACGAAAATACAAGACATAGAGACAGCCTGATGAACTTTTAAACGTGAGGCTCCCGGAGGTACCACACAGACTCGTAGGTACGCAGAGGTATCCCCACAAGGGCGGCTCCCATACACGAGATAACTAATTAACTTAATATAAGCTAGTATACCTCTAAGCTGAAAGGAAAGAAAATTATCGTCTATAGTGTCGAAAAGGCAAGTGCCTCACACGGGCAATACTGCTAGTGCTAGATTTGGTGAGGAGTATTATCCTCGTGTGGGCCGTCACCACTGAATCCTTGCGAGAAGCAAGTGCCTCACGCGGGCCTCCATCACAGAAAAATGTCGCCATCGTTTAAAGCGGGAGAAGAGTACTGGCCAAAAACGGGGTTTACCATAATATTCAACCAAAATGCTGTAAAGAAAAGAACATGCCTAGTGAAACTATGACTATTATGTTGCGTGCTGTTTTACGTGAAGACGGGATGAGCGATTCCCGAAGGATTCCCACGTCACCATCTTATGTAGTTTTCAATATGCTGAATTAGTAGTTGCTGCTTTTATTTATGGGGGCGTTCTTCTATGCCTCACCTCATTTACTTTTTAGAGACAAGAACTATTTTAGGCCGCAAATGGCTGGCGTCTACGTAGCTTTTAGATACAGCTGCGTTGAGAACAGATGTCCTACGGCATCAATACTGAAGACAGCGTGCATACATGTTACCTCGCAAGATCTCCGAACTGGGTAAGAATCCGGACATCTTGCTCCGTAACCACATAAAACGTCACAGGACATTGGTTACTTTTCACAAAAGCAAGTTTAGGCAACTAATCTATCGCTATGGTGGGAGTAAGAGAGACGAATACCCACCATGAATGCCCTTCCCGTGAGGGCGTGGCAGATCTTAATATCATGCCAAGACATTCTCACAGAATTCGGTGGGGATGCGCATCTCGCCCGTCACCAGGTCCTACGGAGGTATCTTTTTAACCTGATGTTACGTTTAAGCGCAAGTTGCCCAGTTATGAACTGCGGTGCGGGAGGATTGTCCAGCAGATAAAAGGAAATAATAATTAAGATATGTTTTCGCAGTGCTTCCTACCGTGGCAAGGATAACTAATTACTAGGTATCCGAAGATACACGAGAAATGTATGTGACACCACACCCTGGTCATCACCGCTCGGAAACCCCAATGGTTTCCCAGGGTCGGATCAGTCCATGGTGCGGATAGGGACATCCAAACAATTAAGACACCATAGGGCTTAATGGAACATAACCAAAGACAAAAACTTATAAATATGAGGCCCATTAGGTATGTTGACCAATTTTACACAACCTAGCCGGAGTGCGGGGCTAAATTATCGCAACTCTCGGAAAAGAGGCGTACTCTATGTGTCTCATAACGAAGAAATTATCTCTAATCATATTAAACCTATCCTATCAAGCTGAATAGAAAGGCTTTTAGTCGGTAGCATGCCGGGCTAAACAGAGCTATAGCACGGACAGCGACCTCAGTGAAAAATTGTTGGTGGCGGGAGAGCGTGCTGCATATATAAATGTTGCTGTATAGTGTTTCCTACGTGCACTGCAGTCCTATATTTTTCTATAAATAAACAAAACATATAAACTGATGGCTACTTGCCATATATAAAACTAACCAGAATAAACAATACAATGTAAAATGGTCAGAAAAATATATAAAGTACAGGTTGAGAAACCTACTATGGTGCGGTTAGTAAAACACCTTACAGAATATAAGAATAACTATAAACAGATACAGAAATTATAACTAGCGGTCCTAAGAGCGTTACGGTGCCTTTTAGTCATCGCGACCGTTTATACAGATAAAGTATAATTATTAAAGCTGTAATTAACGGAATAATTAAAATGTTAAGCATAGTTACTTGAATAATCGGTAGCCATTCCTAAGCATGGGCTATCGTGTTACTGAAATTGATACGTCATCCTTGGTGTGACATGAGTTGACGCATTCTCTGGGAGCTGGAAAGTTCCCGCATGCCGGTTCCCGCAAACAGGATTTCTGCATGCAGTCCAGGACGGGAGCGGATCGATCTCAGGACTGTAATCACAATATAGAATGTCTAACGAGTAGTCAGTAAGTGATACAATAACATTACAGCTAAGACGAAGGTTCCCATACACAGATGGTACAGATGGAAGTTAATAACAACCTGTTCATAAGCGGGGGTTGTTAAATATGGGGGAAGATACGTAACTTAGCTTAACGGGGCGGGGCATGTCAGTTAGCTCTGCAGATGTACCGGGCAAAGTTCACTTGCTGCGGTCAAAAGGTTAAAATAAACCTGCACGAGATCAGTGCTGGGAAGGTTGGATAACTACTTATTAGCTTGGCCAGCAGATCCAGCGAGTCATCCACCAAAGAACATCGCTGCCTCTACATCTGTAGAATCACATATTCAGGCCGGGAAAGGCCTCACCGCAAGTTTGTGTTCCGAGTTAGTTCTTGATGTATTTGTGAACAATATTCAAATGTTCCAAAAATGCTCCGACACAATCGGGAGATACAAAATTGCTTTTAGTGTGGTGGATTGGACTGCTGCTGTGGCTACGGGAGAGAAACTTTCCGAGACAGAAGTAATCTGCTTAATGCCTGTCTTGCTGATAGTAGCTGACACAGATCCAACCTATTCGGCCCCTGGCCGAGGATGCTCTCGAGTTCTGAATTTCATCTCCTTTCATACTACCTGTGACATCATAGGCGCAGGTTTCAACCAATCATCGGTCGAGTACTAGCCAATCAGCGTGTAGCTAATAATGACGCAGTCGAATGTTCTAGAACATTCTAGAATTTCTGCGTACACATGGTTACGACGTCACAGCAATATTTTGAAGATAATCAAAAAGGGGGTTTCCGTGGATAACTCAGCCATTTCTTAATTGATTTTGAAATGGTTTACAGATTCGGAAAGCCCGTCGAATTCTGGTCTTGATTGATGCCAGATTCGGCGGGGACAAGTAATTAGAAAGGTTTACAATGTACCTACTCGGTACACTAAAAGCGCCATCCTATCTTGGTCTTGAAATACGCGCTCTGTCAAAAATAGTATTAAGCGTGCACATGCGCGTTACGCGCTTTAACGAACTTAGTCGTTTTTACAATGCAATCTCTCTCATAGGCCCATACACGCTTATAGCTCTACCCAGGGGGGGGGGCATGTTCAGGGAACGAATCCAGGACAGGTGGCGTGTACCCAGCTTAGCTGGTACGGCTGACACCTGACCAGTTGATCCGAACTACATATTTACTGAGCTAAGAACTTCGGTTTTGATGACTATCCACGTTTGTTCGGTGTTCTTGCCTTCTAGCTTTCTGTTCCAGTCGATTTTTGCCATTTCGCTTCTCATCTTATCGTAGTCATCCTTGTCATAGAGTATTTTTTAGTCTTAGTTGGATTATCATCTGTGTAGCATTTAAGCTTGAATACTAGGCAGCTGTGGTGGCTTTTCCCTAGTGGTGGTAAGTGTTTGATTTCTTCTAGCATACTCTCTTTATTTGTCAAGACGAGGTATAGGATACTGGGTTGCTGAGTGCCTCTATGGTGTGTAGGAGTTTGCACATGTTGGTATAAGAAGCAGTCGCGTACGCAATCGAGGAACTTACTTTTCATCATGAGGTGAAGTCCCATCTCTGCAGTTTATTTCTGGATAGTTGAAGTCTCCCATTAGGAGGATATGGTTATGTTTAGATTGTGAAGCATGTTTTAACATGTCTCTTATGTTGGTGTTGTTAGGGATAGTGCTGTTTGGTGATCTATGGATGTATCCAATTAGAATACTATCTGTGTTGAAAAGTTGTATTTCTATCCATGCAGATTCCTGCGTTTCTTTTGTACCGAAGCTTGTTTCTTGGCAATTTACCATTTGTTTAGCATATATACAGATGCCCCTACTTTCTGTGTATTCTATGTTGATGAGCAAGTCATATCCATCTATGCTCAGTTCTGATTCTGCGACTGGATTGTTGGTGTATTTTGGCAAAACTTATGTTACTGCAATGATGTCTGGGTTGATCTCAGTGATAAGTACCTGTAGTTCATTACGTTTGTTTAGGAGAGAGTCTGCGTTTAAGTATGCACATGTGAATCCAGTCTTGTTGGTGGAGTTAAACATATTTACATTTACCAAATTTTTCACACCTTTTTTACATGGTGAACATTACTGGTGTTGTTTACTTTCTCTCTAGGTGTTGGTTCATCCGGATTAGCCTTCCGTCCTTGGTGATAATCCATCTCATGGTATCCTTCTTTGCCTCGGACTCCTGTGTTTTCAGGTCTGTTCTTTCCTCAGGATTGAGGGTTGTTCTTGTTCGACCCGTGTCATGTCTCATTTTATGAAGATCTGCCTTAAGTTGGCATCTTCACTTTCCCCAAGTCTCCGTGCACTTTTCAATAGCTCGTTTTTTGAGGTGGTATTGTCTACAGTTACTCGAAGTGGTCCTGGACTGTTGTCGGTGCATTTTTTCTCCAGGCGTACCAGTCTACTTATAGTGATTTCATGTTCAAGATAGAGACTTTCTTGGAGTTCTTCCACTGCCTTGATGTCATCGACTTTCCTCACTAATGGGCCATCTGATTTGGTTTCTGGTACATTGAAAAGTATTAGGTTTAGTTTTCTTCACTCTCTGTCCTCTATTTCGCTGACACTCTCTCGCAACAATCTGCTCGTGTGTTCTTCTGTAGGTCGTATTCTATTGGCTGCGACTGCTCCTGCCTCTGGCCCACTTGCTATTGCACCCATCTCTAGTTTTAATATTCTTTCTTCTTGATCGCTCATCTGCTTTTTTACTTGCTCCATTTCTTTTTCAATTCTTACGTTTACCGCGATATCATTTAATTGTTTTGACCTGCTTCCTGACGTTATCAATTTTCAGTTCTAGGTTTTGGGCAACAGTTTTAATTGTGCGGAGACGATTTACTGCGCCTCTGTTGCAATAACTACAATACCAATGTAATTGACATGATGTATCCTCTCTAAAGCTATCATAAACTGAAGTTTGGACGTTTTGGCAGATGGAGTGGGGGGGGGGGGGCTACGTTATACCAGCTCACGCATATCTCACATTCTAATGCTTGATCATCAACCCGTACTTCACTCATGCAGTCTCTGCACACAGTTTTCTCATCAGTAATTGTCCCCGTCTCACTCTCATCATCAGAACATTCATGGTCAGATTGGCTTAACTCGCTTGATGTCTTCGTGTTCACCTTACCTCGTTGTGATTAGCGAATATCATGTATTTTCTTATCCTTATCCTTGTTTGAGTCAAGTCTTGTTTTTGGTGTTTTTCTACCGTCCATTTTACTTCTACTTATGGAGATTCCCATATCCAATAAGTGATGTCACTGTTTGTTGATGTAACTATGGATGCAGTAATACTGATATGGTACCGTTGATGTGATGAAAAATGTTCCAAAGATTACTTATTTGAACTGCGATCGCTGATATTTCATGTATGCCTTGTTGTCAATACCAATGGTGTTGCTCGATTCCCTTTTAAGGGTGGAAATTTAGTGGAAAACCGATTTTAAACACGAGAGTTGACTCCCAGATCAAAAACCTGTCCGCACCCGGCTATGCTAAAATCCGGATCTCGTTGCTCGTTATTACTATGGAATGTGCATGTCCAGCAGCCGTCAGCTGCGGTGTGCTGCCTACAGCTGCTGGACTTGGCTTTAAATGTTGTTTTATGAGATGAGCATGCCCAACAGCCGCCAGCTGCGGTGCGCCGCCTATAGCTGCTAGGCACTGGTTTAAGTGTTAGCTGCAGTGTGCCACCTGCACTTTAAGTCCAGCCTGCGCTCCAAATTTACATAACAAATTTCTGTGTTTGATATCCTATATATTGACTTTATGCAGATTCAAGATTCAAGATTCAAGATTCAAGATTCAAGATTCAAGATTCAAGATTCAATAATTCCAACTTAATCATACGAGGTTGTCCACCTAAGGCAGTGCCTATTGTTATGGCGGACACCTTATACACATATATACAGGTATATATAAATTAGACAAGACAGTACTTACACAAACAATTATAAATTCAGACATTACATTTACTACTTCCTTATTAACCCTTTGACCCTTGATCCACATAAACAGTTTAAATTTCAAAAAGGAAATATGTCAATTCGCGGGTCAAGAGGAGACCACCCCTCCCCACACCCCCAGCACCCTCCCACACCCACACTGCCCACTCCAACCCCCCCCCCCCCCCCCCCCCCCCCAGAGTTCACCACTGGTTCAATTATCTTGTCAGTCATTACAGTGGAAAGAAAAACTCCGGGAGTGGGCCTCTCTCAGTCCGCGAACCAACATATAATACTGTAACAGCGGGGTGTGTGTAAGAGTTAGTCACTTGGGTTATTATTATTATTATTATTATTATTATTATTATTATTATTATTATTATTATTATTTGGCGATACATATGGGTAGTAATAAGGACAAGACAGTTACGTAACAGACAAGCACAGAACATAGTCAAGTTCAATAATATACATGGATGTCTATGATTATAGATACAACAATAAACATATATATATTTTTGGGGGAGGGTACTTTTACTTATAATGATGATATACTGTTTGCAGGATGCTGGCTAATGGGGAGCATCCTTGGACAAGGGAAGGGGGATGGAGGGGAGGGGTGCTCATTCTCCTGCTCGTCCTGTAGTTTGTTACTATGGTAATTGAAATTATTTTTGGATATAATAGCAAGTGGAATCATCTAGTCATAATTCTAGTAGTAGTAGTAGTGGTAGTAGTAGTGGTAGTAGTAGTAGTAGTAGTAGTAGTAGTAGTAGTAGTAGTAGTAGTAGTAGTAGTAGTAGTAGTAGTAGTAGTAGTAGTAGTAGTACATGTAGTAGTAGTAGTAGTAGTAGTAGTAGTAGTAGTAGTAGTAGTAGTAGTAGTAGTAGTAGTAGTAGTAGTAGTAGTAGTAGTAGTAGTAGTACATGTAGTAGTAGTGCTAGTAGCAGTAGTAGCAGCAGAAGTAGCATCAGTATTAGTAGCAGGCCAATAGTTTTTTCAAAACAAGAAAAGAAGCATGTTATATAGATAGAAAAGGTTTTCTGTCAAATACTATAAAATTATTTGGACCAATAGACATCGCTGTCCTATTAGACAGCAATGTCTTAGGATCCAATTATGCACGAGTATAAAACAGCATTTTTTACCTTGTTTTGTAGACGATTCGGGCCATTTTTGAGCTGTACTGCATGAGTTAGATAATACTAGTATGTGTTAATCAAGTAGTTTTTTTTATTGTTTCCTTGCACAATTTTGTTGATAGAATTTACTCACGTGTTTCCTGTTTTGTGTTGTTCCATAGTTTAGTGGCTGCAAATGATATTCGGTGATTTCCTATGTCTGTCCGTGTGTATTGCTCATGTAGTTATGTTTGCTTCTAGTGTTATGTTGGTGGATGTTAACATTGTTTATAAAGAAGGGAGAAACTAGTTGTGGATCATTTTCGGTATCATGTCTACAGTCTACATCATATTCGAAATATTAGTCGAAGAGATATGCTGAGTTTGTCATATATGAGTCCAATGTGGCCTTGAATTCGGCTAAGTTCTTAGCGTGGATTAATTTTCATTTAGATTTTATACATTTCTTCATTATCAGTAGGGGTTATGAACATTGAGGATGGAAGTCCGTGACTCTGTCCGGGATTTATTTGATCGTTCCGCTTGTTCGCGCGGTCCGGCTATCTGCGTGTTAGGGTTGCTCCATAATAAATGACTAACTAAAATTTATTGAAAAAATTCCATGTCTTTCTGCCATTCCGATGGAAGCATATGATGTGATTGCAAACCAGCCAGTTGTCATTGACAACGTAAGATGTCTCGATCATTGGAGATATTTCTCTGGATCTTAGCAATCATTAGACATATTTAAATTTGGTACCAGTTTTCGGTATTCTTAATGGTACCAAAGCCTACCGGCTGAGTGCCATTGACTTGAATGAGTGCGGAGCTCGCATTACAGACTTCCGCTCACAGACTCAGTAATATACCAGTAGTGTATTCAGAGCGCGAAAAAACGTTTTCTGTGATGTAACAGTGTTCAATAATGTGTCGCATACTCCCTATACTTCAGTTTAATAATGTTATGCTATCTCAGGATTAGTCTCTATGAAGAGCCGCAGTCTACAACTGCGTCTCTAACATCTGCCTATCGATTCCTGTCTGGATTTTCCGCCGAAACGGTCCATATTTAACACGCCTTTTTTTATACGAAAACTGGATATACATGCGAAACGAACTATGCAGTCAATAAAAATATATCGGCAACATCAGATTGCCGTAAATAGTTTAGTGAATTATTCTCTTTAAACCATTTAGTCTTCGTTTTATTCAAAGTAAACAACAGGCACGTTTGTCTGCGCGTACATTCTGTTTTTTCGTATCTTCTCGCTTCGGTTGACGACTCACGTGACGAGCGAGTCCGCGCTAAAACACGGATCACGTATTGCGTTGCCGGACGAGGTTGAATAGAAAAGGTCTGATTGAAAATATTTTATTTTAAAATTGTTTAATAAATAAATGAATAATATTAATTATATTAGTAATAATCATAATAATAATCAACATAATAATAATAAGAATAATAATAATAATAAGAAGAAGAAGAAGAAGAAGAATAAATAATAACAATTTGATGTTAAAAAAATAAAAAATAAAATAATAATAATTATTATTATTAATAATAATAATAATAATAATATGAAGAAGAAGAAGAAGAGGAAGAAGAAGACTTTTCAAGTTACTTTATTACAATTCACGTGCCATTAAAACATATCACAAATTCATATCACAGTCAATCAATATAATATTAGGTCAGTAATAAAATAAAATAAGCGGATTGATATCACATAAAAAAATTAAAAATATGATTCAAAATACAGTGTTTCATGTAAGAGGCTTTAATAACAGCTATATTCCATAAAAAATAAGTGCGTTGTTTTCAACATGACAAATAAACTTGTTGACACCCCAAAAGTTTTTAAAAATTTCCAAAGAATCTATGTTCAAATGATGTTGAAACTCAATATGTATACGTGATCGTAATCTAGATATGCATTCACGAAGCGGGTCTGTCTGATGAATTTCATCTAAGAGGCGTTGTCTGGTTACATACGTTGCCATTTTAGCATTCGCTATAATCCAATTGCTGAGACGATGACGTATTTTACGCTCGCATTTAGCAGAGCATTTCGGACAAGGCATACCTTTTATATAGTCATTCATTGTAAAGGTTTCGCTCTCCTGTAATTGCAAAAACGTTCTTCTAACAGCTAAAAGCAAAGGCTGAAGGCGTGGACAAGTTAAAAACATATGAGTTATATCTTCCCGCTCACCACAATAAGGGCAGTTATCATCAGGGTGGTAACCAGCATGAAAAAGAAATACTCCTGTGTTTAACGCATTACGCATAACTTTCCAGGACAAATCACCTTCATAACTCGTACATGGATATTCATAAAAACAGGAACAATTCTCTAGCGACGTAATATCTAACGATAACACATCTGCCCATATACTATTATTAGGGTTATGTAAGCTATTCGAATAACAATGCAGCAATGAGAGTTTATAGATGTCTTTCTTACAAATAGTGGGAAGAGACACACAATATTCGAAGGCATCGCTCATACAGGAAAGTTCGATTTGGTATACAGACCTAGGAATGTCATCAGGACGTTTTAATAAGTCATTCCATTCAGACGGAAAACTATTCAATAATTCGTTAAGATTATTTTGGAGAATTCTTTTAGACCGATTGCAAATTTTCTGACACAGCTCATCAATTGAAATTCAAAATGGAATTCATCAGACAGACCCGCTTCGTGAATGCATATCTAGATTACGATCACGTATACATATTGAGTTTCAACATCATTTGAACATAGATTCTTTGGAAATTTTTAAAAACTTTTGGGGTGTCAACAAGTTTATTTGTCATGTTGAAAACAACGCACTTATTTTTTTATGGAATATAGCTGTTATTAAAGCCTCTTACATGAAACACTGTATTTTGAATCATATTTTTATTTTTTTATGTGATATCAATCCGCTTATTTTATTTTATTATTGACCTAATATTTAACATCAAATTGTTATTATTTCTTCTTCTTCTTCTTCTTCTTCTTCTTCTTATTCTTATTCTTATTATGTTGATTATTATTATGATTATTACTAATATAATTAATATTATTCATTTATTTATTAAACAATTTTAAAATAAAATATTTTCAATCAGACCTTTTCTATTCAACCTCGTAGATTGTTCAATCTACAATCGGGCGCCGTCCGGCAACGCAATACGTGATCCGTGTTTTAGCGCGGACTCGCTCGTCACGTGAGTTGTCAACCGAAGCGAGAAGATACGAAAAAACAGAATGTACGCGCAGACAAACGTGCCTGTTGTTTACTTTGAATAAAACGAAGACTGAATGGTTTAAAGAGAATAATTCACTAAACTATTTACGGCAATCTGATGTTGCCGATATATTTTTATTGACTGCATAGTTCGTTTCGCACGTATATCCAGTTTTCGTATAAAAAAAGGCGTGTTAAATATGGACCGTTTCGGCGGAAAATCCAGACAGGAATCGATAGGCAGATGTTAGAGACGCAGTTGTAGACTGCGGCTCTTCATAGAGACTATCTCAGGAGATATATATATATATATATATATATATATATATATATTGATTTAAAATCTTTTTCTGGGAAAGCACGCTGTACCCCATATTTAGGTTGGCCTTGGGTGGGGGAGGGGGGGGGGTGGTCGGGTGATGGTGGACTAGATTAATTCCCGCCCTCACCTTACAGTAAATAAACAACGACTAATTTCTTTAACGATATAATGATTTATGTCATAAATTAATTAATCAATGTGCTGGAAACTACTCAGAGCATATCATTTTCCAATTCTTACAGGGGAGGCGCATGACGCCTCACTACCCCCACCACCATTGGGAACCTAACCCAGACCGTGACTGCTAGGTTGGACACACCCCATAATAGAATCGTAAATCCACCATGATGGTGAATTTATTATTAAACTCCAGATTTATGAGTGTTATTTTCACAAATTGTGTGTTTTGTGGGGTCAGAGACAGAAACAGGGGGGTGGGGGGGGGTAGAGAGCATTATGCCCCTAAAGGTTTTAGCTGGTGTGTTGAGGAGGAGGCGTGGTGGTTAAGACAATTTCTTTTCCTGCCAGAAACTTTAAGAATGTATAATAGTCAGTAAATAAAATAAAACTAAATACACAGTCATTCTCAAATAGCTGATCAGTACAGTATATTTTAATATTCAACTGCAAAAATATCTGAAATTTACAGTGTTAGGGAATGTACATTTCAGTTACTTTGCATAATGTAACTATGGTTACATTTTAGTTACGTTAGTTACTTTGTTTGATAAGTATTATTATGAAGAACTATATAACATAACCCATCATAGAAAGTGTACGTAGTCAAACAATTTGAGATATATAATAGAAACAAAATACCACTAAGTCTATAACCTGGTTAATTTAAAATAGGAATTTATATATTTTGAAAATAATTTACTACTTTCATGTTGTAATGACAAATTCATTCCGAGCAGATAATGTGTTGAATATTTTAGGCTAATTTTATTGAAGGCTGTTGCTTCATATGGCAGCAACAGGTTTGTTGCAGTCAAATTAGTTTCAAAATATTCAACAGCTTTACGCCACACTAGTCATTGCACAAGCCCTTACAACAAATTTAAATTTGCGTGCTATAGTAAAATGGTTAATAGCTGGACGTATTTAAAAATTTTGAATTGTTCTTTAATCTGTATCAGCACACTTATATAAATGAAGCTGGGCGTATGTATAATTGCTGAGCTATGATGTCCTTAGCGGGCCTAATCAATAGTATAGAAAGCGCATAACAGGACATGCTGTTAACACGTACTGTACTGCAGGGTAGGCTTGCGCGATTTTTCGATTTAATCGTGAAGTTCGATTTATTCTTAAAATCGCGATTTTTACGATGTAATTGAGGAAAAATCGGAAAATCGTCAAAAATTTCATGTTATTTTAAAATCTGAAGTGTGTACTTTTCCGTCGCATTTTATCAGTACATGAATACAATTAAAATCGATTCACGCCTGTGTTCCTTGTGTTTATATCCCGCCATACTAATCACAACACAAAGTGCTACAATAAACAAGTTAACAATAGCGAGGTAACACCTTTGTCATTGAGAAAACCAGCTAGTTACTCCGTCGAATCGCCATATAATTTTCTTTCTTTCGCTGCAGACCCTGAGTCTGTCGTGAAATGCCAAGTATATACTTAGTTGCAGAGTGTTAGGCAATCAGTGAGCATAATTCTTTTTAATTCTAGAGTTAGCAATTTCAGGCGGTGTAATAATTTTTTCTTTTTAATTCGGTTGTCGTGTCAAATTAAAGAAAATAAAGAAACAGCATTCCAGATTGTTTGATTTTGAACTGTGCGTTCTGCTGATTACTCTTAAATGTAAATCATACATTCTGAAAGCAACTATAAACTGCACGAAAGGACGAGTTTACGCCGTTACACTCGTACCTACTCAAAGCTAAAGTCCTATGTATGTGGATTGCGCAGTATCTTCCCGGGTACTAGCGTATTAGCATATTAGCGTCTTCCCGTTACTCAGGTGATGACCTAAACTCGTCATACAAAATGAGGTTATAAGCAGAAGCTGATACATCGTGTAATTTTTATTTATTTTTTCTCGGCGACATTTTATCTCAAATTTTGATGAAATAAATAATGTTTATTAAACTATACGCAATATTTAAGTGGTCCCAATTAATAATTTCACTCCCGTGATGATGGATATAATGTATACATTAAACATAGACGTAGGATGGTAAGAATTCGTCGCATGAAAATGTGTTCTAATTTCGTGATATTTTTGTATCATTTATTTCAACGTTTTCTAGAAACAAGTCACGTTACCCCCGTTTAAACTTTTTTTAATAAAATCGATCGCGATGTTTCAAAGCAAAAATCGCGCAAGCCTACTGCAGGGTTTGACTCGCTTTATAATTCAACTTGTTGTGGTTTTAATCCATTTATCCTTTTAACATGTTAGGGTTAGTGTTTTGAATTTGGACAAAAAGGCTTCAGCGCAGTCATCTTGAGAATTTCCAGACCAATGGACAATTTTTTTTTAATTTACCGCTGGAATGACAAGCCTGATTACTGAGCCAGACATTCCAACTTGATAAATAAAAAAAAATAATCTCATCATCTGCAAATAGACATTTTCTATGTGAAAATTGAAATATTACTGAAATTGAGCATTAAAATTTTAATTTCACTTCAAGAGTATACTTACCTCACTAACACTCTTTGATATTTCCTAAATATCGGCTTTCACTCAATAAACCTCAGTTTAAAAAAGGTAGGTTCCTCTACTGGGCAGGGAGTCAGTTGACAGTCCAGCAGATGCCAGCCCCAACCTCGTGCATGCGCAGTCTGACACTTCCTCCTTTCCAATTTATTGGCTAATTGACACATGCTGTTTTGTTTGATTTCTAACAATTTTAAGTGTTCTAGAGTTCCTTTTAAATCATGTCTGAACATGCTAAATCGCCTGAGGCCACACCGGGATCAAACAAGGTGAATTAAGTATTGAAACCTATGGGGAAAATATACGTTTGTGGCATGTTTTCGTCATTTATTGATGTACAAAAACAAAATTGGGTAGATGTGTTCATTTAGGCAACATCTATTGGAGCTATAAATCTGAAGTGGCCACACCCTTAGACAAGGGCCATAACTCTGGTTCATTAAGGCGTTTTTAAGCATTGAACCATATTATGCCTATGGGGGAAAATACATGTTTTCACCAATTGTTGAGATTAAAACCAAATTTAGCAAATATATTCCTTCAGTCAAATATCTATTTGAACTATGAATATAAAGAGTCTGCACCTTTAATCAAGGGCCATAACTCTGGTTCATTAAGTCAAACTGTTGAACCCTATGTTGAAAATTTATTTGTTTCGTTAACTTTTGATGGATTAAAACAAAATTTAGCAGATATGTTTCTTCAGTCAAATATCTATTTGCCCTATGAATATGACGAAGCCACAACTTGAATTAAGTGCCATAACCCTGACTCTAGGCATTTTTCAGTATTGAACCCTATGGGGAAAATTATCCGTGTCACGTTTCGTAAATTGTTAATGGATTAAAACAAGATTTGTCAGAAATGTTCATTTCGTACACTTAAATAATTTGACAATAGTGTCATGGATGGCTGCCCCGCTGATTAATGGTTCTCTGCCTGTTGGTCAATCATGTCAATAGTCTTGCATTTCCCCATCAAAACATTTAACTGTGACCTCACCATTGCCCCTTTGGTAAAGGTAAGTGTTGTAACACATGAACTATTGATCAATAGTGGCAGTGATGTCTGCCCCATTGATCAATGGTACATTTCCTGTTAGTGAATAATGGCACTGACACCGTTATTCTTGCGTTTCTTCATCCAAATTATTTACTGTAACCATTGTCCCGTTGGTAAATGCCATCTGCTGTATCAATAATGTCATGGATGGCTGGCCAATTAGTCAATGGTACTTTTCCCATTGGTCAATAGTGTCAAGGGCACAAATATTTTTGTATTACCAGAATAATGTTTGCTTGTGACCATTGGCCCATTGGTAATTGGCATCTGTTTGTACATTTGAATAATTTTGATAATGGTGTCAGGAATGTCTGGTCCATTGATCAACGGTACTTTTCCTGTTGGTCAATAATGTCAATTGACTGCATGGATGTTGTCAAGGAATCCGCAGTTAAGTGAGGCTTTTCTGAGCAAGCAGCCATGTTTATGGCAAAAGCCAGAAGGGGGTCAACCGCCAGAGCATATAATTATAAAATCAACAGATTTGCAGAATGGTGCTCACAGAGATGTATTAATCCAATGGATTCATCTATTCAGGTAGTAGCCGATTTCCTCTGTCACCTGTAGTATGCCTACAGCCATAAACCTAATTCTATTGCTGGATACAAGTCAGCTTTAATGTCTGTTATCCCTTGCTTGGCAAGTAGGGGAAGTGACGAAGTAAGTAGTTTAAATACTTTAATTAAAGGCATGGGTAATCTAAGACCAAGAAATCCACCAGCGATTCCGTCTTTGAGTTTATCTCTAGTGCTTCAAGTTCTAGCTGATAAACCCTTTGAACCACTAAGTTCCATTTCATTGAAATTGTTGACACTTAAAACTATTTTTAATTGCTGCAGCCTTGGCAAGGTGAAGAAGCGAAATTCATGCCGTATCCGCCGAGGCAGACCATTATGTGGTTACACAGGAAGGCCTTAGGCTCCTACCTAGGATTAATTTTATGGCATCAGTCATTGAAATGCCCTGTTCAACCTATAATTTTACCAGCTTTGACTAGATATGATCCTACATCAAAATCATGGTGCCCAGTCTGCGCATTAAACTGGTACAAACAACGTACCCAGGAATGGCGGATGGACCCCATTTCATTATGGTTGTCATATATTGAACCCCATGGAAGGGATCCAAAGACACCATTTCCAGGTGGAATGTATCCAGTTTTGCCACAAATCCTCCACTGGTAAGCAAGTTGACATGGCCAAGGCTCACAGTATCCATCGCGTAGTGCATCCACCACCCTGTTTAACAGGGTTTCGGTGGGTGACATTATGTTGGTAGTCCAGTGGCAATGTGAGTCAAATTTTACCGACTATTATCTTTTGTGACACCACTAATCCTCTCGCCTTATCGACTTTGAAAAAATAATTAGGTGTACATAGTATAGATGAGGTTTTCTCACTGTTTATAGACAGCGTATTTAAACAATGGAAACAACCACTTGTCCGTGCTACAGCATTCTTCACAAAAGGGAAGTTGATGGCATCGGCAAAGATTTCAAGGTCAGTTTTGTATCGTGTTGTTTTTTGTCCTTGTCATGTTATCCTTTATGCTAATATGGTGATGGTTGGTGTTTTATGGGGTTCATTTCCTGAGAGTATACGAAAATGAAGCCTTTTCGTCCGATGTCCTATAGTGCTTAGAGAGCATACGGGACATTAAAGTCATAACGTCTCCTTTCCCAAGAATGGCAGGAGTGGTGTCGGGTGTGGGTGGGGTGGGTGTGTGTGTGCGAGCGCATATGACATATGGTCTTTTCTCTCATCCATCGGTTGTGTTACCCGATGTTCAATTCATTTCATAATTGTGCTATTTTCAATTTTTAGGTGTTGTTGCTTCAAAAGCAAAAGGGCATGGGAAGAGCTGGTCTGTTGACCTCGCCTCCCTCCCGCCGAATTCACTGACGAATTCTCCTTCGATCAATATTTACCATTCTATTACTTCTGATAACAAGCTATCATGATAGCTGGCTCTAGGAATCTAGGCTTAGTAAGCTTTACCGGCTCCTGGAACCGGGTACCCGGTCCCAACAAACGGGTTGCCAGTGAGGCTCATTCTTGTTTGCATAGCAACAAGAGCACACATACTTTCTTTGCATTTGGAAATATCTTAGTGAATTTAAAGTTTTTCTGAGTCATTTTCTGTGCCTTTGGTAGCTGTTTTTCGCTTCAAGGATTATTGGATTATCATGGAAGGAGCCGTTGAATCTCAGGTCATATATTTCCGTGTTATTCCATAGTTGTAAAAAAACTTAAGTCTATAAAATTTCGTCTGTGTCGCATGTTCCAATTTCTGACCCCGAATCTGGGATGTGTGTTAACAACGAAATATGCCAGATTGGTCGCCTTCTTTTAATCCCAACAGGCGATCGGCAGATATGAAATAAGGTGTCGGCTATACAGTGTTTTTAACACGAAAATCGACTGACGTCGTTCTCCGTATTATCCGAGCGGGTGACGTCACACCCAGGTTATTCTCAAATTTTTATGTGAAGAAAATGTTTCATTAATTCGCACATCTTGTTCTGGGTACTGCGTACTTCATTTGTGCCGGAAAACTTTGGAATTTTCAAGTTTTGCGTGCTATCACGATCTGTTTGCAATGATCAGTGGTTTCAAAATTCTTGATTAAGATGTGTGGTCTGCAGTTTTACCGTGTTTTACAGCAGTTTTTTACATTTTGTTGTTTTCTTCACATATCGTTTTGGCCTTCGTTTGAGAGTACAATTTAAAATTTATTGTTAAATATACCACGAAAGCTATTCGATATGGTTCCTGGTTCCGTTTATACATCCGTCGGGATCAGTATATGGGTGTATTCATGTCCGCTTCGTTCTTGTCGTCGTAATCTATCAATCTTTTCCGTAACGTTGCAGGGTGGGGTGCTGGAGGGTTACAGCTTATTTATGGTCAAAATTTTTGAAAATAATGTGTTTGCCTTCCATTATTGTTTCGTTCCGCTTGCTTATTTTAGGTTTTGTGCTTATTTTATAGGCCAACCCTACCCCGCCATCTTGCCTGGGGTGTCACAAATTTGTCACGGTAATATATAAAGACCATGTCTGTTACCGTTGTTCTCCTGTAATATCGATAATAGGTGTGACATATGTTCAGTGTGGCCGGTTGATATGTTGGTCAAGTTCCTTTCCCAGAAGGACTTGGCATGGTCTGATGCAGGGTCATGCGGTCCGAAAGTAAATCGTGGAGCATCCGTTTCAGCCCCTGGGGGCGCTCCATGTCTGCAACCGGAGGCTTCGGAGATGGCACCTCCTGCGTGGTGTAGACCTGCTATGCAAGGTTTCTTGCATAGCGTCCTTCCCACGCTGGTGTCGTCCATGATGCCAAAAGTTGTAGGGCAGTCTCTTCCCATGCTTGGTACGAACCCTGTCGTTGGACATGATTCTGGACTGGTTACCGAGGGAGCCATCTCGTATGGCTCCCTGGCAGTCCCGTCGGGTTCGGGCCTGATGGGTTCTGTCTCTCTGCGGCCACCTCCGGATGGTCCAGTAGCGGTGGCCGGTCCGTCAGGCATGGGAGCCGTTCGCCAGAACGGATCCGGTGACTCCTCATCTGGTGACGACTCTTCGGGGTCTGAAGATGAGGAGGCAGAGGAGGAGAGATTGCTACGGCCTGAGATGCCGCGGGTGGAGAGCATGGAGGTCGATTCCATCCTGGACGGAACCGCCCTCCATCTGTCTGGCTTGGCGCAAGCCAAGACAGTCGCTCCGCCCATGGTTGAGGCCACACCGGTACCGGGCAGCCGTCCAGTGCTGGTTGGTTTGCCAACACGGTGGCGGGTGTTTCTGGCCAGGCTGGATACACGCCTGTCTCGCCTGTTCCAGCGGCCACACATGGGGTGCTGTTAGCACCTGTGTATGGCCACGGTTCCATAACCACTACAGGTCCGCACGGTTTTCCATGCGGGCCTACTCCATGGAATGGAGAACTCCATGGGGTGGCGGCAGAACCATATGGTACCGGTGTTTCTGGCTTACAGCGGTGGCTCCTAGCCGGGAGGCCGTTGCTGGTAGAACCGTGAATACGTCAACAGGTGACGTATTCACGGGAGTGTCCTCTTTGGAGACAGACTCATCTGAGGCTTTGGCTTGGCTAGCCAGGTTGGACCTGTCTGTTGTCTCGGCCACGGCTGAAGATGATAACCCCGTCCGTCGGTTGCATCTATTAGGATGGGGGTCTTGCCTGCGGCTCGGATCCAGTCTATTGGACTGGATCCTAGGTTTAAGGAGTTAGTGGATGCTATTTATAGCAAGCAACTCCTGACCAAGGGCCAGCTCCCTGCGGCCTCCAGGGAGGTGCGGGCGAGATGTCGTATTCCCCATGGGGAATACGACAAGTATGGTGTGGTTCCAGCGGTCACTGAAGATGACCGCTGGGTACATGGAGTCCAGAGTGCTGGAGCGGGTGGCCCCGCACCGGCGCTTGTGGACAAGTCCCAAATACACCATGAGGAAGTCCTGGCCCTATGCGATGAGGGGGTGAGAGCAGCAATGAGTGCTGTGAATCACTCTTATCGCCTTCTTCAGTCGGTGTTGGCTGAAGCAGGGTAGGCCACCATGTGCCACCTGTCATGCGTTAATGATGACATGGTGCTGTCTATGGACGCATTGGCAAGGGTGCAGGCGTGAGTGACGAAGTCCAGGAGGCAGATGGTCCTTGACCATATACGTCCGGCTACCGCCGTTAGGGAGCGTTTGCTTGGAATGCCCCTGATTGGCCCTAGCATCTTTGGTGAACACCGCCAATATTGCGCAGAATTGGTTGACTGTAAATCTACAGCTAGAACTAGTGCGACAGGCACACGCACTAGGTGTTGTATCTAAGCCGCTGACCGTACAACCTTCTTCCAAGAAGCATAAAAGCATGGCGAAAGCCAAGCGTGATCCTTCTGTTTCTGCTGGGTCTTCGCAGCCGCCTCCGGCGACGAAGGTTGTAGAGGTTTCTGCCCACCCCAATGTTGCTCCTGATCGCCCGAAGGGCGGAAAGAAGGGAGCTGAGGGTATGATAGCTCCCTTCATATCTGCCTGGACCGCGCCTGTGCGACAGGAACAGCGGTGCCAGTTAGAGCAGTCAAACCAAAACCAAAATGGTTCTCTCACTCGCGTCAAGGGAGAGGTGTGGGGTGGTGAGTGGATCGCGAGCCAGACACCCGCATTAGGCGTCAATGCGTCTATAGTGGGTGAAAGGCTCATGCGTTTCGTCGAGGCTTGGCGAGGTGTGCCGTCAGACAGTCTGGGCCTGGGATGGTTATCCCAGGTGTACATGCCGGAGTGGTGGGATTTTCCACCACAAAATTTGTCTTTGGCACCTGTCTGGACACCCTTACCAAGGGAACCAGACAAGTTAGAAGCCATTCAAAACGAAGTGTCAGGTTTGCTTCTGAAGGGAGCAGTAAAACCAGCAAACCAGAACACTCCAGGCTTCTATTCAAACTTGTTCCTTGCCCCCAAAAGCACATGGGGGGTTGGAGACCCGTTCTCAATCTCAGGCCATTGAATTGGTTTATCCATACGCCTCGGTTTCAGATGGAAACTCCGAGGTCAGTAATGGCAGGATTGAGGAAAGGAATGTGGTGTGTGTCAATCGATCTGAAAGATGCATATTTCCACATTCCAATGAACAGAAGTTGTCACAGGTTTCTGAGAATTGCGTTTCAGAATCAAGTATGGGAGTTTGTAGTCCTCCCATTTGGCCTATCGACAGCTCCACAGGTTTTCACCAGAGTAGTCCTTGTAGTGACAGCATTTCTCAGAAGAGAGAACATGGCGCTTCACACCTACATAGACGATTAGCTTATCAAGGTGGACATGCCAACCAGGTTAGAAGTGGATACTGCTCTGACTCTGAAGTTGCTTTCATATCTAGGCTGGATAGTCAACAAGGAGAAATCCGAATTGACACCCACTCAACATTTCGTTTATTTGGGGATTCGATCTCGAGGAGGGCAGGGTTTACCCGTCAGAGCCCAGAGTGGTGTCTTTGTTAGCCATCCTCAAGAGTTTTTGATTCTGAAACCACGTTCAGGCGAAGCGGTTTCTTCAGATGCTGGGCATGATGGTCTCTATGGAGCAGGTAATCCCGTACGCTGCTCTGATGCGAAGACCTATCCAGTTGTATCTGATGTCTGTGGAAACAGAGAACAGAACCCCTGTCAAAGCTGGTGCCAGTTTTGGAGCCAATAATGTTGCATCTTGCCTGCCTGGAAGAACACCAGGTCTCGGGCACATGGACTCTCCAAGAGAGCCAGCTGCATATCAATCTGTTGGAAATGATGGCAGTGGAACTGGCGTTGGAAAAGTTTCTTCCAAAAGTCAGGGGCAAGGTGATATTGATACGGTTGGACAACTCGACAGTAGTATCATACATAAATCGCCAAGGCGGGACCAAGTCACCCACACTGTATGAAGGTGCGGCACTTGATTCAATGGTGCAGGAATTACTCAGTTGTTTTGAAAGCAGATCACATTCCTGGTCGATTGAACATTCTGGTGGATGCTTTGTCTTGCAGACAGAGGATTCTGCCAACAGAATGGTCTCTCAGCCCTCCAGTTCTTCAAAGGATCTTCGAGCATTGGGGCAAACCCAATGTGGACTTGTTCGCCACAAAGGAAAATGCTCAAATCATGACTTATGTCTCGCCGATTCCAGATCCAAATGCCGTCGATACAGACGCTCTGGCGATAAGCTGGAAAGGGATGCACGCTTAAGCGTATCCACCCACCATTCTTCTGCCGAAGAATTTGGTGAAGATCAGGGAGGAACTGTACCTGGTCCTGCTAATAGCGCCATTTTGGCCCAGCAGGGCGTGGTTCACGGATCTTCTCGATCTGCTGGTGGACAATCCACTGCAGTTACCCGAGATTCCGAACATAATCTCCCAGGCCAAGGGACGCTTCATACACGAGCATCCCGAAATGTTCAGATTGACTGCGTGGATGTTATCAAACAATGTTCCACGTCGGAAGGTTTTTCTCAACAAGCTGCGAAATTCATCGCAGCTGCGAGAAGGAGGTCAACCTTCAAGTCATATAACCACAAGGTTAACAAATTTGCAGACTAGTGTGAAGGAAAGGGTATTGATACTTTTCAATCCACTATTCAGCAAATAGCAGACTTTCTCTGTGAGCTATTTTATTCAGGATTAGCTCCTGTCACAATTGCTGGATACAAGTCAGCTTTGGCATCAGTTATCCCTTGCCAACAGGGATAGTCCAGAGGTGGCCCAGTTAAATGTGATGTTGAAGGGAATGAGCAATCTCCGACCGAGACAACCGGTAGTCATTCCAGCCTGGAGTCTATCTTTAGTGCTTAATGTACTGGCCAAGCACCCTTTCGAACCGTTGCGTTCGGTTAGTCTAAAGCATTTGACTCTAAAGGAGGTCTTTCTATTGGCAGCTTCCTCAGCTAGAAGGCGCAGTGTGATCCGTGCACTTTCAGCAGAGAGGGACCGATTTATTGTCTCCAGAGAGGGTCTGCATCTACTTCCAAGAGCAGAGTTTATGTCAAAGATTCAGTCTGAGATATCCTGGCAAACCGATCGTTATACCGAAACTAAGTAGGTTTGATCGTGATGCCAGTGTCTGGTGCCCAGTCCGTGCTTTGACTAAGTACAAAACGGACAGACTCGTTACGGTCGAATGATAGACATCTGTGGATCTGCCATAAGGAGCCATATGGTGCCGCATCCGTGGATTCTATCTCTCGTTGGGTAGTCGAATGCATTCAGACTAACCATGAGATTGCGACTGGGCACCAAGTGCAATGCGCAAGGGCACAATGTTAGAGGAATAGCCCCCTCTTCCGCCCTTTTACAATGGTGTTCCGTTTAAGGACATCATGGCTGTTGCACAATGGCACTGTGAGTCCTGTTTCATGGATTACTATATGAGGGATGTGTCAGACTTCGCCAATCCACTCGCTTTAGCTGTTTTGAGACGATAGCTATATGACCACACTGCTCTTCTACCTTTTTTGGCATTTGTAAGAAAGAATTAAGAAGCAGACATGGTCGAGCGAGAGGATATCAACCAGATTGTGTCACTGATGGCCGGACAAGTGAATGGTTGGAGGCTCCAGGTCTGAAATCAAAATATCATGAGGTAATTCAGGATTGAGAGTGTTTTGTATTATGTTTATATGTCATGATCATTCATCTTATATATTCATGCTCATTCACCAGTTAGCCCTCTTGGCATATTTGTGTTTTCAGGCGAGATGCATGTTCGTGAATTCTCTCCCTTTTCTTAGGAGAAAAAAGGGGGGGGAGGCAGTGATGCGAATGTGATTCGGCTCCGTTAACTTGATGGTCCTTTTATGTCTCCATTAGTGAAGTTTAAGTCTAGCTCTTTCTCCAAGGGGCAAAAGTAGCAATTATGGCTTGCCCCTTCCCACCAGGTTACTGACCAAATCTGGTGTATATCAGAAGTAATAGAATGGTGAGTATTGATCGAAGGAGAATGAAGGAAATTTCAATTTCCCTTTCTCCGAGATCTAACAATACTCACCATTCTATTACGGACCCAGCCTCCCAGCCCCACGGAGGCAAGCCATGAGTTTCTCTTGTTTGGTGGCTATGCAAACAATATGAGCTTCATGGTAGACGGGTACTCGGCAGTTGGGAGCCGAGTACCCGGTTCCAAGGAGTCGGTAAAGCTTTCTAAGTCTATAGTCCTAGAGCCAGCTGTCAGGGCCAGCTGTATATCAGAAGTAATAGAATGGTGAGTATTGTTAGATCTCGGGGAAAGGGAAATTGAAATTTCCTTCAATGTTCGTGAGTTCTGTCCCTTTTTTCTTAGGAGAAAAAAGGGGGGCCCCCGTCGATGCGAATGTGATTCGGTCCGTAAACTTGATGGCCCTTTTAGGTCTCCATGTGTCAAATTTAAGTCTATAAGATCTTTCTCCAGGGGCAAAAGAAGCAATTGATGGCTTGCCCCTTCCCACCAGGTTACTGTTTAAATCTGTTGTTATCAGAAGTAATAGAATGGTAAGTATTGATCGAAGGAGAATGAAGGAAATTTCAATTTCCCTTTCTCCGAGATCTTACAATACTTACCATTCTATTACGGACCCTGCCTCCCAGCCCCACGGAGGCAAGCCCTAGGTATTCTCTTGTTTGGTAGCTATGCAAACAATATGAGTCTCACTGGCAGAAGGGTACCCGTTTGTTGGGACCGGATACCCGGTTCCAGGAGCCGGTAAAGCTTACTAGGTCTAGATTCCTAGAGCCAGCTATCAGGATAGCTTGTTATCAGAAGTAATAGAAATTTCCTTCATTCTGCCAATATCAAAGAGTGTTAGGGAGGTAAGTTTACTCTTGAAGTGAAATAAATGAAATCACGAATATCTTTTTCATGAGAGCTGATACTTACCTCCCTAACACAGACATTGCTCTCCACCACATAGAGACTCTTCAGGCTTGTAAGTTGCATTATGTCAGCCAATAAATTAGTCGGTGTAAGTGTTAGTCTGCGCATGAGGTTGGGTGAGTGGGTGGGGCTGGCATCCACCGGACTGTCAACTGACTCCACTTTTTTAATCTGAGGTTTATTGAGTGAAAGCCGATATTTAGAAAATATTAAAGAGTGTTAAGGAGGTAAGTATATATACATGATGTAAAAGTTGTATTGCATTTTGACTAACGGTTAATGCTGTCTGAGATAGCATTCAGTCAGGTTATCATTGCTAACAAACTTATTTTAGAATAATAGCATGCAGTAAATGTCACATATACAGATATGAATACCAAATTTGATTGAATTCCTCCAACTTTGATTTTCTAATCCCCCAGCCCTACCTCTGCCCCCACCCTGAGGCAGAGCCTAACGTACATGTTGTTTTGCAATCCCCAATCGTAAGGGTAACCCACATAACAAATTTGATTAAATTCTGCCAAATGGTTTCGGGGGAGATATCCGGACAGATAGACACATGGTAGCGATGGCAATATCAACACGTGTGTGGATAATAACCATATATATATTCCTGTCGCCTGTCATGAAATATAGTTTCCCGTGATGACTCTATCCTTGTTTGATGGATTTAAACTATACATGTAGTAATTCAATCAGGTCTGTACATGTATGTTCAGTTTGGATGCAAGATTCAGTATCGCCACTGCATGCTGTATCATTTACTTTTCATCTTCACAGGGCTCTGGTGTGATTAAGGCTGGCTTTGCTGGTGACCAAGTCCCAAAGTACAGTTTCCCAAATTTGTGAGTACATGAAATATGAATGGAGGGATATGATCTGTCAAAATACACTACTTGTTAGCTGTAGATCCGTCATGAAAGTGACAAATGTCTGAATGCCAGTCAAATTAGTTGCAAAATATTCAATTGCGGCAGCATCCAATTTGTGTTTAGTCCAACTTGTAGTTGTGAGTAAATCATGCATGTACGTCACCCAAGCGTGTAGGCATGCTTCATTACAAGCTTCATGGTAGCATTGCAACCACATTTCTGGTTCGACCTGAGTCTATCATTTTGGATCTATATGACATAAGGATAGGCAATAGTCGTCAAGAAAATTTACGTTTTTGCTCAATGAATGTCCATTTGCAGGCCTATAGAAGGCTATCTTTGAAAACTTGCTACTGGAATAACTGGGCAAGCTTGTTTATCGAGCCAGTCATTACATTGCTATAATTAAAAAAATATTTTTCCCTGAAAATGAAATGGTTTGATGTACTAAGTAAATGGGAGAATGATATGGTTGTTAAAGTCCTTATACATGTAAATTGATAAAAGATACATGTAGTTCTAGAAATAAGCCCTGTGCCTATATGCTTCTTTATGGCCACATTAACTAACTAGAATTGTAGCCGTTATTTTAATTAGATATTTGCTCGTGCCATCATTAGTTCAAAGCACATCGCCTTCTTCATTGCTTAAGATTTAACCAAATTTGGCTGAATGGTCCATATGCATATACTAGGCTCCAGCCATGCCAGACTTTCTTTCCAAAATTTTGATTGGCCAATTTTTGGGGTCAAGATCTTAAATTTTACGAGCAATTTATTGGAAATTGTCAAAATGCATCCCCTCCTTAGCTGCTTTGTGAATTTCAGCAGCATTGGGCTACTAGTACCCTATGATGGTATTCAGAATTTTAATTTGTATATTTTTTTGGTGAAAATCTTAAATGTTCTAAAATGTTTCTAGAAATTACTTAAAAGGCTACTCATCCTTAATCGATGGCCCAGTTTTAACCAAATTTGGCCAGACATACACCATGGTGATACTCTCTGAACTACCATTCAGAGTATGGATTGGTTGATTTTCTTTCAGCGCCAAATTTGGATTTTCATAACTACATGTATAGGAAATGAACAAGAACAGCATTAAATAACACTCACAAACCAGCTGTTAAGCGGAAGTTAGGGGTGGCCATATTGGATTTCTTATTGGCTGGATGGAACATAAGATTCGATCTGATTGTGTGATCAGCGTCCATCATTAATTTCCAACTAAACATTTGGTTACTAATTACTGAATTCTAATTTTGTCTTGTTACTGTTGAATTTAGAGTTATGTCTGTTTAAATGATAATTGTTCAAATGCTAATCATCCAGGTGAGGGCAAAGGCCCTTGGGGCTGATTATTTTGAGAACAATTGTATGGAAAGCTCTTGCTGCTAGAGGCAGCAACAGTTTTCAGTAAGCTTGTTATAAATATATTATGTTGGACTTGCACCATAAGAAATATACAACTGTATTGGACTGTGCTATGCACTTACTAATGATCTTTCTGATGGGTAAAGCCTAAAAGGGTTCAACATTGAGATTCCAGCGCATCTAATTCCAGACAACTGCAGGTAAGCAACATCTGAAGTCAAATTAGTTTCAAAATATTAAACATAATATTCGCTGCATCATAATGTATTTGTCATTTCTTATCAGTGACTGCTAAAGGGTTTATGGAAACATAATATAAATATCATTGTTTTCTAGTATTGGACGTCCTAAGCATGTTCGTGTCATGGCTGGTGCATTGGAGGGTGATATATTTCTAGGACCAAAGGCAGAGGTGAGATTGACATGCATGTACATTGTACACACTGTTAGCCCTTTCTACTTCGAATAATACCAGATGTACTATTATGCTAATGTCTATTATCTAGTCTAGGTCAAAATAAACAATTAAAACTCTGCACACTCCATCAATAATATGACCTCATAATCAACTACATGGTGTGTATGCTGACATCATGAGTGACATAGATAAGTTTGTCACGAATGCTTAATTGATGACAGGCTAAGTGTTGTAAGAATTGTATGTCTTTACTATTTAATAAATATGTTGTTGAATATTTTGAAACTAATTTGACTGGTTGCTGTTGCCATAGGCAGCAACAGCATCCTGTCAAATTAATTTCAAAATATTCGACAGCTTACATGTACCTGTATAGTTTTCTGGAAATTGATAGTCAGGGGTTTCAGGGATTGGTCTGTCCCAACACAGGCCAAGTGTAAGTGGACCTTAGCTCAAGATGGGCGGGTCAAAGCTAAAACTAGTTCCTCCATTCTTTTGAAACTTAGCAAAGCAAATCATTACCACATAAAGATGTGTATGTGCTGTCCAGCTGCCCACCCGTCTGTCCAGAATAGTTTAGTTGCAATTTGTTTTAAACTTGGTAAGTGCATCCATCCATCTGTACAGAATATTTGTCCATCCACTGACAATCATTTCTTGTCAACGCACGTTTTAAACTTGCTACACGTATGCCTGTTAGTGTGGGTCTATGCGTCTGTTCAGTTATGTCCGTCGCTGCCAATGATTTATTGTCACCGCATCTCCTACAGTTTAGTTACAATTGGTCCGTCTGTTCAAAATGTCTGTCCGTCTGTGTGTCCATATATCTCTAACAATCATTTCTTGTCAACACAACTCATACAGTTTTGTTGCGATTCTTAAGAAAATTGTTAAATGTTACCACAGTGACTACTACTTGAAGATGTGCATGTACTTTTTTTGGCAAAATCCGTCCATATTGGCCAGAGATATCCCCTAAGAATGGTAAAATTCTTGTAAATTCCTTTTTCGCTTCAGATCTCGAAGAGTTGAAGCTATGGTCACAATTTTTTTCACTGATCCTATTACGCAGAGCTGTGATTCTGTTTCATTGAATACTCGCCACATTTTCCTGAGTTATCGACCTTGAAACAAAATTGTCTTGCCCAGCCCACATCTCGACGTTCCTGAACCTACACTCACAGTTGATATATTATATGGAAATGGTGTGGACCTTTCCGGTTTTAGCTATGCCCCACTCATCTCTAGCTAAGCTCCACCCACACCTCACTCATGTTGGGATCGATCGATCTCTGAACACCCTGACTATCAATTTCCAAAAAACCACACATGTAACTTGTTGAATATTTTGAAACTAATTTGACTGGGTGCTGTTGCTGCCTAAGGCAGCAACGGCGCCCAGTCATATTCGTTTCAAAATATTAAACAACAAGTTTATTAAATAGCAAAGAATTACAATGACATAGAATTCATACAACGTGTCGGAGTATTTGAGATTTGATGACGGTCTATATGGAACCCTTTGTGGCGTAATGAATGTGACATCATTATACACGTGCTGGACTGATTATGATGTCATACGAGGTCAGATGATGGATGGACACTCTGGAAAGGTGAGTTCAATGATGTGGTTTCTGTGAAATCTGTCCATTTATGCTAGGGTTATGTCCCATAGAAAATGTCCTTTTGCAAATCAAGAGAAGAATATTTGTGAAAATTTACCGCTGGAATGACTGGCGTAGTTGTCAAGCCACTCATTTCAGTGGAATATTCTTTAAAAATATTCTTCTTGGTCAATAATAAATGGACGTTTTTCAAGACGACTGGTGAAACCACAGACTATTGCAGAAGCTGTATGACTTATTAATTTTTTAGGAGTATCGTGGCCTCTTGACAATTCGGTATCCTATGGAACATGGAATCGTACAGAACTGGAATGACATGGAAAGGATATGGCAGTATATCTACTCAAAAGATCAGTTACAGACATTTGCTGAGGAGGTGAGTGTATTATACACTGTGTATGGCAGCTACAAGCAAGTTACAGTGAGACAATTTATGTCAAATTCATGCGTTACACACAGTGGAAGGATCTAAGTTGAGGACGCAGTCTTGGCAGCCATTCATTCATACAATTTTCGCCATATTTCTGATCTTTCAAACTACCATATTGTATTTGTATATCATGATATCTTTTGATCATAAAGGATTAGACCTGTTAAGCAAGACTAATGTACATGTATGCTTCATTGACATATGACCAATCTAACAATACGTTTTGTGACTTAGGAAAATGGCATTAAAGGTATTAACTTGCGGTTGAACTTTTTAACACTTGAGCTGGCAAAAATGTCTTCCACAGTGGCCTTGAGAAATGTTATTTGTAGATCAACAGAAGAATATCTTTGAAAATTTACCACTTGAATGACTGGCTCGATAACCGAGCCAGTCAATCCAGTGAATAATTAAAAAAAGTAACCCTTTGGTCTGCAAATGGACATTTTCAATGAGAAAATTGATTTTTTCGTGAACGAACTTTAGAATTAAAGTTGACAGGGTTTGCATGCAGTAGCTGACACATCAGCTGAGCTAAAAATAAAATTACTCCTGCAGTGTTTGAAATTCATATATAATTCAAATTTTTACAAGCATCTGTCATGTCTGTTGTATTATAACATAGTCTTAGTAAACATTCATGTCTGTACTTATGGATCTTCACGCTCACAATACCCAGCCTGGTAATGGGTCCTGATGAGGGTTGAGACATAGAAGGCTGACAGGAAAGTTGTCATACATGTTAAGAGATAATTTTTGAAAATTTATCACTGGAATGACTTGCACGGTTATCAAGTCAGTGATTCCAGTTTAAAACTTTTTTAAACCGTTCTATTATTCTGTAAAATGATTTTTCTCAGGACCCCTGCAGTCACCATATGGTCACCATTTTTGGCCATCTTGAGTGGTAATGAGTTACAAGATTGATAGTTTTCTACCAAATTCTTCTTCCTAGCACCCTGTACTGCTGACAGAAGCACCGCTCAATCCGCGTCGGAATCGTGAGAAAGCTGCAGAAATTTTCTTTGAGACTTTTAATGTTCCCGCTCTTTTCATCTCCATGCAAGCTGTACTTAGTCTGTAAGTATTACACCTATGGATGAAGCTTTGTACTGTCAGTAAAACACTGATTTGATGTGCAATATAAGCATCTGAATAAGGCATCGACTTTTTCTTTGTAGTATGCAGTGGATGTCATAAATAAGTTAACATGTTTCGACAACAGAAACAAGAAACATGTTACTGTAATTTGGAATATGATGTAAGAAATGTTGTGTTGAATAATTTGGACTTAATTTGATTGAACAACCAATCCAATCAAATTAAGTTCAAAATATTTAACAGTACATTTCATTTTTGTTTTTGGAAACATGTTAAGTTATTTCTGTATGTTATATCAATTTAAGTTTATGTGCATAGTTTAATTTTTAACCTTTTGTATTTAAAAATTATACAGAGGTACTGACTGACAATTCTGTTTAATTATCTTTGAAGTATTTTGGTGACAAGTGCATATATTATGTAATATAGTTGAACATGTTGAAATAACCTCACTCACTATTTCAGGTATGCGACAGGTAGAACAACAGGTGTGGTACTCGATTCTGGTGATGGCGTAACACATGCAGTTCCCATATTTGAGGGCTTTACCATGCCACATAGTATCATGAGAAGTGATATTGCGGGGAGAGATGTAAGCCGCTATCTCAGACTGCTACTCATGAAAGAGGGTTACAACTTCCGCACATCTGCTGAGTTTGAAATTGTCAAGACTATCAAAGAGGTATGTGTGTGCAGGGATTTAGATTACCCCTTAGCTATGACTTTACAAGTCATGCCCAAATGAAATCCGCCCATATTAGTGAGCCCAAATTAAAATCCTACTGGCTGCTATGAATGCTAATTAACTGAGTTACAGTCAGTTAAATACTCGGAGATGGAAGCTGTGGCATTTTATGGCCATTCAGAGGTCTTACAGTGCTATTAAAACTAAAACGGCTCAAAATCAATCGCTCAGATTTCAAAATTCTCTAGTTTCTAGGAGCATTGATGGAGCCCGGACCAGATTGGCGGTGTGCCCAAAGGAGGTAAATCTAAAGGCCTGGTGTGTATGTTATCTTAATTAATGCTAGCACTATGCGCATGAGTGACTGAGTGAGTGAGAGTGAGTGAGTGAGTGTGTTTGTTCCTTTAAACCATTTTACAAATATTGATCATTATCAGCAACCCTAACCTGAATGACCGTGTCTGATGTAAGATTAGAAGATGATTGAACCTGGAGCCTGTTCTAAAAGGGAATGTTCTACAAAATTTGCAGCGCTTTAAAGCGTTATCCTTTCCGAACAATATGCATTGTTAGAGTGCATTCTCATTTCATGAAACATATTTAGAGATGACTGAGAAATAAAAACTGATTAATCAAGAGATTTATACAAGTGCATGTCATAAACGTTACACGTGAGAGAATGTCATTTGTCGTCTTCTTTTCGTTCGCTGATCATACCGCCAGTCCTGTAAGTGACTATCGCCATGATCATAAGCGTTAAGTGCGTGGATCCATGGTTTATTAGAGTGCGCCGTGCGGCCTGGAACCTCCGTCTTCAGCACTCGAGGTTTCTGTCAGGGGTACCTCACCCTTACCTCCTTTAGTCGCCTCTTACGACACGCAGAGGATACGGAAGGTGTATTCTAAGCCCCACCTACAGGGCAAATATGTCATTTGTCATAAGCATATTATGATTTTCGTTGAACTGTGATACCATGGAGATCTTGCTCTGGCAACTAGTTTACATTTTCAAGATCGGATTATATCCTGTGTCTAATCATATTCAATGAGATTGTGCATAATGCTCATAGCTTCCATAGGGCCGAGACAGCACACGGTCCCCCTGTCCTGTGTGACCCTAGATGTGGTACCATGCCATGAACCATACAATAGCATAGCGTACCATAGCAATCCAAGTGTTGTGACAATTTGGTACCAGTCCTAGTTGGTACCATAAGACGGTGCTTTGGAGGCATCCTAAGGCATCACACACATTTTGGCCCAAGCTACATGTATCATCCTGCCTCCATTTCCGCCCCCCCCCCCCCCTCACTTCTGTATTGTATCTCCCTCTTTCTCCCCACTCCCTTGACATATTTCACTGATTGACATACATTATATAGTTGAGAATGAGATACTTGTACATTTGTTCTATATTTTAGGGGACATATTTAATTATTTACAGAGGTTCATTTTATCAGATGGTGGCTAATGGAGCTTTCCAGTTTGTCCATCCATTGTATGACGTCATAATCACCTACGTGATGTATAGGATGACATCATAATCAATGATGTCAGGAATGACCTGGATGAGTTCGTCAAGAGCGCATAATTATTGACAGCCTAAGCGTTGTTGTACGAATTGCATGGTTTTACTATTTAATAAACATGCTGTTTAATATATGGCAGCAGCAACAGCACCCAATCAAATTAGTTTCAAAATATTCAACAGCTTACCTGCTTGTGTTAGTTTTCTGGAAATTGATATTCAGGGGGTTCATGGATTGATTTATCCCGACGTGAGCGAGATGTGGGTGAAGCTTAGCTAGAGATGGGGAGAGGGGAGGTGTTGTGGTGGGGGGGGGGGGGTTGGGGTGGGGTTGACATGGCTAGTACTGGAAAGGTCTATTAATAACGTTTCTTTTTAATGTTTTTTGTTCGCAGCAAGCTTGCTACTTATCCATTAATCCATTAAAAGATGAATCACTTGAAACAGAAAAGTCACAATACACTCTCCCTGATGGAAACGTAATAGAGGTATGACTGTATAGCTCCATTTGATTTAGTGACTTATTCTGTAATGAACAGAAACTTCTAGTACAAATATGCATGCATACACAGCTACAAACGGCGGTTACTATCAAGGTGTGGGCAAGAGATAATGTTCAATGCTAACTATTGCTAATTAGTACACATTTCCTTTTCATGCAGTAACCTAAGTGTAATTCCTATAACTGACTATCTTAAGTACTACCAGGATATTGTGTGTATACATGTATTTGGTATATAACTTTGGTGCGGCATAACAATGAACTACACTTCTTCACAAAACATCAAGATCACCATTACTGAAGATTTTCCTTTCTGTATGATAACTCTATGTCTACCAAGGAAGTCCTCATTGTATTTGTTATATAACTTTCCATTGGCCACCATAGGAAAAACTGGGATCTTCATGTAAAAAACATCCATGGCACAATAACCATTGCTAAGTATAAAGATAATGAAACGCATATGAAAGGTGTTTTGGAAATGGATCATAGTTGGATGATGCACAAGTTTGGCTTCCAGGATTATTGCATCTAGAGCTTTGCTTCTTATTTGTACTAGATTGGCACAGCCAGATTTCGGGCGCCTGAGCTGCTGTTTCGGCCTGACCTTATCGGGGAAGAAGCTGAAGGTATCCATGATGTCTTGTCCTACTCCATACAGAAATCTGACCTTGATCTGCGGAGAACACTTTATTCAAATATTGTTCTATCAGGAGGATCTACACTATTTAAAGGTACACTATATTATTGTTGTTAAACTAATAGTTAAGCCTTTAACAACCAAGCCGGCCAAAAATGGCTTTTGTAGTGGTCATGAGGAATGACCATTTGTAGAAGAGAAGACTATTTTTGAATATTTACTACTGGAATGACTGGCTCAAACCTAAGTCAGTCATTCCAGTGATATATTATCAAGAATAATCTCTTGGTGTGCAAATGGACAGTTTATATTTTTCTGAACAGATTTGATCATTTGAGGGGTGAAGCATTGAAAATGCTGATGATGGTGTTATTGTTGTGCTTGTGCATGGATACTGTCAAACCTGTCAATAGCAGACCCTTACTTTTAGAGCCACATGATGGCTGTTCTTTAACCCTTTAATGTCCACGATCAGTCACAGAAAATCTACATTTCTGCTTTGTGGACATACCACTGAAATGGCTTACTTGCTTATAAAGTCAGTTATTCCAGCTACACATTTTCAAAAATAGCCTCTTGGCCTGTAAATCGCAAGATCAGGGGGGGGGGTGGTGTTGTGGGGTGGTAGCAGTTTTGGCTGTCTCGGCCATTAATGGGTTACGAATGGTGGCTTAAAAATATTCAATATTTTTCTTGTCCATGTATAATTGCCGAAATCAGATCTTTGCTATCATGTTTGGACAACATATCTGGGTTCGCAGTTAATATATTCCTGACTAATGATTGGTTGAGTTATCTGACAATATTACTGCAGTGAATGTCTTTGATCATTTACTCACACAATTTGCAAATTCTAAAATCATATAAAATTTAGTCAAATGAAAAACATTGCATTACAATTCGTTACAATATTACTATACAATACATTAATATAGAGCTTTAGCCATGTAATGGTAAAATTGGTAAAAGAAAATCAAAATTGTTTGCTCACTGAAACTCCATTTGCGGGTCAAGAGAAGACTATTAAAAAAAATTGTGTGCATGCTTTTCTGCTTCCTCCTTTTATGGTCAAGCTGGCTAAAACTGACCTCTGTAGTTGTCTTGAGAAATCTCCATTTACAGGCCGAAAGAAGACGTTGAATATTACCCATTAAAGGGTCGAAGCATCAGTGGATGAACCCTCTCTTAGCTATGCCCCACCCATCTCTAGCTATGCTCCGTCCACACTGCCTGTGATGGGATCGATCGAACCACGAACTCCCTGAATCTCTATTTCCAGAAAACTATACATGTACATGTACACTGTTGAATATAGGCTTGCATGATTATTCGATATCGAAAATCACGATTTTCTTTGAGCCACAATATTTTACGATATGATTTTGAAAAAATCGAAATATCACGAAAATTTTACTGTCACGCCATATTCTGCCTATTTGTCATGTATTTGTAGCATAGCCTTCTATTACGGCAAGCTGTTCAATTTATTTCCAAACCAACATCTTTGCGAGAGAGGTGGACTTATATTAGGAATAGGTCAAGAAAAAGTTCATTCTTTAAAATTGTTTTAAAAGATGGACTAATAATATGAAAATTGAACGCAATTTACCGGTACAATTTCTTCGCGCCGTACTGTATACCTCAAAACCATGATTGCATGAGTGAAATTATTACCTGGGACGGTATAAATATTGTATATTTCTTAATAAGCATGGTTTATAAAATCTAAATTAATCCTAAATTTGACAATAAATGGCGTCGGGAAAATATATAAATCACGTGATATTGCTTGCTCTCCTGTTTTTTGGAGGCGAAAGGTGGTGCCTTCACAAATGTCATAGCTAAATGAGACGGTATACACGCTTTAGCCAGCAAGGTGACCTATCCGAGATGTTTCTGAAGGCTAACTATTATTAGTAAAATATATAAATCACGTGATTTTGCTCGCTGTCTTGGTTTTGGAGGCGAGAGCTGGTGCGTTCACAAATGTGATAGCTAAATGAGATGGTATACATGCTTTAGCCTGCAAAGTGACCTATCCGAGATGTTTCTGAAGGCTAACTATTATTAGTAAACGGGTACTCGGTAAATGCGGATCAGATCTGAACATTAGATATCTATGGATCTAATATCACGTGATTTATAAATTTTCACAAAGACGATACGAAATGTCAAATTTTTAGATTAATTCTGATCCAATAAACGATGGTTATAACAGAGTACGCAATATTTGTGTTGTGCAATGTAATAATTTCACTCCCGCAATGATGGACAAGATATACATTAAGCCACGGTGTAAGGCGTCAAAGATTTACAACGGGAAATTTCCTATTTTCGTGTTATTAACGATCGTTCTTTAAGCATCTTGGCGACTGCATTTAGTGTTTTTGTTGAAATTTACCAATTAGAAGTCATATTCGGTTAAAACTGATATGAAAACTCATAGCGAAGCCGACATGTCTACATAAGCCAAAATGTGCAGTCCAACTCAACCCAAGACCAATTCACCCCATGAATTCATGCCATAAAATAAGCTATACGATATATCGAAATAACGCGATTTTCTCACCACGATATTACGCGATACCTCCTAGAACAATATCGTGCAAGCCTAGTTGAATATTTCGAAACTAATTTGACTGGGTACTTTTGCTGTCATAGTTTTAGTTTCAAAATATTCAACAGAATGGTTATTAAATAGTAATGTCATACGATTTGTACAACTTGACAGACTATTAACCTTTAACACTCTGATGTCAATATTCTAGCTTTTACTGTGTCGATAGCAAAGAAAATTGTGTTAATTTTTCAACAGTTTTGGTAGACTATGTTGCATAAGATGTCAACCTACATGTGATGTAATTCATTATGGCATCATATATTTGACTGGTAATTTGGATTCATCTTTTGCCACCTCTTTAATATGATTTTAACTGATGATTTAGTTATGCTATTCCATACAACAAACTATTGCTTACAATGTAATATACTTTCAACTGGTCTTGGCTGCTTTCTATTTCTTGTGCTTGATCAGTTTGGATCGAAATCGGAATGCAAGTACTTGGTTTAGCGGTTCATTTTATACACATCACTGGCCGGTTACACTTGACCTACTTGTGTAATCAGCCATGTAATATATACATTTAATATATATCTGATCTTTACTGCTGAGAGTATTGCTCCTGTTCTCTACTCAGACATTCTTCTTTTACAGGCTTTGGTGATAGATTGTTAAGTGAATTAAAGAAACGAGCACCAAAGGACGTGAAAATTAGGGTATGGATAATTATCACTCAAAACAAGAGGCCCAAGCGCCTTGACTTTTAGCTACCTAACACTTAAGCTCTTGAGTTTACATGCATGGCATAGACATTGTTTTAAAGGGATTTCAGTATATTTGGTTTAGCCCTTTCATTTCAGGCCGAAACCAGCCAAAATTGGCCTTTGCAGTGGCTTTGAGGAATGTCCATTTGCATGACAAGAGAATACTATTTTTGAAAATTTACCACTGGAATGACTGGCTCGATAATCGAGCCAGTCATTCCAGTGGTAATATTTCAATAATAATTTTCTCTTGGCTTTCAAATGGACATTCAATAAACAACTATTTTGATTTTTTTGATAAAATTTAGTCATTGAAGGGTTAAATAGCTAAAAATAATTCAAAATGTATGGGCTGAATGTTTTATTAATATTGGTTCTAATAGGTAAATTATAATCTTAGTTATTCACTTCATTACAGCCATTCACAGGCATGACAGAAAATACCCATGCATCACCTGAACTAAATTTCCATGTAAATGGGAATGGATTAATTTAATGTGCATTGAACTGAAAAAGTCGATCACCGTGAACTACTTTTGATACATTACACACATTTATCACATGTTTGGTTACGGTATACGAAAACCTTTTGATACTATAGCCCAGACAGGAATTCCGTATGATATTCAGTAAACAAGGAAAAGTAGGTCAAGATGACCTGTTTTTGGTATGTGACACATTTACCATACAATGCTTCCATACACTAATTTGGCTATGGTATGTGAAGCACTGTATTTTCAGTGATCTGTGAAAAGTAGAAGTTTTACTACCATAGGTAGAGAAGGTTACTAATCCAGACTACATAACTTGAAAATCTGGCTACACCAGCCATAATCTGGCTACAACTTGTCTATTCCGGCTACAAAATTAATTGCGGTCAGACTCCTTTGTGTAGCCACATCTGGAAAAGTATAAAAGAAAGGCCCAAACTGTATCTTGGCATCCAGACTCAAACTCACACACAAGTTCGCGTCAGAACAAATAAGCGCTGTCAAGATTCTTGAAGAAGTAAATCATCTGTGAAAAGTAGGTCACACTCTCATACTTATGAGATATGACACAACTTTACAATACATTACACACATATAACAAGTAATGCTAAGGTAACATTGAGGTCATCTATGTTAACTGACAAGTATGTCTGACAACTTAGCTAGATTAGCCAGTACAGGCCTGCAGGGTAGGATTTCGTATACGTTCGTGCGTGTCAAACGAACCCCGTAAATTTATTGCAACATTGATATATCATATAGATCCATCTTTGATAACGTAGATATGGCTATGTTGACAATCCTCTTTCTAGTATATTTTTAACTCACCTGGCTTGAAAGGCCAAGTGAGCTTATGTCGTGGCGACCGTCCGTCGTGTGTCCGTCCGTCAGCTTTTCCTTTAAACGACTTCTTCTCAAGAACCGCTGGGCCAATTTCAATTATATTTGGCAGGAAGCATCCTTAGGGCATAGGGATCCAAGTTTGTTCAAAGGAAGCCGATCGGCCAATTAGGCTGGCGGCCATCTTGGATTTTGGCCGATTTTTAGAAATGGCTTTAAAAATCTTCTCCGAAACCGCTTGAGGGATTGAAGGAAACCTCATGAAATATGATCTAGGGCAAGAGCTCAACCAACTTTGTTCAAGGGAGCTTAGGTGGTCAAATAGTTTGGAGACCATCTTGGTTGACCTAGTTTTAGTGAAAATAACTTCTCCAGAACCGCTGAAGGGATCAGGCCGAAATTTGGCAGATATGATTAGAGACTAAGGGCCAGTAAAGTTTGTTCAAGAGAAGTTGATCCATCAAAAAACATGGCTGCCGTGCGCCAATCAAAATATAGCATGTTTGGTGGCCATATTGGATTTTTTTATTTGATGGATTTTGAGGCCGAAATTGGTTTTATCTAGGTTTTTGGGTATTCTGATCGCAAATTTGCATTTTTTGAAACTGTCGGATAAACGGTTTGGCAGCCATCTTGGATCATTTTCCCGCCAAAAGCTCCCATACTAAAGCAATGGGAAATTAAAAATATCTTCTCGAGAACTACTGGGCCGATTTCAGTTATATTTGGCCTGAAGCATCCTTTTGTTCAAGGGAACTTGATTGACCAAATGATTCAACGGCCATCTTGGATGACCTAGTTTTTACAAAAACGACTTGTTCCCCAGAACCGCTGAAGCTATCAGGCCGAAATTTGTGATATATAATTAGCAACTAAGGGCGATTAATCTTTGTTCAAGAGAAGTTGATTCGTTAAAAAACATGGCCGCGGTGGACCAATCAAACTATAGTGTGTTTGGCAGCCATATTGCATTTTTTTATTTGATGGATTTTGAGGCCGAGATTCGTTTTATATAGGTTTTTGGGTATTCTGATCTCAAATTTGCAATTTTTGAAACTGTCGGATGAACAGTTTGGCAGCCATCTTGGATCATTTTCCCGCCAAAAGCTCCCATACTAAAGCAATGGGGAATTTAAAATGTCTTCTCGAGAACTACTGGACTGATTTGAATTATATTTGGCAAGAAGCATCCTTATGGCATAGAGATATTTAATTTTGTTCAAACGAAGCCGATCGGGCAATTTGGCCGGTGTCCATCTTGGATTTCGGCCGATTTTTAGAAATGTCTAAAAATCTCGTTCTCCGAAACAGCTTGGGGAATTGATTCAAAACATGAAACCTCATCTAGGCAAAGAGGTAAGCCAAGTTTGTTCAAGATAACTTGATTGACCGAAGGTTTGTCAGCCATCTTGGATGACCTAGTTTTCCCGAAAACGACTTCTCCAGAACTGCTGAATGGATCAGGCCAAAATTTGGGAGATATGAATAGGGCCATTAAAGTTTGTTCAAGGGAAGTTGCTCCATCAAAAAACATGGCCACCGTGGGCCAATCAAACTGTAGCGTGTTTGGCGGACATATTGGAATTTTTTATTTGATGGAGTTTGAGGCTAAAATTGGTTCTATATATGTTTTTGGGTATTCTGAGCTCAAATTTGCAATTTTTGAAACTGTCGGAGAAACGGTTTGGTGGCTATCTTGGATAATTTTCTCGTCAAAAGCTCCCATGCTAAATCAATGGGAAATTTAAAATGTCTTCTCGAGAACTACGAGGCTGATTTCAATTATATTTGGCAGGAAGCATCCTTAGGGCATAAGGATCCAAGTTTGTTCAAATGAACCTGATCGGCCAATTTGCCCAGCGGCCATTTTGAGGAAATGTCATTAAAAATCTTCTCCGAAACCACTTGGGTAATTCTCATCTAGGCCAAGAGGTAAGCCAAGTTTGTTCAAGAGGACTTGATTGACCAAATGGTTCGCCGACCATCTTGGATGACCTGGTTTTCACGAAAATGACTCCTCCAGAACCGCTGAAGGGATCAGGCCAAAATTTGGGCCATTAAAATTTGTTCACGGGAAGTTGATCCATGAAAAAAACATGGGCACCATGGGGCCATCAAAATGTAGTGTGTTTGGTGGCCATATTGCACTTGCAAAAATGTCCACAAACTCATTTAAAAGACTGCTAAACCACCCACCAACAATTTTGACAAAAATTGATGGTGCTCCAGGTGAGCGACACAGGCCCCTTGGGCCTCTTGTTATGCTTAGACCGGGGGAAAATGCCCTGTTTTACTTTCAATTAAGGAATTGCTTAGGGCGGTGGGTGGGAAACTCCCCCAGACACAATAATATTGATCTAGATAATAATAAAGGGATCCATGTCTAGCTTTATCTCGCCCATTTCGAACTGAGCACTAAGAATCCCACTTTCAAGGTAGCTATATGGGTAACCTGATGAATATTTTTAAACTAAGGCAGCACCAGCACCAAGTCAAATTAGTTTCAAAGTATTCAACAGAATGTTTATTAAATAGTAAAGCCATAATTCGTACATTTAAAAAACTATTCAGTGTTTATGACAGCTCAAGATATGTCCTTCATTCCACATTTTAATTGTGACGTCAGCCTACATTTGACATAATTGATTATGATGTCGTATACTTGAGTGACAGATGGGATATATCTATTGTCAGATTCAGCAATCACCTTACCAATTATGCTACCAGAATATACACTATTCATGTTCTTTATGAAAACTGAGTGTGTTTTGAAAACAAGTTTCCAATCATCTTCAGAATAAGCTTCCCATGTTTGGTGTGTAAGGAATAATATATCATCTGTGTAGTATTTATGATGTCAAATTGTTACTAACCCATAGTGCTTGTAACTCCAGAGACAGTTACTTGTACACTCTGGTCAAAGCAAAGCAGGTGTCAAAATAAGGTCTTTTTACATGCACAATGCTTGTAGAAATGGCTTGTGCATGTACACTTGTAATCCTCTGCACATGATGCGTGTGTGTTTCTGGCTGATATCATATTTATATCAATTTCTGTGCATGCAGATGTTTTGGCGGTGCGGCTATAATCCCAATCCGTGCATGTAGGACAAATTTCTTATTTCTACCCCTGCAAAGTTATACTAGCGTCGACCTAGCCTTCATTTCATTCTGTGTAGTGGCTAATTTCTTTATTGTATTTTTCTCTCTCCAGATATCAGCGCCTCAGGAGAGGTTATACTCAACATGGATAGGGTAAGCACCTCTTTGATTGCTATGCTTATTATATGCTGATAAAACCTTTGTTTCTTATTCATGTAGACACCTGCACACTTGAAAACAAAGTTTAACGAGCTCAGACAATTTTTCAAGGGGCCAGTTGTATCATTGTGCTGCATCTGTGCACTGGGACCCACCATGTGAAACATGATATAATAATTTGGTATTTACTATTGTGTGAATATCTTAAATACATTGCTTTCAAGCTTAATAATACTGGCTGCAATAGACTTGTCAGATATATAAAATCACTTTCTATTCATAATCTTAAAATATGGATGCAAATATTTAAGTCACCACCTGGGCTAGTGAGTTCGAAATTTTGCTAGCTAAGCCTAGGATGTGCCATGGGATACTGGGCACCTGCCAATTTCCATCACTATTGTCTCATACAAATGTACAGCTGAATCAATAATTTAAGCTTTAAAGCAAATCATTGATATAAATTGACTTGTATTTATAGATGTAAACCATTTAGCCATATACATTGTGTAATTTGAGGAATATAAAATCTTCAATACTTTGACTGGTTAAAAATCCAAATATTTGCTTAGTCAATATCTATTTGCAGGACAAAAGAAAACTTCTTTTAAAAGATTACCATTGGAATGACTTGTTTTGGTTATGGAGCCAGCCATTTAGTGATAAATCTACCAAAAATAGTTTTGTCCTCTTGGCATGCAAATTTAAATATTTCCCCTATTCACTATCTATTTGTAGGACAAAAGAATGACTTGATTTGGTTATGGAGTTGGCCATTCTAATGATAAATAAGTGTTGCTCTCTTGGCATGCAAATGGACATGTCTCAAGATCACTGCAGAAGTCATTTATGGTCCACTGGCCCAAAAAACACTAACATTCCACCCAACCAAAAACCGGTCTTGAGAAATGTCCATTTGGAGACCAAGTCTATTTTTTAAAATTAACCACTGAAATGACTGGCTCGTTAAAACTGAGTTAGTCATTTCATCTTAAAAAATAATCTTGTTCTGCAAATGGACATTTCCTATGAGAAAATTTAAATTTGTCATGAATAAATTTGAGGGTTAAAGGGTCAAATGTGTACTTTAATTCCCAAGATTTATTAAAATGAAACCTTTGTGTTTGTGTGTTTTCAGTGGTTCCATTCTAGCTTCTCTCGACACATTTAAAAAGATGTGGGTATCAAAACGTGAATACGAGGAGGAAGGCGTCAAAGCGATTCATCGGAAGACGTTTTACTAATTAGGAAATAATTTAGGCACCCCTATTAAATTTTATTTTAAATATTCTAGTATATTACGTCAAGGGACAATGTTGCTTCCTGGATTTGTCAACAAGTGCAATTAAGGAAAGATCCGATTTATCACTCAAGTATATGACCTCATAATCAAGTGTGTCACATGTAGGCTGATGTCAATCTAAATATGTAATGAGTGACATATCTATCTCTGTCATGAACATTGAATAGTCTGTCACGTATACAAGTTTTATTTCTGCTATTTAATAAACAGTCTGTTGAATATTTTGAAACTAATCTGACTGGGTGCTGTTGCACAGCACCATATCAAATTAATTTCAAAATAATCAAGTTTGCCTGTACAGTTACCTGATATTGGGATTCTGTGAGTTCAGTTTTATCGATACCAACACGGGCAATGTGTGGGCGGAGCTTAGCTAGAAATGGGCGGGCATAGCTAGAAATGGATCCGTCTATTAGATTTAAACATATTTCTTCATATACAGTCATATCTATCTGTGTAGTGTGTCACCATCAGCATTACTGAAATTCATTCATGAAAGAAACGTGGTCTCTTAGGGAAAGATGGCATAAGTAAAGTGGTTTGGGATCCACTAGATGCTGGCTCCTTTAGATCTTTGATCCTTACATATCAGAGATGACAAATTCTTTTTGATATAGTATTCTGTTGAATATTTTGAAATTAATTTGACTGGAAGCGGCAGTTGGCTATGGGTTAAAGGGCTAAAGACTAATCATATTATGACCCAAACCAGTGCAGCTCCGACACGTTCTGACATCAGCATGTATCGCTATGGCAACTGTCGTATTGGCACTAGCGACAGTTGCTATAGAGATTCATGCTGATGTCAGAAAGTGTCTGAATAGCAATGGTTTTGAAGCTACTAACCTCCATAGCTATGACAATCAACCGTCTCGTATATAGTGACATATAAAACATTTCATTGACATTCTAATGCTGACTGGTATGTTTGACTCGATTATAAGAGCAATATGTGTGTTGTAGTAAATACTAGCTATGAACGTTGTCTATTTTATTATAAAAAATGAGAGATGTGATCTGTCACTCAAGTATCTGACATCCTTGTCAAATATGTCACATGTTAGCTTTCTGTCATGAACCTCTAAAAGTTTGTCAAGTGTACAAATTGTATGACTGATGGATTTACAATTTCATAAACATGCTACAGAATATTTTGAAATTAATTTGATTGCCAGCTATTGGCATTAACAGCCATTTTCAACAGTTTACCTGTATAGTTACCATGGAATTAGGAACACACATAGAAAGTGGGTGGAGCTTAACAGAAGTGGATGGGGCATAGCTAGAAATTATTCATTATTCAACTTCCATTAACATGATAACTACTGTCATGTTCAACTGGCAAACCATAGGTAACTATAGTTAGCTAGATCCCAGTCGAACGTGAAATAGTTAACTATAGTCGACCAAAAACCCGAGCTCGGTCACAAATGGTTGGTACAAAATTGCATAAATTTCAATATAGCAGACACTCCTCTTTTGCATATAAATGGAGATATTTCAATAAATAACTTAGGCAACCTAGGCTTGATGAAATTATCCTTCCCTGTTGTATGTCAATGTTCTCAAGGCCCATTTCCTTCCCACTTTATCTAATATGGATGCTTTTCGAGGACTTAGCGGACAAAAATAAGCCATATTGTGTTGAACATAATACAGGAAGCGATATTCTCCTATCACTGCCATATTGTGTTGAACATCATACAGGAAGCAATATTCTCCTATATCTGCCATATACTGACTGACAGGTGATTTGGTTGCATTGTTTAAATTATACGTTTATTTATTATTCATTCACTCCTAGCTTATAAGCTCACTCATTTTCATCATTATGTATCTTGTGCATGCGTACACGCTATAGTATTCAATCTGCCATTATTGGGTCCATTATTATTTAACACTAGTCTTCACAGGTGTCAGGTGACATAACATTAACTCAGTCTCTTGCTTTTGGAGTCAAACAATGGCAATCTTTAGGGGGGTGGGGGGCACATATAGTGTCTTATAGATAGGTTTGATTGTACCTTAAATAGCAATCAATTTGGCTGAAAGTAGCTATTAGACATGCACAAAACTCATATTAAATGCACTTGGCACAAAAATACAATACATTGTAATATTACGCTTGGTATAAATAGCAATGATGAAAATATAAAAATTTTGAAATCTTTTTTTACACCTATGTTCAGCAAGAGATATTTTTGAAAACCATCCAGCTATACGAGTGGCTGTTTTAATGCTTTGCTTCATGAATTCCAAGATGGATATTTTCAATTGAGGTGAAGATGAATGCAAAAAGTATTCAGCGAATACTGAGCCTACTCTGTTCGATGCCCTTGAGCCTTTGATCAATAAAATCAAGGTTTTTCTGGACTGCACAGGCAAGTTTGTTGAAGATCCCTTCAGAACTTTAGTTATCGAGTTGGACATGCAAACAAAGGATGATTACACGTATTGAGACACACTGGCAATAGCTTTTAGGGTAATATCATTCATCGATCTGAGCTGTCAATCATGTTTTGTTATCAAAGTGATATCACGCTCATAAGATATCAGTTGTCAGAGCTTTGACAAAACAACAGTAGTTAAATATGTTTATTTTGTTTTATAGCACGTTATTTGAATTGTAAGCTTGTTCTCAACAATACAGTAAGTAAAGAGAAGCATATTTCTGAAAATTTCACCATAGAATGCCTGGCTCGATAAGTGAGCCAGTCATTCTAGTAGTAAATTGTCAAAATGACTGATCTGTTGGCCTACAAATAGACATTCACTAGGCAAACACTTTAATTTGCTTGATCAATCTTGACCATTGACAGATGAGAGCCGGCCATATCAGTGAAATGTTATCAAACATTTTATTTATCCCGATAAGTGGTTATTTATACATTATAGGAGTTATTCCCCTTGCCAGCTGTGAACACTTGTGTTATTATATCGCTATTTTTCTAATGTTGTCGATTTGTAAATACTTTGTTGTCTGGCTATCATGTTCAGTTTGCCAGTGGGCTGTGGTTAAATCTAAAACTGATTTAATTTATAGTTTTAAACCGATTAATATATTGCTACTAATTAGTTTCTCGGATAAAGATTTGAATCCTCGGCAATGACAAAGATATTTGCGTTTTCATATGTTGATGATATTGACTTGCATACATACATGCAGTTGTCGTATTTTAAATTCATGTTGTTACAGTGATGTGCTAATTATCAAGTTTCCACATGAAATTAATTAAATTTTTTAATGTGATTTTAAAACTAATATATTAACATAATGTGAAGTTTGATAGGAATCAAATGCCAGTTAACTCTATAATATTGAATCGTGTAATGTGTGATCTAAGTTCTCTCACTATAAATTTAACTAATATTTGTAATTTAACTCACAGCTGTGAATCTATATTACAAGGCGAGTAGGCGATAATGTGAAATAGATGCTGATAATTAAAAAAAAAATTTGAATGGAAGACATTAGTCAGGCCTCTATAGAATGTACACTTTCAACATTCAATCAAAGTAAGGTGTTTTGTTTGTGTGCCAGACATACCTGTCCATCAATTTACTGTCATTTTCTTCACCAAATTTGACCGTTAAAGTGGTAAAGATCGCATTTAGGAATTTGAAATTTCGCTATTACCTGTACATATTTAAAATAATTTATTTGTCGCGGAAAACTGTAAAACTAATTAACTAAGGCGAAAAATATTCATAATATTAATGATTTACGTCTTTAATGGTTGAGGCGGGCAAAGCTGTCCTCTGCAGTGCTCTTGAGAATGTCCAGTTGAATGCGCAGAGAAAAATATTGTTGAAAATTTATCACTGGAATGCCTGGTTCATTGACCTGTAAGTGGACACTCAATCAGACTTTATTTTGATTATCTTAAGAAGATTAGATCCATCAAGATTTAACCCTTGAATTTGTTTTAAAAATTTTAGTTTTCTCATAGAAAATGCCTATTTGCAGACCAAGAGAGGACTGTTTTTGAAAATGTATGCTTGGAATGACTGGCTCGGTTATCAAGCCATAACCGAGCCAGTCATTCCAGTGGTAAATTGTCAAAAATAGTCTTCTCCTGGTCTGCAAGTGAACATTTCTCAAGACCACTGCAGAAGCTGTTTTTGGCTGATATGAGTGTTAAAGGGTTAATATACAATAATGAAGTTATTATATTGTTGTCTTATGGGCTGAGTGTCTGATCTCATAATGGTGTCACTAATACTGGAAGGATTGCACATGGGTACATGTATGTAGTGTGTCATTTCATAGCTGCTACCAACAGTTTGCTAGGTGTATATATGTATGGCTTAAAGTCCTGTTTGTCATACGGTATATAACCGTGCAATATATTTAGAGTGTTATCGTGGCAATATCTATCTATGGTTAGTATTATTATGATGTTAAGGGTTTGTCAAGCTTACTTACTGTCTTCCAAGACAAAAATATATTGTAGATGTGTAAAAGTGATAGGTGCGAAAGTATTAATTTAGACGTTTCCAGGAACATTCTCTCAAGATAGTAAAGTAAAAAATTTATTTCATATTTTTACAAATAACCTGAATGAGATTGAAATACATGCAGTATGACATCATTTGCATATAAGCTATCTGTTTAATGAGCAGGCCGGACAAAAATGCTTAGTAATCTTATAGAATGCCCATTTGGAGGCCAAGAGAACCGTGTTTGAAAATTTACCACTGAAATGAGTTGCTTGCTAACTTAACTGTAGCCAATTTCTCTTGTTTGGTCCAGATCTTGGATATATCTAACGGGGGAGGGGTGGGGGGTGAATGCACTGTTAAGCTTTCTATTTTGCATTGTTAATGATACATAACATTGGCCATTCTGAAGTATTTACAGTAGATGTTATATTATAACTGACTGAGGTCAAATTGAACTAGTAAGAATATAAGATGGAGATCTTTAGGTACCAAGAGCTTAGAGATTTATGACATTTCTTAAGACATTTAATCCTAGTTACCACATGTAACAATCCTTTACAATCCACATTTTTTTTTAATGACCAGTTCCTCCGGGGTATGGTAGCGTAGTTACATTAACTGTCGAAACTGGTTCATGTCTCAATGCTGGACCATCGCAATTATCATTGGAAACATTGACAGTCTTTATTGCCATTCCACCCATGAGTAGCAGTGTAAGAACAGGAATTGTAAGATATGATTGTGGTGGGGGTGGTTGGGTTTTTTATTATAGAAATACCCTTACATGTAGTAACTATGTCACAGAAGCCCGGTTAAGCTCTGTAACATTGCTTTAGATAGTGGGGTGCTGCTGTGTAGTTAAGCTTTGCTGCTGCGGCTGTGGTCTAACTACTACTACTGCTACTAACAATACTACTACTGCTGCTGCTCTTGCTACTACTTTTTCTGAACTGTCAGACTGTCTTTGTACTACTGTATCTGGTCACTCTACATATGAGATGTATGCACACTTCATCAAATTTAGTACATTTGTAATACCAGATAGCAGATGACAGAGATTTGTCCAGAGATCGAAATAAATAAACAAATACTACACAAAACTCTTGTAGTCTAACACCATAAAAGTGATATGTTATTGAATCATGGTATATTGAGAAATAATGTGTACCCCTAAGTGTAACACGACCAAATACTGGATGCATGATGTAATATCTATGACATAATGTTATCGTTCCTTTTTCTAGTTGATCAAAGATGGTAACGGTTATTCATGCAGAATTTGAGGTAACAAAAATTGCTGTTTTGAATGGATAGTAGAAATTATGGACAAGAATGAGTGTAAATGCTTTACATTTCAAAACTTTACATTTTACCAATCAAGCTGGTTAAACGGCTTCTGCAGTGTTGTTCTGAACTCTCCATTTGCAGAGGAGTTTTTGACGATTTACCGCTGGAATGACTGGCTCAATAACCGAGCCAGTCATACCAGTGGTAAATCTTCCAATTGGTATTTTCTATGAGAAAATTTAAATTTTCTTAACAAATTTTATCATTAGATGTTGGTGCATAGCTGTATATATGGTCATAATTACGGTATTTGTGAGTGATGTATTAGATAGGTATTTAGTACTTTCATGACCAGCTTTACATAGTTCAACGCTAGTCTACTGTAGTTATCAATCATCATGACAGTAGCCTTTATAGATTACGCAGATACTGCCTTACAGTCAGACCTATCTATGACTGAAACATGCAGAAATGTCATCCTGTATGGACTACGTCCAACTAACACAAAACTTAACCTGAAGAAACAAAGTATGTGAGCAGAAAACGTCGGGAAGAACAGGATAAATGCAGTATTGATATGAATACAGTAACAAAGCTATATAAGAAGGCTGGTTACCATAAGCCTGATAGTTTAACTGTAGTTGCAGAAAAGTTAACCTGTAAACCCAAAATGTAACCAGAAATAACAAAGTCTCTGAGCTGAAAGTATAGGTAGGAATGGGATAAATGCATTGCACTATTCATAGAAGTGCAGTAATAAAGCTATAGATGAAGTTTGGAAGTAAATATAGTCAAATATGGTGTATGTGACAACCTACTGGAATGTAAGCAATTTACTAGAGAATTCAATACATGGAATGAAAATGTGGTATCAACACATTACCTACTTGCATCGTACTGGTGACCTAAATACTTTAAAAAATCCAAAACCTTTATAAACCTGATAACTATAGCAGAGCTCAACAGGAAAGGTTACCTGTATGGACAACGTCAAACTAATAAAGTTAACCGAACAATGTCCCTGAGCTGAAATATGGGTAGGAATGGGATAACACCAGTGTATTATTGACATAAATGCAGTAATAAAACTATAGATGAAGTTTGATTACAATATCCCTGATGGTTTAGCTGTAGCCAAGTGAAACAAAAAGGTTTCTCTATATGGACTAAGTCAAGGTAAATTCAAAACTTAAGCAGAAACAAGAGTGCCTGAGCTGAGAATATAGGGAGAAACAAGATAAATGCATTGTATTATTGACATTGTAGTATTGATCGGAATGCAGTAACAAAGCTATAGATGGAGTCTGGTTACCACAAGACTGATAGTTTAACTGTAGCAGAGTTAACAGAAAAGTTAACCAAAACTGACAATGACGCAGATGATTCTACTGCCGCCGATGTGATGGCATAAGCTCTTCTGTTCCTTGAACAGGCAGGCTAAAAATGCACAGGATTTCTTCAGCAGTTTGACTGGAATGGAGGATTCCGGTTTCTCAGTCAATCATATGATGTCATATTCAACTGGGTGATGTGTAGGCTGACATCATAATCAATTATGTCATGAATGGCGTGAATTATGAATATTGGTACAAACGCTTAATTGATGATGGACTACGCGTTGCTGTAACAATTATATGGCTTTACTATTTAATAAACATGTTAATTTGACTGTGCCAGTCCAATTAGTTTCAAAATATTCTAAAACTTACATGTAGTTTTCTGGAAATTGAGGTTCCGAGGGTGCAGGGATCGATCGATACCAACACAGTGAAAGCATGGGTGGTGGTTATCTAGAGACGTGTGAGAAGGCATAGCTAAAACTGGATTCATCAATTTCAGGTGACTTCGCATTAACCCTTTAACCCTCAAATTTATTCAAGAAAATTTCAATTTTCTCAGAAAATGTCTATTTACAGACCAAGAGAAGACTATTTTTGAAAATTTACTACTGGAATGACTGGCTCGGTTATCGAGCCAGTCATTCCAGTTGTAAATTTTCACAAACCGTCAGTCTTGGCCTGCCAATGGACATTTCTAAAGACCACTGCAGAAGCCATTTTTGGCTGATATGAGTGCTAAAGGGTTAATATGGTTTAAATGATGAATACATTGTGAGAAGAATCTCATTATGGTTATGGTTCTTAGATCAGTGTTCTGTACCGCTTTCTGAATGTATCATTTGTTAATGTGCAGAGACTAGATGCTTCAACTTGTGACATGCTTGTAATATTTCTAATCTCTATTGAATTATATTAATATGTACATACTCTAGTTAGGATTTCTATTGTTTATTTCTGAATAATCTGTGTTTACACCCCACACCCACACGCCATGATCTTTCTTCATCCATGCATATTTGTCATCTGTCCTGTGTTTGCTGGCTATGGATTGGTCGTTAAACCCTTCAATATTTCAATTTTAAGACGCCTTACAGGAAAGCTGTTGAATACTTTGAAGCTAATTTGACTGTAACCTTGTTTCAGCCCTAGGCAGAATATTCCTTACATCTAAAAGAATTTGTCACTTCTGGCCGGAGGGTTAATATTTTCTTGAGTCATTAAATACAAGAGGCATTAGGGGCCTGTACTGCTCACTTGGAACATTAACATTTCAAGTAGAAAGGCCATATATGCATTTTTGCAAGAAATTCTGGAAATCTTGTTACAAATTATTGCCAGGCATTTTAGGAGTAATAGTTTAAACGATTTCTTGGAGATTTTCAAAAATCCCAAAAAATAAAAATTGGGCTAATCAAAATTCTCATTAGAAATATAAAAGGTTATCAGTATAACATAGTTTCACACAACTTTATTGAAATGGAGCCATTGAATAAGTAGTTGCATGTCAAAGGATTTCCTGAAATACTTCTGAAAAATCCACAGTGACCACCGAGAGATCCAATCAAAATTCTGAATTGAATCATGGATCCTTCCAGACAAATTTATTTAAAATCTGACAAGAGGTTTAGGAGATATTTGTTAAAGGGTTTCTGAAATTTTTTTAGTAGAAAACACAAGATGGCCACCGAAAAATTGGCCAATCAATTTCTGTTAAGCTTGTCACCATAAAATTGTTCCCAAGTTTTGCTAATGCATAGCGTTTTAATGGATTATTAGAAAATCCAAGATGGCTGGCTGGGTAATCAACCAATCAAAGTTCTGAATATGGAACTGAAGCTCCCATACCGTATAATCCTTCCAGCTAAATTTGCTTAAAATCTACCAAGTGATTTAGGAGATGCATCTTAAACCAAAAGCTAATAGATGGTCGGCATTACATAGGCTCATTGGACCATTCTGTCTAGGCATGCTAGGTGAGCTAATAATACTGTCAGATCGTGAAATCAAGATCATCTGTGGCTATCATGTCACTTGTCATCTGCCAAGGTGTCTGCTTGTAGTATAAGTCGTTCATTGATCTGACGGAGAATGGCATTGTGCTCTTGACGTAGTTTTCTGCCAGCTATACTCTGGAAACTTTGATAGATGAAGAGCTAGCCGTATTGCCTTGTGCTGTTTGGACAGCTTTACAACTACTACAAAGTATTTGCAGTGTAGCGTCCAGCGCTGTTGAATTCAAGGTTCAAAATATATATATATATATGTAAATCGATTCTAACACGCGTAAAAAGTGAGAGGAGCATGGCTAAAAATTGAGTGGGCCATATATGTAGCTAGAAATGGATCCCTCTATTATAACGCATAACAACATTTACATGAATCAGAGCTAAGGTTGTCGAAGCTGCCTTGTCAAGAAATATATGTTGATTCTGGACAAAAGACTTAGTGTATGAGTCCAGATCCTCATCTTCAATACTAGATGTTGCGTTGTGTCTCGAAGCAGGTAATATCTCCAGAGGTACCTCGAAATTACAGATCATCTCCTGCGTTGAACATTGTCTATCCACGCATGCTTCACTGTTGGAGCTTTTATGACTTCCTCATGCACACTATTCCATGGTTCAGCCACCCAGATACAGAAACTATGTTGTCTTAATCTGTATGCTTTCTGCTCTCTGCTTGGAGATCTTAAAGGATAACTAACCCTCATCTCATGATATCTATACAGATGATCTAATAGACCACTCATAAACCATGCATGGAATTTTAAGCTGTTTTATCATCCAGTCAAAGATGTATTACGGTTTTAGTACCTAAATGTTGGAACATTTCTACAGTTTATGATGGCTGTCATAATTTACTTTTCAACCAATCAGAAAAAACTTAGCGAGTCAGCCTCGGTATATGCGCTCAGTCATCTATGCCATGATAATGTGGTATAAAAGCAACCATACAGGTAAACCTGAATATTTTGAAACTAATTTGACTAGAAGTTGTTGCTGCCTTAGGCAGCAACAACTTCCAATCAAATTAGTTTCAAAATATTCAACAAGAGGATTGTTACACAATAAAGAATGTAATGCATTGTCACTGGTCTCTTTAGTCTGTCCTCGTAGCTTCCTTAATCCTGGGATCAATTTGGTTTCCCTTCTGTATACATTCTCAATACTTTTTTCCTAAGACGGTGCCATACTGTATTCGCATACTCAAGGTGCAGTCGCACCAGTGCCTTGAATGCTGTTATCCAATCATGTACCCTGCCAGTTATGCCGAATCCCTTACGTTTTTGCAGTAGTCATTTGTGAGGAACAGTATTGAAGGCCTTCATGAAATCAAGGTATGCAACATCAATATTGCTGCCTGTATCTAGTTGTTCTGTCTAGCAGCTGCAGTGATGTTGATCGGCTAATAAACTCAAACTGCTTACTATTAATCAGGGAGTTGATCTTCATGTGGTTTATAATGGGGTCTCAGACTATGGGCTGAAGCACCTTGCACAGTACGCATGTGGAGCTGACCGGCCTATAATTGCTTGCAAGTTTCTGGCTGCCCTTCTTAAATAATGCAGTAATGTTTGCCGTCTTGCTATATCCTCTCGTCCTCTATGGCAGTGTTGAATATTATTGCCACTAGCTTGCATATTACCTTGCTCATCATCTTTGAGCAATCTTGGATTTACTCCATCTGGCCCTGATGATATCGATTCTAACTTCTGAAAACATCTCCCTTACTGTTTCTACCGTGACTGGGATCTCGTCCAGTGTTGCAGCATATGATCTGACATGTACATCTGTGACCTCGGTCTGTGCTTCTCTCATGTATACACTAGAGAAAAACTCAACTTTAGTCTGCTGTCTTGGAATCAAAAGCAGGATGTAATGTTCACTTTTGGAAGAAATCACCAAATTTGGCACAGATGACCGTTGACAGGTACTAATCAAATCCTGATATTGGACACACATTTTGGGATTGGTTAACGTCCCCTAATTAGCATAAATCCAAAATGGCTGTCACGGTTATAGGCTAAGGTCAACGCATATTTTTTCGACTAAATAGCTAGAATTGATCAGTATGTAAAGGCCAGTCAAATGTTTCCCGATGGAACTATTATTGTAAAGCTTTTTAATTCGTTAATAAACTGCGGTTTTCATGTGCATTCTCGAAGCTATGGGAAGTGAGCAGTCTACTGTTTTATATGTCTATGGTCACGTGTAGGACTACCGTGTAAAATTTAATTATCTTTTTTCGCACAGCTACAATTGTTTACTTGGCCAGAAATTCTACAATATCGGTACGTATAGTAATTATTGTTTCTATTACATTCCTATGATACTAGTTATATAATTTTGATAACCGATATCTGGGTTTTAAATAGTGAGTGGTTTCGAAATCTGGTGTCGCCGTTATTTGTCTGTGTATTGGTCTCGTATTTAGCACACAAATCTAGTAATTGATAATATTAATCTTTACTGGAGAAGTAACAATATGAGGGTTGGTGGCCTGAGGGTTCTCACCCTCCGCATGTCCATTTTCTACGTCTAGAAAAGGGGATTCCCCGCTCATGCACCGCCATAGATACATAAATAGATAGACCGCTCTCATTTGTATCTCTGTTTATGTAATCATAGCATGTGCATCTATTGCTTGAATATTACATGGTGATGTGTTTTTTTGTGTTATTGGTTTGATGATATATTGAGATATATAGTAGTATTTTTTGTTACCTCCGCCACTCTAGGCGGAGGGCGTTATGTTTTCATGTGTCTGTTTGTTTTGTCTTTCTCACAATCCTTGTAGAAGACATAGATGAAAACATAACGATCTCCACCCATGGAGGCAACAAAATATACTCTAGCTTAATGTATCCTCAAACCGATTTATCAAATCTCATACACCACTTATTGACTTACGATATCATTCATTTACTTCTTTCAGCCAATCAGCTTTACATATGGCGTCAGAGGAAGTAAACTGGTCACTGTGCTGTCTTTGCCAGACTGATGATGATCGTGAGATGAGTTGCCCAGCGCAAAGTAAACGTAAAGACAAAGGCGTGGCATATGAATCACTGTGAAATTCGCTGTCATTATTCAAAGGCAGGATTGTACCAATGGATATTCCTAAATCTGTTACGAACGATGACAATCTTCAACACAATTTTATGAACAACCAGGCAAAATTCCACAAATCTTGCTTGAACAAACTTACTCGATTGAATCACAAAGGCAAACGGTCTTATGATTAGGGCTGTAAAGATACGTTTTGCCACAATACGATATGTATCATGATACACTGGTCATGATATGATACACGATATGATACATTATTTTTTCACTAAGTTTCATCTGAATCTGTCCATCTTATGCCACTCAGTGCAGATAAACAAATAATTAACATATTCAGATGAAATTTAGTGAAAATGGTGCACTTGTGCATAACTTTAACTATAGCTTACCTGACAACGTTAATGCATGAAGGACGCCATAGGCATATTTTCCTGTATCGCGTATGTATCGATATGACCTGTCACGATATAATACGCATATCATGAGCATGCGCATCACGATTCACCGATATATCAGTGAATCGTTACAGCCCTACTTATGATTCAGTTGTTGAATCTGAATCTATGAGTCCAGCTAAGACAAGAAAGCGGGAATGAGAGCTCCAATCTATTACAAGTCACAATGGAGGTTCATTAAGTGAATTTTGTCTATTTTGTGGTATTGGTGACTGAGACTGTGTTACACAGTGTTTCTTTTATCGAGTGTTAACTGTGAGGGCATGGGCTACTAATATGGATGATTTTCAGATGCTTGGCAGACTAGCAAATGGTGACCTCTTTGCACATGATGCTGTTTATCATAAAGAATGTATGACAAGATATTATAATCTCCATAAGTCTTGTTTGCGTAAAAAGTGCACTGAGGATAAGATCAGTCAGTCCGAGCTGGAGGGCATTGCACTCGCTAAGACAGTGGCATACGTTAACGAAGATGAGAGTGATGGTCCGTTTTATATTGTAGACCTGGCCAAACTGTACAAAACTAAACTTAAGGAGTTGGGTGCCATGATTACTGACAGGATACACACCTGGTTTTCAGGAACGTATCCTATCACAAATGTCATGGATGAAAGGCGAGAAAGCTGGTAAGAAGCTTTACATTGCATGTGAAGATGCAATTGGAAAGGCAGCTGCTCAAGAGCTACAGCGAAGTCCAGATTAAGATGTATGCAATATGGCTCGAACCGCTATTCACCTCGGAGAACATATGTTTGATTCACAACTTAAATTTGATGGCGAGTTTACACACAACGCACATGATAAGTCCGTTCCATACAGATTAGCAACATTTCTTGAAATGGTTTTGTGTGGCCCTTCAGTAAAGCATAACCCCGAAGTTAATGAATTTAGGAAGTCCGCAGTCTTATCCATTGCACAATTCTTGATATATAATGCTGTCCAGAAGACACCCACCAAACAAATTACCAATATTCAGCATATGGTCGAAGGGATTGTTCACAGTAGCCAGTGCAGACAACATCGACATAAACCCATCTCACCATGATGCTAAAGAGGCATGGCATGGTACTGGTTATGCTCTCACCAAACTACCTACATTGAACTGGAGTGAGGAGCAGTATCGTGAAGCTGCTCGAGTTCTACCTAGCCTTACTCGCCTACCTCAATTTTACAGAGATATAAAAAAGTAAAAGTCAATACTGGAAAGCTCATTGCACCAGCCATGTCTGATCCCTATAGGCCAACACTATCTCACAATGCTGACACGCCACCACCTGTCCCGTCTCAGACTGCTGACACTCATTAGACCCATCTCAGACCACCGACACTCCACCATCTGTTCTAGCACCGACGACCATCACTCCACCATCTGTTCGAGCACAGACCACCGTCATTCCACTATCTGCTCCATCGCAGACCACCGACACCACCATCTGCTCCATCTCACATCGCTGTTCCGCCTCGAATCCCATCTCAGATCTCCAATACTTCACCATCCCTTCAATCTCAGATTGACAACCCACCATCAGTCACACCTCAGACTAACATCACTCCACCATCTGCTCCGTCTCAGACCACCGTCACTCCACCATCTCAGACCACCGACACTCCACCATCTGCTCCATCTCAGACCACCGACACCACCATCTGCTCCATCTCAGATCACTGACACCACCATCTGCTCCATCGCAGATTACTGACACTCCACCATCTGCTTGAACTCACACCATCTGCTCGAACTCAGATCACTGATCCGTCACCAATCCAGATCTTCAACACTTCACCAGCTGTTCCATTTCAGATTGATGATCCACCATCAGTCATAACTCAGACCAACATCACTCAACCATCTGTTCAATCTCATCCCACCGACACTACACAATCTGCTCCATCTCAGACCACTGGCACTGCAAAATCAACTAGAGACACAACCCCAGTCAATTCAGTAGAGGAAGAATGGATTGCTCATGCACAGCGACTTAGAGAAATGGCCGACCTAAAAAATGATGACATTGTTTCGTGGGCGGCCTTCTGTGCCTCTGATCAACCAAGATTAGACCGACCACCAGTCCACCATGCATCACTACAATACTACCCATCTTCCGGGACAAGGCTAGTACACCACAGATGATCTACCATGCCATGTCCATAATCAAAGCATCGACCGAGCACTTGAATCCTGGACAGACACCTGTCATCACACTGGACCAACTCCTATATGCGATCGCCAAAGCCATTCAATGGGACCCAGCTATCGAGTTCAATGAAGACAACTACCGTGTGTTCCTCGGCCCTCTATTCAGAAATGCTCTTGGAGAAGTTGTTAGGTGATTGGCTGCGGGACAGTGGTTGGAATGCGATGCTTATTGATGCTGATTTGACAACTTCAGGTCGAGCTGATGCCATAGTAAAGGGCACACGCGTGACAGGGACGCGCTATTCACATTGCCTTACAGCATTGACACTTTCGATTCTGCGAAAGGAGGCATACACAAAGTACAGTAGTGACTGTCAGGACAATGGAGATGAATTCCTATGATTTGAATCATGGTGTAAACACGAGGGAGAAACATGCCCTCAGTTAAAATACTGGCAGACGACATGATATGGAGATGTGCCTGCTGCGCTTTGTGCGTTCTATTCGTGGCGGAGACTGGGATATGTATGTCAGAACTTTGGATGAGATTGCAGATTGGGCATTTATTCTTGATCACTACCATTATGCCCGCTGGCTTTCAGAGCATGTGTGTGATATGCTAAGCCTCCATATAAAACATCCAGACCTCTACAAGTAGTTTGCTGAAGGCTTCTTCACCATTGCCACGACACAAAATCCATTCTCTCTGATCAGATTTGACCAGAACCACGAGCAGCAGAATAAGGTACCCTGAATCTGAATGATGAGTGTGTTTGCACAGAGTGGTCGGTTGTTGGTCCAGAAGTTGCACGGGTCATCGCAGTTTGAGGTTAGTATGAGTTCAAGCAGGAGCTCTGTTTATAAGCATCATAATCAGAGTCCAGAAAAGGTTTGCAACAGACACCAAAGAACTTGTCGCAGCATTCCAAGAAGCAGGAAATCCCTTTGATGAGAACTAGAGCGTCAAAGGATGTCACCCACAGTATTATGTATGCTCATGAGGAGGGAAAGAAACAGCATTCAGCTTTTGTGAAGGAGCGCCTGGAGTCTCAAGCAGTTGCTTTCCATGAACCAATTAAGATGAACAAAATCCTGCTTCCCAGCAATTGGCACAAAAAAACAAAAGCAAGCACGTCGATAGCCTCAAAGAAGACTTGAATCTAATAGGCCAACTCTATATTGCATTGGAAGTCGGGGAAGGAAATACTGACCGCCTTTTTGAAGTGGAGAATGCTGATGCCCTGACATCCTTATCAAAGCATGGCAACGTGCGAAGTGCCAAAAATCTGATCTACTACCGTCCTTAGAAACAGACTCGCCATCTGACTTTGATAAAGCTGACGTGAAACTTATTGTTGCTGCTGGTATGGTGAATTTACTAAGACCAGATAGAAGCATCAAAACATTCAATGATTATGCTAAGATGGTTATTCCGTACATTGAGAAGCATCTATCCATGGTCAAATGCATTGATGTCATCTGGGACAGGTAGTTATCAGACAGCTTGAAAGCGACAACCAGGGAGAAAAGGGAAGCAGGAGTCAGACAGCGATTACCAAGTGATGGGGATGGGAAAATGCCGAAGAACTGGACCAGCTATCTACGCAACGAAACAAATAAGGTGGAACTGTTCCAATGTCTGTCAAAATTGATAGCACAGTCAATCTTCTGTGAGGGAAGTGGTTATTACAGCTATAAATGAGCTCGTCCTCCAGAATCCTCCATCATGCGATGGTGACCCTGCGATTGGGTCAGATTATTCTCTCAGCCCATGCAACTGTCATGGTGCTATTAGGCCAGGTATAGGAAATTCTGTGTGAAATTATATATTATTGATTTTATCCAGCATAAATTAGAATGTTCCTAATCATGGCCAGCTGAATCATATGAAATGAAGCGTGACAATTCTAGGAATATAGTGGACAGAGGACAATAGCCCAATTAATAGCCAGGACAATTAAAGCCACCCAGCCTGCAGTGTGGGCATAATAAATCACAGTATTCCAAGACATGTATATACTGAACTTTTATATATACTGGACAAACAAAGTTAGGGATCACGAAGTTTTTTCAGTATTGTTAGAAACTTTCGATATAACAGACATATACAGATTCGAAATGATAACTAACAGCCTCTGCTGAATCCATATTTAATGACAGTTTTGAAATTGATTTGTCAGCAATGCATCACATAGGTGTTAATGAAAGGCATCCATGAAACAATGAGAATTCATGATTGCAAGTCAACAAGCGTACAAACGTGTGTCACTCCAAATCAGTCCATATGCACTTTAGTAACGAGTGTGACCTCCACGTGCAGCCACGACTGCGTGACAACGCCGCTGCATGCTGTTGATGAGGCGCACGATGTTCTGTTCTGGAAGGTTGTCCCATTCCTGCCTGAGAGCAGTTTCCAGGTCATCCAGAGTCATTGGGGGCACCTGGCGTTGTGAAATTTGTTGTTGAAGCTGGTCCCACACATGCTCAATGGGGTTCAAGTCAGGTGATACTGCTGGCCACTCCATTCTCTCTATGGTCTCCCTCTCAAGGTACTGTGTGATAACTCGAGCACGGCGAGGCCAAGCGTTGTCATCCATGAGAACAAAGTCAGGACCCACAGCTCCAGCAAACAATCTCACAACTGGATGATGGATTTCATCCCTATACCGGATGGCGTTCAGAGCTCCATTACTGATAGCAACCAGTTCAGTGCGACCAGTCAAAGAAATCCCACCCCAAACCATCACTGAGCCCCCTCCGAAATGGTCATGTTCAGCGACCATACACTGTGCATACCGTTGTCTGGGTTCTCTCCACACATGTCTGCGACCATTATGGAAATCTAAACAGAATCTGGATTCATCAGTGAACAAAACTGGCTGCCAGTGACGTCTTTGCCATCTAATGTGATTACGAGCCCATTCCAGGCGAGCTTGTCGATGACGTAGGAGTAGCCTTGGTCTCACAGCTGGCCTGCGAGCTCTAAGATTGGCTCCGTGAAGTCGGTTCCTCAAAGTCTGGGGTGTTATCTGAACATCTGTAGCAGCATTGAACTGTCTGTTGAGTGAACGTGCACTATCAAAACGATGTCTCCTGGCTAAAGTGACGATATACCGGTCTTGGCGGCGTGTTGTGGTACGTGGCCTTCCACTTCTATGCCTCTCATTGACAGTTCCAGTTGCTTGAAACCGTGTCCACAACCTGGATATCACACTTTGCGAAACACCAAGTGCAACAGCCACCTGTCTCTGTGTTTGGGCAGTTTGGATCATTCCAACTGCTTGATTTGCCTCACAAGCTCGTAAATGTCTTCTTTGCGGCATTTTGTAAAGGTGGTCCACCGTGGTCAATGTACACGTTAACCAAGGCCTCAATCAGATGTCTTCATAAAAAAATCAGTCACACCTGTGATCTCTGAAAACACTCAATTTTAGCCACCCTTCACATGTGCTGCACGCTTGCACGTGAAAAGTGAAATTGACAACACACGACACCGTGCATATCTCAATGACCAATAAAAGAAGTAAACAAAAGCAGTTTTCACTTGATCTGAGCCGTTTACCAGAATATACTCAAAATATAATCCATGATCCCTAACTTTTTTTGACCAGTATATAATAACATACATCTGAAAATACATGTTCATAATCTGATAACCATTTTCATTCTAAATTCCCACAAACATATTTCAAGACATTGGCATAAGAAACCTGCATATTATTTTGGAAATAATTTGATTGAAAGTTGTTGCTGCCTCAAGCAGAAACAACTTTCGCTTTGATTGTCTTCAAAATAGTCATCCGGATTTTCTGATTTTGTCAGTAAAATACTGTCACGGCATACAGAATGAGTGGTTAATTATATTTATTTTATAGAATTGCATAAATCCTGTATTCACAAATACTAAACAAATTATTAATGATTTTAGACATGTTCGGAACTTATTTCGAACATGTCTCTTCACTACCTTCCTGTTTACTTTAACTACCACTAGCTATAAAATGTAACAGAATTTGTGTATTTGGGAGATAGAGTTAGTGAGAGAAACAGTGAGAGACAGAGCTAGAGATAGATAGACAGTAGACATAGATTTAAGCCAGAGTAGTAGATAGATATAGCGTTCATAGTTTGTATAGAAATTTTGTATCAACAGTTTGTGTATAGAGTCAATTTAAAATTATTAAAAGTTGAAGTCATTTATTATTTGAAGAACCGTCTTGTTGAATATTATTGAAGTGTCTTCGCCCATTTTCGCCTGCCACCTCATCCTGGCAATTTCTGAAGTGTAGCAGAGCCATTGCCACCAAGCTAATCCTCCGTGTTTCGAGATAGGTGGAAATTAGCGTCGCTACACAACCATGAGGAGTTTGATACTAGAGTTATGTTGCATGCAGCAAATGCAGTGTCAGAAGGCTACAAACGCATACTGATTATTGCAAATGACACAAATATCGTTGTCCTGGGGATTGCTTTCTTTACTCAGATTGGGGCAGAGAAACTATGGGTGTCATTTGGAATGAGCAAGAAATTAAGATATGTTTCCATCCACGAGATCTGCAATACCATGCATCCTGCAAAGGCACGCACGCTCCCCGCATTCCATGCCCTGACAGGGTCTGATATATACAAACATGTTATGCCACCTAATCGAGAGACCTCTCACATTATCGTCAGAGGATATTAAGGTAATTGAGTTTGTCATCTCGCTATACTTTGTGTCCTGCCCTCTGACAGAAGTCAACCAAGCATGCCAGCATATATTTGCTCAATCCTCTCGTACGTCTGAGTACCTGCCACCAAACAAAGCAGCCTTGATACAGCATGTCAAGAGAGTGACTTATCAAGCTGGATATGTGTGGGGGCAATCTCTCATGACCAAACAAGTTTTGCCATGTCCAGGCTCATGGGGGTGGGTTAAGTCTGGTTGGGGGCCTTTCTTGACCCCTCTCTGTCGAGCAGCAAAAGCATTGGAAGAACTGGTCACTTGCGGCTGCACAGGAAGGTGATCCTGCTATAAGAAGTGGCTCATGTGTACAGGCAGATGCAAATGTGGAGGAAGCTGTTATATGGTCGTCCCGGCGCGACACCAACATGTAATAAATGATGACCTTGGATTCCCTGAATTGATTTTGATATTATTTAGACAGTGAGTTGCATTCAATTTAGTATAGCATTATCAGCCACAGCATACAATAAATTTAACACAATCTAAAATGTAGTCAGTTTTATTGGCCGTTTATAGCGATTTACAGCCAAAAACATTTGACCGTGACATTTTCTGGTGACCTTGCTCTTGGATGATGAGGAAAACCGCTTCTGGCGATCAGACATCACCAAAACTATAAGACTTCATACCAAACCCATTGGAATCACATTACTATTAGTTAGCTAGGCCTGTCATTCATGATTCTGACGATGTTGGTTTTAGAGTAGTAGTGTCAGAATTAAAATGATACCACCTCCCTCAACTGGCCGCCATTCGGCGATCTGTGGCCCCCACCGCCCTCTCAATCCCTGGGGCATAGGTTGTTGAGACGGGGGCCACCACGGATCGCCGAACGGCTGCCAGGGAGGTAGTATCATTCCGACACTAACCACCTCCCTCAACTGGCCGCCATTCGGCGATCTGTGGCCCCCACCGCCCTCTCAATCCCTGGGGCATAGGTTGTTGAGACGGGGGCCACCACGGATCGCCGAACGGCTGCCAGGGAGGTAGTATCATTCCGACACTACTACTACCAGGGTCTGAACGCCCATTTAGAGACAAGCCTCCACAGTGATATACACCACTGATCATCCCGGAAGTGGGCCCACTTGGCATCCGATATCATGGCAGTCTCAGCGCCCTGCGCCACTGCTGTAGACGCCAGCACCAGCAGTATGAGAATCATGGCTATATATGAAGACATTAAACTGAACAGAGTGAACCCCTCGAGAAATATCTGTGCCAGATCGAGCCCTGTTCCATCCGGATTGATAGTGATCTTCATCCCCTCAGGGGCAGGGGCTAGCTGCTTCACTCTGCCGCCGGCTAAGAAACGTAGCTCTAGGACTATATGAGTCGTTTGTGGGCTAGTGAGTCCGACTCGCTGAAGCAGTTTAACAGCACCCTGTAGAACTCCCGCATCCGCTCTAGGGCTTCGATGAATGGACTGACGTTCAGGTTGTTGTAGTATCGCAGCCAGTCGGCGAATGTCTGCATTCCATGCTCGCTGAATGTCTGGTTACACTGTTCCCACTCTGATCGCGTCAAGAGGTAGCCCGCCCCCCCCTTCAGCTTAGATGTCCATGCTGAGTAGTCAGGAAGCCCTGGATAGTTGAGCTTCTCATGTGTGTCAAACCATTCATACGGGAACCAGCTCTTCTGCTGTGTACACCCGTAAGCTTTGACCCATACCTCGTACAAGACTCCTGGGCCGAGGTAGTTCAGCACATCGAGAAACCGTAGCGCCGGTGTTATGAGGAACATGGTCTGACTAGCCTTCTTGCGACTTTCACTGCACCTGTACTGTCAATCAGCTCATCGACAAAGTACTTCTTGATGAGGTTCAGGTCATACCGCCCAGAGTTGAACACCAGTACAGGCACTTGGTCACACCACCCGTTGATCAGTCGCTGCTGTTGCTTTGGGAGCTTGTCCAGGTCATACTGTGCCCTAACCCTTGTCCGGATTAGATATGCTCGCCGTTGGATCACCAGCGTGAACTCTCTGATCAGTTCTTTGGGGTCAGAATTGCAGAGGTGAGTGGGCTCACTCGTGGCACCCTCTAAGGAGCAGCCAACTGACACAGATAGGAATGCGAGTACTCTCGATCGTGAGTCTCCGTATGATGAATCTTGATACCATTTAGGAGTGCTTCGAAGTCGTAAACTATGAAGTGTGGGTATGGGACAGTCCAAACTCATTTAGGGACACTTGGACAGCGTTTTATACAGCACTCCCACTGTACCACAAGCGTGCATCCAGAGGCTCTCAACTTCTCTCTCAGGACTGTCTTGCGGTATCTTTGTTCAGCATCCTCACCTCACTGGTGTTGTGGACACCCATGCTAGTGATAGCCATGGAACTGGTAAACGGTGTTAGTGGTCGGATCATAACCATCTACGGGAACACCCTCGATCCAACGCTCGCCACCGTGCCCACACTCTACATGGTGTATATGCACGCCTCTGTTTCTCGACTCATACTCGATCCAACGAGTAGCCGCTGAACTGGCGGGTTGGCGCGGATAGAAGGCGTTCTCATACGCAGACTGTGGCGCCTCAACCTTCTCGCCAGGACACACGATTGTTGTTTTGCCGCCTGTACAGTGATCAGCGTGGCGTTGAAGAGTGCATACCTGTGTAAACCTCTGCTGACAGTGACTGCAGACTAGTGTATGTGCCAGCTTGGAGATGTTCTTGATGTGGAAGGCGTGGTGGTCCCACACTCCGATGGTCATGGTGTCACGGTAGTGAGCCGCTTGCTTGATCAAGTGCCAGGTGCCCTCTTCGGTTGGTTCATACACGCGAATCCCGTTCTTGGCGAAGAACTCTACCTTGTTCAGCTGCTCCAGCGAGGTCTTGTGGACATCAGGTACTGTCACTGTCTTGCCGTAGAACTGTGTGGCAAGCTCTCGTGCAGGAGCTGTACTTCTATCAGCTCTCGCTCCTCGGTGGACTGCTAGACATCTCCAGAGACACATGTTGTCCTTGTAGGTGTCGAGGGCAGTCATACTCTTCTTATGTCGTAGCCAGTCTGGGAGAGGGCCTGTCCCAAGCAGAGGTTGGCGGTCGATGACAGCCCTGACCTCAACGTTGATGGATCGAGCAAAAGCCCACTTGGTGTTGGGTCGATCGATATTGTCTGTGTCGAGGCGGGCTTGCTCTCTTGCTGCCACCCAGTCCTGAGCTGCTCCTATCGTGTTCAGCCACGGGCTCCCTGGAGCATTCTTGTGGAAGAGCATCACCCTACCGTCTTCGATGTGACGGATGCGATAGGTATGGGTGTAGCGGAGGTAGAAGGCATTCTGGACAGTCTGCTAGATCTTTTGCATGATCTGGCCTGTGATGTCTCCTTCTAGACCTCTGAAGAATGTCCAGCGTACTGACCGGCATCCTCTATCCTCTGTCTCCCTTTCGCTGGTCGAGAATGTGTTCGCCTTCTCGCCTCATGCTCCGGGGCTATGGGTTCAGACCTCGGCCCCCCTCATCACTCGGTTAGTGATCCTGCGTAGGGGAGGTAAGTGCTCCAGTGGATGGTCCGCCATCCGCCTCGCTACAGCCTTGGCTCGCACGCTAGCAGTCACCTCCTCGTCCAACTGACGAAGCTCATGGATCCGCTGCGCTTTCTTGTGGGGATTCCAAGGATCATCTGTGGTAAGCGCTGGAAACTGGAAACCTTCCCGTCTTCATTGCTTGGGAGTCGCTTCTGCCACCCCTCGGCACAGGCCTGTCCGATCATCTGGAGCAGGTCAGCTTTCTTGACCTTAGAGTGGCCTCTAAGGCCGAATTGCTTTGCAATAGCACGAAGCTGTGCAACAGTAATCATGGTGTATATCCCTGTGGATGCTCGTCTCTAAATTGGCGTTCAGACCCTATTATGTGTGATGCTGGCGATCAGTACCTGTGGGTGGTGTATATCCCTGTGGATGCCGGTCTCTAAATGGGCATTCAGACCCTATTATGTGTGGTGCTGGCGATCAGTACCTGTGGGTGGTGTAGATCCCTGTGGATGCCTGTCTCTAAATGGGCGTTCAGACCCTATTATGTGTGGTGCTGGCGATCAGTACCTGTGGGTGGTGTATATCCCTGTGGATGCCTGTCTCTAAATGGGAGTTTAGATGTGTGTGGGGAGGCGGTGCGCATACATGCCCCCTGGATAGGATAGTATGCGCGTGTGTATAAAGCCCTATGAGAGGTATGGCTAAGTCCGTAAGAACGCGTAGCACGCATGCGCACGTGTCAGATACATGTGTCAGTATTGTGAGCGAGTTTATACTTATATTGTACCGAGAAATCACTTCATTCACGTCGTTCTTGGTACTGAACAGGACCGGAATGAAGCGAGAATTTCAAAACTGTTTACCATTTTAAAATCGGACCAGCTTATCAGTCCCTCTAGATCGTGACGTCACTTCGAGATAACGTATATATTATAGACTGTAATTTTGTAGTTACCAGTGTGTTATTGATCTGTTTGCTATTATTGCACAACAATTAGTATCATTATTTGTAATCTAATTATCGGTTCTCCATTGATAACAGCGCTGAATTCTAATAAAAAACCCATGGTTCAACTCTCAAATGTAAAAAGTAAAAAGTAAAAAGATGGTGGTACCAAGTCGATGGTACGGAACAACGGAGAACCACCGAAAAAAACCCCGCAGAGATAGAGAGGCCGGCCAGACAGGGCCGGTGATAATGTGGGGGTTCTCCCGAAGAGGTGGGGCGTGGGAGTTTTATAGTTTTTAAATATTTTTTTGTTTCATGACAGTATTACTCTTTACCCGTTACCGAGTACGTCACAACCTTGTCTCTATATGGGCGTTCAGACCCTATACTACCAGGCAGCCGTTCGGCGCCCCCGTCTCAAAACCTATGTCCCAGGGTAGTGTCATGACCATGATCTTCCAAAATTGATCTTGAGATCATGGAGACAGTGATGCATTTATAATTTTAGTATAGCCTGATCTGACCTGGAATGCAACAGATTTAACACAATCTAAAATGGTCAAAAGTCCGTTTTATTGGACGATTTATAGCTATTTTTGGACCGAAAACCTTTGACCGTGACATTTTCTGGTGACCATGACAGTGGATGAAGACAAAAACCACTCCAATCGATCGGGCATCCCGAAGACCATCAAAATACATACCAAAATCACCCCTCAAGCAAGCAGGACTCGGTACACTTAAATCAAGAATGGACCTGAGGAAGCTAAAGATTTCGGCTGAGGACAAGACACCGTGGGCAAAAGCGAAGGACTGATTGCAGCTGTAGGATGTATCTACTACTACAGCTGCAGAATACAGTAATCATACATACATAGTTGTCTGGCCGATGGACTATATAAACTAGGAATGACTGACAAATAATGATAATCATTACAGATGGCTGGCAGGCAATCAGATGGGCACATAGACCCCCTTAAAGGTCATATTTGGAGAAATCCCTTTTATATACAATTTTGCAAGTATTTAAGGCATTATTGTATAGTAATTAATAACAAAGCAACTGTATGTGTCTAACATTCACCAAATAGCTAATATTAAGCCGCGAAGTCAGCGTATGATCGAATACGTGAAATTACGTGATGACTTACCTCCATTGATTTTGAGCTCTTCAGCGTCAATAATGACGTAATAGTGGAACAAGCTATTATACCGTAACATTGAATACATGCAGCTTCGTTCAACTTCAGCAGGAAATAAGTACAGTTTGGTTGCATTTTCTCGATCAGGCAAAGATAAAAATAGCTTTTTCAGGTCTTATGCCAATAAAAATAATAGAAAGTTATATGTTGATCGAATTTAACCCTAAATAAACAACTGACCAGAGTCTAATGCGTGCTCTTATCATACACATAGGTCAGCTAGATCTTTCTTATCTGTCTGAAACAAAAATTGTATGAGACCTCAATGCATTTTCTTTAATTCTGACATTTTTGCTGCGGCTATGTAGGCTACATGGTTTAGGCCTAGAGGGTGGGCGTGTAGTTAGAATCACGCAAAAACGGCAACAGCTACGAACAAGAGGCCCAAGGGGCTTGTGTCGCTCACCTGGAACATTTACAACTCAACTAATCTTTATGGAGTTTTACATCAATCAGTGCCACTTCCAATGACTTTCAGTCAAATGGTTGATTTTGCAAAGGTTCTTTTGAACAATATTTAAGCAAAAATAGAAGACATCAGTACTAACAACAGAAATTGATGACATGCAGTCAAACTTGTATTAAGACACCACTCAAGTGAGAATCAGAAGACAGCCTCTTATGGTAGCTGGGTTCTTAACCCTTTAATGGTCATGATTTTTCAGTAAAACAAAACTTTCAGGTTATGTCTATTTGCATGCCAAGATATGGAGCATTTTGAAAATGTATCACTGGAATGACTGGCTCATAATCGAGCCAGTCATTCCAGTGGTAAATTTTCAAAAATACTCATGCTGGCCTGCAAATCGACGGCCACTGCAGAGGCAGGTTTTCGCTGGTTTGACCATTAAAGGGCTAATAAAGTTTCAAATACATTGCTTAATTGCATTTAGCAAATGAAGAAAATAGTCTTTAAGGCAGGCGGTCTCTTAACCCTTTCACCCATAAATCCCGGAAAACGTATATTCTTTATGATATAAAATTAATTTTGTTGAAGATTTTGAAATTAATTTGACGCGAAGCCGTTGTGCCTTAGGCAACATTGGCTTTCCGTTAAACTAATTTAAGAAGGGTTAATACAGATGGTCTTTAATATATTTTAACAGTATAGGTATCAGAGTACACAATACATATCTTAAATATTTAGGCAGCAGTTGCAGGGAAAAGGTTAACCTGTTAATTTAGTTTTTATCTATTATGGTAATAAAAGCTGTCATATGTCAATGGATGGTGGAAATAAAACTCCAATTGCACATTAATTAACCATTTAACCATTGAATTTAAGAAAAGTTCAATTTTCTCATAGAAAATCTCTATTTGCAGACCAAGACTATTTTTGAAAATTTACCACTGGAATGACTGGCTCGTTAAAAAGAGTCCGTCATTCCAATGGTAACATTTTCAAAAATAGTCTTCATTTGGTCTGCAAATGGACATTTCTCAAGACCACTGCCGAAGCCGTTTTTGGCTGATATGATGGCTAAAGGCTTAACCGTTTTCCTAACCTACCAAAATAGGTAAGATATTGTGTCCTCTGATATCGATGGCCAGGTGAGCTAATAATAATAAATTGATAAGAATCGAATCTTATTAACGCATTTAACTGGAAATAATGCGGTACGCTATTGCTTAACAGCTGTTGTGTAAGCTGTTGCTGTCAATTGTATAACAGCAACAGCACTGTCTATGACAGCAATGGTGTTTACAAACTGTACACCAGCCTTTCTAATACTGGCTTTGTAACAATTAATCTCTATACATTGGTGTGACAAGGGTTCAATAGTCATGCTGAAAACTGTTGTTGCACTTGACAGTAACAGACATCATCAGCAAAACCATTTTCAAAATGTCCGTCACCATGCTACATGCTATCCAACAAAACTTGTGAATAACGCAATACTCAACTAAATTCATTGCTAGAATTAATTGGCTTTAACCCTTTAACCCTCAAATTTATTCAAGACAATTGAAATTTTCTCAAAGAAAATGTCCACTTGCAGACCAAGAAGACTATTTTTGAAAATTTATCACTGGAATGACTGGCTCGGTTATCGAGCCAGTCATTCCAGTGGTAAATTTTCAAAAAACGTCTTTTAGTCGGCAAATGGACATTTCTCACGACCAATGCAAAAGCCATTTTTGGCTGATATGAGTGTTAAAGGGTTAATGATGAATTAATTAAATAAATCTTTTAGAATCAGTATGTGAATATGGTACACTTCATCAGCTCACTACCTCACAGGGTATTAATTTCATTTCAATCCTGAGAATTAGAGTTGTGGTTTTAAATTACAAGATTAAATGTTTTCCTATGCTGGCTAAATATTTAAGATATGTATTGTGTGTGTGCTGACATATATGACTTTGAATATTTTGATATTTATTTGACAGAAAGTTGTTGCATTCTAAGGCAGCAATGACTTTCAGTCAAATTATTATTTCGAACTAGTGAACAACTGCTGCTAAGTGAGTTTTGCCACTCTGTCAAATGATTACAAGGGTTTTAGAATGCAGTTAAACATGCTATAAAGACCACCTGTACTAAATGCCAATTTTACTACATGCCGCCAAGCCGTTTATCTGATAGATTCAGAAATGGCATGGTTGAAATCAGCATACTCATAACCCTGTACTGAACAAATTTTTGCTTCAAAATCCATCAAATAAAAAAATCCAATATGGCCGCCAAACATGCTGTATTTTGATTGGCCCACTGCGGCCATGTTTTTGTAATGGATCAACTTCCCTTGAATAAACTTTAATGGCCCTCAATCCCTAATTAGATCTGCCAAATTTCGATCCCTTCACCGATTCTGGAGAAGCTGTTTTGGCTAAAACTAGGTCAACCAAAATGGCCGCCGAACCATTTGACCAATCAAGTTCCCTTGAACAAACTTGGTTCAGCTCTTGCCCTAGATCATATTTCATGGGGTTTGTTTCAATCCACCAAGCGGTTTCGGAGAAGATTTTTAGACGTTTAAAAAAATCGGCCAAAGATCAAGATGGCCACCGGCTAAATTGGCCGATCGGCTTCCTTTGAACAAATTTGAATCTCTACAACCTAAGGATGCTTCCTGCCAAATATAATTGAAATCATCCTATAAGTTCTCGAAAAGTAGACATTTTAAATTTCCCATTGCTTTAGTATGGGAGCTTTTGGCGGGAAAATTATCCAAGATGGCCATCAAACCGTTTATCCGACAGCTTTGAAAATTGCAAATTTGTGATCAGAATACCCCAAAAACCTATATAAAACCAATTTCAGCCTCAAAATCCATCAAATAAAAAAAAATCCAATATGGCCACCAAACATGCTGCATTTTGATTGGCCGACTGCACCATGTTTTTTGACGGATTAAATTCCCTTGAACAAAGTTTAATGGGCTTTAGTCCCTAATCATATCTGCCAAATTTCAGCCTGATCCCTTCAGCGGTTCTGGAGAAGAAGTCATTTTCGCTAAAACTAGGTCAACCAAAATGGCCGCTGAACCATTTGGCCAATCAAGTTCCCTTGAACAAACTTGGTTCAGCTGTTGCCCTAGATCATATTTCATGGGATTTGCTTCAATCCACCAAGCGGTTTCGGAGAAGATTTTTAAAGACATTTCCTAAAATCGGCCGAAATCCAAATTGGCCACCGGCCAAACTGGCCGATCGGCTTCGTTTGAACAAACTTGGATCCCTATGCCCTAAGGATACTTCCTGCCAAAGATAACTTATATCGGCCTAGTGGTTCTTGAGAAGAAGTCGTTTAAAGGAAAAAGTTGACGGACGGACAGACGGACGGATGGACGCCGGACGGTCACCATGGCATAAGCTCACTTGGCCATTCTGGCCAGGTGAGCTAAAAACCAATGCGGCAGATTTTTCTCGGTTTTATATTTCCAGACATGTTTGAGAACACGATTGCTTCAATGGCGATTTTGGCTAGATAGAAATGTGCGTGAACAAAAGTAGCCTGTAAATGACAAGATAATTTAATGTTAAAGTGTGTGAGTTTTTAAAGCTTAGCATATACTCATTATTTTCGAGACCAATTACTGTTTGTAGGTTTTATTAGAAACCCTTCTGGTTTTACCGAACATGCATAGGCCTGTGTCACTAGTAAGATTACAGTTGCATATGCGAAGAAAAATAATCGATATTACATGACCGTAGCAATGGTTGGATGGACGGGTGCGGGCGGGGTGGGTGGGTGGAGAGGGGCTGCCAGTTGAGGAATCGACGGGCCTGCATATTTTCACGTTGATGCAAAGCATATTATTTTGAGAAATTCTCACCGGGCTTATTGAAAATTACCACCGGGCGATAAATCAAGCATTCCGTGTGATGGAAGCACATAAATAACAGCAGATGAACGAATTCATAGGAAGACTGACATATCGGTTATTGATCGGCTCTCTTTCAGTTCATGCCAACGTCGATGAAAGCTTATAGTAAACAATAAATTTTGACAGTCTTCGATGCGTAAGCTATCCAACGTAAATTTGTGCACTGTTAATAAACGTAGGCCTATCTAAATATGACAATTTAGTTCATCTTACCCACCTGTTACATGTCACGTTTTTTGCCCATCTTCACCCATATGTGCTTTTTCAGTATACACGACAATTGTACACACTCAGGGCCAGCATTTGTCTCTAGTACATAAACCTACAAATTACTCCAGTAAAAGCGTGGGAGAGTGAGTGTCGCTATGCGTAAATTTATATGTTAGCTACATTACATTCAAAGAAGTGGTAGATATATACCCAGAATTTATGCACGCATGTGTAGGCCTATGTTTAGAATGACAGGAAACATAAGTGGCAATGTGTAGGCCCAACCACAGGTATTTTTGGCATAATTTTTATAACTGAATGCAGTGTTATTTGCTTGTTCAAGTAGGTTAATCACATAGCCTATGAGAAGTCCAACCGGTCACTCTTTGCTGGCATAATGTCTATCCCTAAATGATATTGTAATCAATTCTTGCTAAAATTGATGTTTTAGATTCTCACAAATGGTTTGGCTTAAGTCTACAGGAGATTTAATTATATAGGCCTATAAAATGTATCCAATATGGGCCTATAGCTTTCTCCAGTCTTAGACTTAAACAAATCAATTGACTGCGATACCTTACGCAAATTCGGATCTACCGGTGGACTTTGCATTTGGTTTGTGTGTGCGTGCATGCTTACGTGCATGTGTGCGTGCGTGCGAGGAAAAGTGGGGTAGGGGGGGGGGGGTAGTGATACATCTGGAAAATAATAACAGATTCTGCTGAATTATAGGCGCAGTTTGGATAGCAATGCAGGAAATGACTTCGCATAGCATCAGAATTTTCAGGGAGAAGAACCAGCAGCCCGCCCATATCTCCCCAAACGGCAATTTGAAGGGGACACAGCCTCACTCACAGACCTCTCTCCAATATTGGACTAACTCAATAATAAAATCCTAGACCTGCGCTTGACGGCCATCCCACCAATACAGGATGTAGCACGATATTGTTGTAAAAATACAGGGGGGGGGGGGGGTGGTTCGTGTCCGAGCTATTCATATTTAAATATGGTATTGGCGCTATTATAACTTTCTGACTAATGTCTACTGGGAATATCATTGAGATCATTGCCTATTTCAAAATTCATTGCTAAATACAATAGAATGAAAAAGTTACCCTGGTTAAACAGTGTTGCCTGTATTAGCTTTGCTTAGCAGTTGTTCCACTATGACGTCACAGCTGCTTGGAATTCAAGGGAGGTAATTCATGATGCGATATTCTAAAGCTATGTACTTTATCAGCAATAAATATAAAAATATGCCATGTATTAGCAAATTGACTGCATATATTATAATGTCTTAAAATACCCTTTCCATATATGACCTTTAAAGTACTTTAAAGCATGTAAGGGGTCTATGGATGGACATATGCTAACTACTATATCCCAACATTTCATGCTGGGGTGGGTGGGTGGGTGGGTGGAGGGCGGTAAGGGGGGGGGGGAGGGACTAATGAAAACGAAGTAGGTCAGTAAGTATTAGCCGATTTTTAATTAAAATTTGGACCGGTATTATCATATACATGACGTATAATAATACAGAATTGCATGCATAAATCCATGTAGCAAGACATGGCTTATAAATGTATATTGACTGATCAATGCCGTGTTCGTTAAGAAGGTCCATGGATAATAACAATTCTGAATGAACCTGGATTCTTTGATGAATATTCCTTTTAACATACTCATTATAGTTATTCAACTATGATAAACCTTTTTAGTTTTACCCCTACATACCTCATTCAAGAATTCTTTTAAAGTGTATGAAATATTCTGGTAATATTTTCAAACTAATTTGACTGTAATCAGCTTCCAATTAAACTACCGGTAGTTTTAAATTATTCCAGAATTAACTGTGTGGGTTAGTATGAAACTGAAATACTTGGACCTTGGCGGCGATTTTAACCTTAGCTTAGGTCCAACAGTATCCCACCCAACAGTATTTCTCATATTCTTCTTTTAATGTCTGACATCTTAAATGGTCATTAAAGATAAGTGGTCTCTTATTACAAGTAAGATATCAGAAGTTAAAAGAAGAATATGAGAAATACTGTTGGATGGGATACTGTTGGACCTAAGCTAAGGTTAAAATCGCCGCCAAGGTCCAAGTATTTCAGTTTCAAACTAACCCACACAGTTAATTCTGGAATAATTTAAAACTACCTGTAGTTTAATTGGAAGCTGATTACAGTCAAATTAGTTTGAAAATATTACCAGAATATTTCATACACTTTAAAAGAATTGTTGAATGAGGTATGTAGGGGTAAAACTAAAAAGGTTTATCATAGTTGAATAACTATAATGAGTATGTTAAAAGGAATATTCATCAAAGAATCCAGGTTCATTCAGAATTGTTATTATCCATGGACCTTCTTAACGAACACTGCATTAGTCCCAAAATTATAATATATAGTGCATATATGATGTGCATTGACCGTGTACATAATGCTACAGGTCTATTTATTACTTTTCTGCCATTATAAGCACAAACAAGGCAGACCATCCTGTAAATGGATGGCCTCTCTGACCCTCGCCAGTTTTGTCATCATATTGCTCCCAAATATAACCTGTCCGATGGTATTCTTTAATGATATTTTTCACGATATTTTGTCGTAGTTCTTGGTACACTTCTGTTGCAGTAGTTTGATATGGTCCAGGTGTGGTTGAATAATGGTGTAATGCTTTAACAGTGAGATAGTTCATGTTGATCCAGATAGCGCCACGCCAATAAGGTGGGTCATGTTCTGTATTAAAGCGGTTGTATAATTTTGCATTTTTAGCGAGCGAGCGTAACCCATAGGAAGTCCATAAAAGCTGAGGATTTTTAATATCAGTTAAAATTTTAAGTAACCTTGGTGATGTAGGTTCAATAATTTGTAGTAAAAATGGAAACAGACTCACATAACCAAATGAAGGGATTAAACCATATTTTGGTTGACCAGTTACTAACCTAACCTTTTCCTGATCAGCGGGTGGGGGTCTTTGCCCAGGCTGCAGGTTCATAGGTGGCTTGGGCGTTTGTAATTTGACTCCATCAGTGTGAAGCCCATAATCAGTATACATCTCTGACTTTTCAGACCAATGAAGTCTGTCCAGCTCTACATTATCTGACAGTATCTTGTAAGTACTTTCAAATTCCATCCATGGTTCATTTAGCGCCTTAGCAATGTCTCTCATCACTTTGGAAGCAAATGCCATCCAGCACCGCAAATCCACATGATACTCGTCGTCTGTGGGATGAGATGCACGAGGATAGTCATCCAGACCGGAGGTTAGAGTTAGAGGGTTTAACTGCTTATTAGTAATTGGATCACGGCCGCGCCAACGGTATGTACCTGATTTAGGACCTGTCTGTGTTCTGTTATACCAGCTATACCATGCTGTTAGGCGTGGATACAGATTTCTCAGATAGTGTTTAACCTCGGCTTTATCACTTCTTATCATATCAGGAAGAAGTGATTGGATTGTTAGAAAAAATGCTGGAGGATTTGCATTAATATTCTGCTGTACAACAAATTCATCAGGAACCCTTGCTCTAGCTTCAGAACCAAGAATCTGTTCTCTAGGAATCCAGCCATCAGCATTTATAAGATCCATCCAATGTGCAAGAATATCCTGTGAAATTGCCGCATCCCATTGACTTATTAGCAGGTTATGGAAGCCTTCATCCCAGAGAAATCCCCGTGGAAACATTGAACGAGATGGTACACCTGTGTACAATGATGCACTCCAGTAATCAACAGGCTCCTTATTATACACAGATTGTACGAGAGAGGAGCCATGAAAATAGCCGATCCCACCAACCATATTACTCAATGTTGCCTTGGCGACAGAGATCTCTGTGTCACTATAACCTTTATCTTCTAATGAGAATACTGATTTAAATCTTTGATCAAATTCTAATTGATATTGCTGTAACAAATCTGTAAAGACTGATCCTGAAAGTATACTTGGTCGTGTTGTAAATGACTCAGACTGAAAGATTACTTCAAGTTTAAGAGGAGCTGTTCCAGTTAGTTGATAGATCACATAATTTGGTCCTGAGGGTGTATCTTTGGGCACCATTCGGCCACCGAGTGCGAAGTAAGGCATGGTCCTAGCTTTATCATAGGCTTCAACTTTCATGCCACCGATAGCGATGTCTTTCAGTTTATCAAGGGATTTTGCATATGAAATCAAGTAGTCATATTTCATGGTATTAGACTTCTCAGACGTTACAAATTGAAGTTGGAAATTATCAAGTTCTTCAGAATACCCAGATACAGATGTTAATCGTCCCTTTTGTATAATCGGCTCAATATGGCCTTGTCCATCGAGGGCTATGTAGAACAGTAATGACACCACTGGAATGGTTGCAACCTGAAATTAAGATAAAATATATGAATAAAATGAAAAACATACAGAATTAGAAAGTAAACCATTTCAGTTTTAGATCCTAAAGGTACGGTTTTCTCACTTTAGTAAAAATTCCACACTATAGTTCTTAGACTAACTATAACTGAGTGAAAGGACCTTGTGACCTCAATACCATCATGCATATTTCGCAACAGCATACCCAACCATGTATCCGAGCTTAGTTCCAATAGCATCGACCAATCCAGTAATATAATTTGAGATTGAACAAAATTCAAAAACTTTATCTTAATATTGAAAAAACCAAGTTATATCATCCATTATTTCAAAACATGTTTGCACAGGTAATGTTACTGGTTCTGGTTCCTCTTAAATGACTTAAACATGATATTTGATTTCTCAACTCAGTTAAGTTGAAGACACAGACCTTTATAACACCATCGTCATTCTGTGTGGATTCTCGTCAAAGCCAAAATCGGTCTGCTGACTGGCTCTTTAAGCAAAGAGTGAACATTATTGCTGGTATGGTTTGCTATTGCATGCATCACATGGCATGGTATCACAAAGGGTCTGGCATTTTATTGAAATGGAGGATTCCAGTTTCCCAGTCAATCATATGATGTTATAATTAACTACGTGGCGTGTAGGCTGACATCATAATCAATTACATCATGAGTAGCGTAGCTAAGTTCATCACGAAAGCTTAATTGATTGAAACGGACTAAGCATTGTTATACGAATTGTATGTCTTTCCTATTTAATAAACATGCTGTTGAATGCTCTTGCTGCCTATTCAGAGAGCGCATGGATCGATTGATCCCGATACGGGCAAAGCGTGGGTGAAGCGTAGCTAGTTAAAACTGGATTCCTCCATTGCACACAGTGTAAGGCCAGGATGATTTATATGTCAACTGAAAAATTTAGGTCTTATAACTCTTGGTGCACACAGCAATAAATGAAAGTCTAAAACACGTAAAATAAGCAAAGAAAATTGAAAATACAGGTAATTTTCATCATGATGGAGCCTGGATGCAATGATCGCATAGATACAAATTTGTACAATTTTATTGTGATCGGATGAGCTATTGATGGATTAAATTTCTATTGAAAAGCTTTAAAACACACCTCAATTTTGCTGCACGCCACATGCCATTTAGATTACTATGCCAAGACCTCCTCCCCGTCGCAAAAAACTGTAAGGCTTACATTCACAACAGCATGCTTGAGAATAAAATTGCTACAATTGTACATTTTTAGAAGTGAAATAAATCTTAATATAATGTATGATGATTTCACTCCATATAAATTAAAGCAACGTGCTACATAGCCAACCCTCCCTGACTTCATCCATTTGAATCAATAGTAACTTATTCAGGCAGCATTTAAACTATCTTTCATATATACAGTAACCAAACTTGGTGTATGGATGCATTGTACTAGGCTAAATGTATTGTCTTGTTCCTACATATAGACTAGATACAGTACAGTTCAGAAGAAACTTACTATGTTTTCAAAACACAGAAACATGTTAGTTAGTACAATTTGGAACACAGTATAAGAAATGTTTTGATGACTATTTTGAAGACAATTGGATTGGATGACACTGCTGTCTTAGGTAGCATGTCTTTCAATCCAATGGAACTTTCCAGTTTTAGGCAAGCCCCGTCCATCTCTAGCTAAGCTCTACCCACACCTCACTTGTGTTGGGATCGATCGACCCCTGAACTACCTGACTATCAATTTCCAGAAAACAATACAGGCAAGCTGTTGAATATTTTGAAACTAATTTTACTGGGTGATAGGCAGAAACGGTGCCCAGTCAAATTAGTTTCAAAATATTCAAATGTTGAGCATGTTTATTAAATAGTAAAGACATACAATTCGTAAGTGTCGGACTATTAAGCGTCTAAGATGGACTAAATCGAGTCATTCATGCTGTAATTGATTATGATGTCATATAGTTGATTACGACATCATTTGATGGATGGATAGATTGGAAAGGTCCATTATGTTAAAAATAGTCAACAGTCCATTTTATTTTGTTTTGGAAACATGTGAAGTTATTTCTTAGCTGTCCTGTAAGAAATGGACATCTTACTGTTGGATTGACACTAATCTGTGCTGTCCAGTCACCTCCATGCCTTCCACCTCCTCGCTTGACAAAATCTGTTCTAATTGTAAATGATTTGTCAACGATCTCCTGTATACCAAAGTTTACGCCATCATGTGCCAACCAACCATAGCGTGCTAACTTGTCACCAGTACTGCAATCATGGCGGACAGGTGGAGGCATCTCACCTGTTAGCTGTGGAAGCCACATCAAGCCCATAACTGGTGAGTGAGGACTCCGCACCTTCACGCCAAAATATTTACCTATAATCATAAAAATATGCAGAAAAATAAAGAGAATATGTGATGAAATGATAACCTCATACTGTGTAATGCACTTCCATTATTAGCTCACCTGTCATAGAGCCCTAATTTGGGAATTGTCTTGGCATGTCTGCATTTTCTGTCAACTTTATCTTTCAAACCAAATTTGTCAGCAAGCAGCCTTCAGTTTAAATCATCTTCACTATTCTGGTAGAAGTCAATGGCTGATCTACAGTAGGCTAGCATAAATAGTGTAAATCGTCCATTGAGATCTACCAGAAGTGACTGAATGCAATATATGAGGCAGTTTTGAAGCCTGGAGACAAGCAAATACTGATTGAAACATGCCAGCCTCTAGACACAGATTAGCGATGATGGATACTATATCCTAGCTGCTACAGTTTATGTGTCACCATAGCACTATGCGATATGCTGAATTAAAATTCGTAATAGGATTGTTAGCCCCAGTGCTCGGCTTCACCTCGTCATCCCCCTTCTAGCAGATGCCTACCATGAAGCCAACACAGCCTGTGGTAGCGGAAGCACATCTTCCACGGCTACAACATGACATGGCCAACCATTAGGCTACTAATGGGAATGGGAATCTCATTGGATCCGTTTTCAATGGACCTAATCAGCATCATCCATGCCGACTGGCATGTAAACCCCTTTGCATCATTGCAAGTCGCAGAGCATTCTTAGGTTGTAGAACGTATATCTAAGTTTGTTCAAAAGAATCCAAGCGGCTCATTTTGTTGACGGTAAACTGATTTTTCACATCTTAGAAACACTCTCAAAATCTCTGAAATGTTTGAAAGGACAGATCCCAGACAGTGGATCTATTTTAGTTCTGGTCCATCAACATGATTGACTCTAGCTTTATATATTTCAAGTGATTTATTTTCAAGATTTAATATGGTAAAATTATGCTCCATAACGGCTCCACATATTGTGTGATATGAGGTGTCATCTGCACTGCTCAGATCACAATGGATACTGTCGCTCAATATCAGAGTAAGCAGTAAGCACTAAGACACATTCATAAGTCTGCATTAACCCTTTAACTCTCAAATTTGCTCAGAAAATTTCCATTTGCAGACTAAGAGAAGACTATTTTTGAAAATTTAAAACTGGAATGACTGCGAGCCACTCACTCCAGTTGTAAATCGTAAAAAATAATCTTCTCTTGGGCTGCAAATGGGCATTTCTCAAGAGCACTGCAGAAGCCTATTTTGGCTGATATGGCTAAGCGGTAGTAACAGAATTCATCTAATCACTCATGCATGTGCCTTAAACGACATGTACTTTATGACAGAAGTAACCATTACAACTAAAAAACAAGTTTTAGTGAAAGTCAACATATGCCCGCAGGCATACTTGTTTGAGGAATGCTAAATATGAACAGTTTGTCTTTGATAAATGACACTTCGTCTATCCCTAAAACATCTGTTGAACACAACATTGTGAATGTACATGTACATGTAGGTTCAAAACTGTTCGAGATATGGCTGACAAGAATATTTTGACAAATCTTAGCCTTTCAAGGGAGATAACTCTGGACCATATGGGTGGATTTTGCCGAAACGAAATCATGGCACTTCATCCTTTCCTAACACATCTGCTGAAAAAAGATTGTGAGTGTAGGTTCAGAACTCTTCGAGATATGGATCGGACAAGAAAATCTGGACAAATTTGAGCTTTTCAGGGGAGATAACTCGGGCAAATACTGGCAGATTTAGCCGAATCGAAATCACTGCACTTTGTCTATCCATAACCCATCTGCTAAAAATTATTTTTAGTGTAGGGTCAAAACTTTTCGAGATCTGGTCCGGATAAGAAAATGTTGACAAATTTTTGCTTTTCAGGAGAGATAACTCAGGCAAATATTGGCGGATTTTGCCGAAACGAAATCACTGCACTTCGTCTATCCGTAACACATCTGCTGAAACAAATCTTTTTAGTGTAGGTTCAAAACTCTTCGAGATCTGGTCCGGACAAGAAATCAGACAGACGGACACGCGGATGGATGGCGAGCGCCATCACATAATACGACCCACGCTTACGCGGGCACATAATGACAAAAAAAGTCATGATGAGCTAAGGAATATGCTGTTCAAAAGGCCAGTAAAATTAATTTTAAAATGTTCAATGTTCAACACCTTTCAAGCCGAGACTGAGGGTTAGAACACATCACTGGTTGCCTGATATAACAATCATATTTTCTCAGTCGAATACAATTGTAAGTTTTTTCGCTTTATGACTATTATTGTAATTTTTATTTGGAAAATGGTACAGCCTATTTAATTAAAAATAAATGGAGTTTTTAACCTTTTAACCCTTGAATTTGTTCACGAAAATCTACATTTTCTCATAGAAAATACCAAGAATACTATTTTTGAAAATTTACCACTAGAATGACTGGCTCGGTTATCGTGCCAGTCATTCCAGTGGTAAATTTTCAAAAAAAGTCTTCTCTTGTTCTGCATATGGACATTTCTCAAGACCACTGTAGAAGCCGGTTGATATGAGTGTTAAAGGGTTAATTTCTTTTTTAAAACTGAAATATTCTATGCACAAAGACAGTTCTATTAACGCCACCTATCATTGATATAAAACATAAATACTGCTGAACACGTACACAATGTACACACAACGTTAGCACCCATAGTTCGCTATACAGTGGATCAATTCATTAATTACCTGGTCGATAGGTTCCCCAGAATCGAGTTGGCACGACAAGAGCACTGCTACTGTTCTCAACTAGCATTGTGGGATTGTCAAGTGGTGTGTAAACCTGCGCTTGCATATGCACCTGGTATCTATAGTAACCGAGGGATAAAACTGCCAGGATGAACGCACCAAATCCTATAAGTTTGCCGACTAAACCCTATAACACAAATACAGAATAATGCAGGAATTGGTTAACACTTTCACAACTTAACTCCACCATCTCAAATACAGTGCAAGCGCATAGAGGAAAGCTCATGAACATCCAAGGGTAAATTTGTTTTATGGGAAAGAAGTTTCAGTTTTCTCATGGAATATGTCCATTTGCCGACCAAGAGAATATAATTTTTTAATTTACCACTGGAATGACTGGCTCGGTTATCGAGCCAGTCATTCCAGTGGTAAACTTTTAAAATAGTCTTTCTTGGTCTTTTGGCTGATATGAGTGTTAAACGGTTAAGGCATTTGTACTAAAGTAAACTGATATGACATCTACAATGTAGGTAGAGTACAGCTCACAAATAACCTAACATGTTTCTAAAACAAAATAAAATGTACTGTTGAATCTTTTGAACATAATTGGCAGCAATGTCTTCCAATCCAATTATACTCAAAATATTCAATAGAACATTTCTTACTAACTAACATGTTGGTTTTGGAAACATTTTACGCTATTTATGAGCTGTACTGTTGCAAAGGATTCGACTAAAAATGTTTTCAAAATATTCAACAGCATGTACATGTAATCCATTAAATCTCCCAAATTTTGCTGTATTGGGTCTGCGTGTTTTGAAAAGATGACCACTTTCATGGGCGAGATAAATTACAATTATTACATAGTGAACATCCATTTAAGTCCAAGAGATGATTATTTATTATGAAAATGTACCCGTCACACCAATGGAATGATTGGCTTACTTATCGAACCAGGCATTCCAGTGGTAAATTTATAGAAAATAGTCTTCTTTGGCCTTCAAATGGAAATTTCCAAAGACGACTGCAAAAGCTTATTTTGGCTGAGTTGATCATTAAATAGTCAGCCATTCAACCATGGATTACATGCTAATGAACAAAGCGCTTCATTTGGAAACTGTGCACTACATGTACATTGTAGCTAAGTACATGTGTGGGTGACTGTAGGATACAACTGATTGTGACTTGTTGCCCAGCAGTTTCTGTGAAGGATGGTTCGGGAATAGATCGGAAATGGTGTATAATCCTGTTGCTAATAACATCCAGTGAAGGGAGATATAGCGCAATAATGACTCGAAGAGGAATCTCGTTCTATATTCCAAATACATATTCACTACTTCAAATCTACACTAACTTTGTAAAACTTAAAACTATAATGCTTTAGGATAACTTTAACTAAACTGGACTATTCACTATATACTAGAACACAATGGCTGGTATAATGCTAGAAGTTAACTGAGACAAGGAAACGAGCTGAACTAACTAAATGATATACAAGTACTACATATATAGTAGAAACCACTCTCACACTGACCTGCATTCACAGTGAGGATATGAGTCGCTAACAGTGAAACCAGAGACGGTCGGTCCCACACCCATACATGTAGCATCTGATCCCATAAATCAACTAAAGCCACACACATTCAATCCTTACACACAATCAATCCTGCAAGTTCTACGACATTCTCCTGGGCCAACGATGATTAGTATATTGCTAAGCATTTGTACAAGTTCAAGAACCATACTCCTTAGAAATAAGATGGATTCGCTCTTTGGCATCTAACCCAGCCTTTCTTGGAACACGATTACCTGTAGTTGAGTTATAAGAACAATCAGAAGTGGTGTCAGCGGAGGTCGAGTCGAGTGTCTCAGGGGATGAGACTTCTAGCGGGTACAGTTTGTTAATGGGTCTGTTGGTAACTCCATGTTTAGTCTTGATGTTGGCGGATCGTACCAACTTGTCATTGCCTTTGATTAGATCAATGACATTTGCATAGGTCCCAATCGATTCATTGTTTTCTATCATCATGGATTATAACATTACCAATTTTGATGATAGTGTTGGAATTTCTAGTGGCTCCTTGTGTTTGAAGATGACGTTCTCTAAGAGCGGTGACGTATTCGTTCGCCCATCTTTTCAAAAAGTGGGCTTGAATGGTAGCAAGTCGTATTGCTCGTCTAATTAGTTCAGTTTGAGACGTGCCAAAGGTAGGATCACTAAGTTCATCATCATCTTCTATTTGCATAGGCAGCAATGTGGTCAAGAGTCGACCATGAAGTAGATGTGGAGTAAGTGGGGTCAGATTATTTATGTCTGACGAGAAGTACGTTAGAGGGCAATTGTTGATAGAGGTCTCTACTTCAGTAACGATAGGCGTTAATTCGTCTAGTGTGACGAAAGCTCTTCCTACAACTTTCTTGATTGTGGTCTTTGTTAAACCAATGAGTCCTTCCCAAAATCCCCCGTGCCCAGGTGGACATTTTGTGATGTTGGACCATGTCATTTTATAGTCAGTCATGATGTTTTGGAATTCGCTAGACCTTAAAAGCTTACGAAGTTCACTTCCAGCTGATAAGAAAAGTGATAGCATTATCAGAGAGAAGCTTAGAAGGTAGTGAATGGTGAGCAACGAAACGCCGAAATGCATTGAGAAACGCAACTAATCAATCTGTAGTGACTTCCAAGTGCACAGTTCGTGTGCTTGCACATGTAAACAGCAGTATGTAAGCCTTATTTTCACCTTTGACCGAAGACGAATTTGACCTCACATACAAAGCTCCAGTATAATCAATACCAGTGACCGTAAAGGGAGGTGAATCTCTCAATCTGCACTCTTGCTATGGAGCTGGAGGGGGGTAATGCGTACGGTAATCCAGTAATGAGTTTGCACTGAAAGCAAGTGCGTAATACAGATGTGACTGTTTTACGCATTCGTATGACCCATTTGGTTTGACGGAGTAGTCATCGTAGACTCGGTACCCATGTGGTGAGCTCGCTGGTGAGTATTGAGTGTGACTAGTTTTGTGAATGCAGAAGAAGAAAGCAAGAGAGTAGGAAACTGTGTAGTGTATGCTAGTGGCGCATTATGCAAATGTCCGCCCACACGAAGTATACCCTTAGCATCTATGAACAATCATAATTGTTTAATGAGTGAAGTATGTCCTGAATGTTCATCATTGCGAAGTTTTGACAATTCATTTGCGTAATGTTCGCGTTGAATAGTATTACGTAATATCCAGAATGTTTCGGCTGTAGTAAGTTCTTCTGTGGTGAGTGAAGTCGTAGATCGCTTTTTGTCCCACATGCACTGTATGAATCGCATCACAAAAGCAGTTGTTCGGATAAGTTTTCTTAGTGAAGTATAATCGCTGGGTTGATGAAGGATGAATCTCTTGATGATGTGGTCACGGTTGGTATTGAAGCTGAAGTGCACTCTGAATCTGCTGTCACGGCAAACACAGCACTGTCAAAAAACCTGACAAATTGGCCAATAACCCAATGATAGCCAGGATGGCTCTCTCCACCAAAGTTCTGATGTGGTTAAATTGTCACTAGATACGGCACGTGAAACCAAATCAGCTGGGTTGACTGCGGTCGGACAGTATCTGAAATCACTGACATTGCGTGATTTGATTACCTTTATCCGATTTGATACAAACACAGTTAGTCATTTGTCACTTCGAATCCAAATATAGCACGATCTGGCTGTCAGTCCATATCAGTTTCTTAGTGATTGTGATGTGAGTCCTGAATGAATTGTGCACGAATTGTAACAGTCCCGAAGCGATAAACACAGCCAATAGTTCTAATTGTGGTATGGTGAGTTCTCGAATAAAGTGCAACTCGTGACTTTGCCATCACAAGTGCAGTCTGTTGAGTTGTCACATCTCAAAGGTAAATCACACAACCGTATGCAGATTTACTGGCATCCGCGAATGCATGAAGTTCATACGTTGATGTAGGATTGATGCGCCTTGGGAAGTAAGTGAGATCGATAACCGTTGTTGTTGTTGCTGTGCCTAAGTCATGAATGATGTCATTCCAGGTAGACAGAAGGTTGTCAGGCAGTGAGCAGTCCCAATCATATCCAGATTTCCACAATTGTTGGATAAAGACTTTCGCGCGTATCTGTACCGGTGGTACAACTGGTTGTATGATTGCTCGTTTTGTGTAGACTAAGTGTTCGTCAGTAGAAGTAACATAATCTCGATATGAGAGTTTTTCAACCTTTATGTCCCACTTAATTCCGAGCACCTTGACCGACTGGTCACAATTGGAGAGTTCATCTTGCTGAATGTAATTCCGAAGGTCATGACTGCTGGTCGACCAAGAGCGTAGAAGAAAGCTGCCAGAAGCCATTGCTGCACTGGCTTCATCGTAGTATTGCATAATATCCCATGTAGTGTCACACCCTGAAACGATGTTGTCAACTGCAGGAAATGTCAATTTCCCTTTCTCCGAGATCTAACAATACTCACCATTCTGTTACTTCTGATATACAGCTGGCCTTGACAGCGGCTCTAGGATTATAGACTTAGAAAGCTTTACCGACTCCTGGGAACCGGGTACTCGGCTCCCAACTGCCGAGTACCCGTTTACCATAGAGCTCATATTGTTTGCATAGCCACCAAACAAGAGAAAACTATGGCTTGCCTCCGTGGGGCTGGGAGGCTGGGTCCGTAACAGAATGGTGAGTATTGTTAGATCTCGGAGAAAGGGATATTGACATTTCCTGCATTCTCCTTCGATCAATACTCACCATTCTGTTATTTCTGATATACACCAGATTTGATCAGTAACCTGGTGGGAAGGGGCAAGCCATACATGCTAATTTTGCCCCTTGGAGAAAGATTTTAGACTTCAAACTTGACTAACGGAGACCTAAAAGGACCGTCAAGTTCACGGAACCGAATCACATTCGCGTCACAGCCCCCCCCCCCTTTTTCCTCCTAAGAAAAGGGAGAGAACTAACGAACATGTATCTCGTCTGAAAACACCAATATGCCAAGAGGGTTAACTACTCCCTACATATCGCTTGTATTAGCCTGGGAATGAGCACGAATATATAAGATGAATGAACATGATACATATACATAATACAAAAAACTCTCACTTGTTGAATTACCTTATGATAACAGGACTTCAGACGTACCGCCTACAACCATTCACCGGTTCGGCCATCAGTGACACAATCTGGTTGACATCCTCTCGCTTGACCATGCCTGCTTTAGGTTCTTTTCTTACCAAAGTGAAAAAAGGGGAAAAGCAGTGTGGTCACTAACTATCGTTTCAAAACAGCTAAAGCGAGTGGATTGGCTGAGTCTGACACATCCCTCATATAGTAATCCGTAAATGAGGACTCACAGTGCTATTGTGCAACGGCCATGATGTCCTCTAACGGAACACCATTGTAAAGGGCGGTCGAGGCGGCTATTCCTCTAACATCGTGTGCCCTTACGCCCTGCACCTGGTGCCCAGTCGCCATCTCCTGAGTAGTCTGAATGCATTCGACCACCCAACGAGAGATAGTATCCATGGATGCGGCGCCATAAGGCTTTTTATGGCAGATCCACAGATGTCTATCGTTCGACCGTAACGAGTCAGTCCGTTTCTTGTACTTAGTCAAAGCACGGACCGGGCACCAGACACTGGCATCACGATCAAACCTGGTGAACTTCGGTATAATGATTGGTTTGCCGGGATATCTCAGATTGGTTCTTTGACATAAATTCTGCTCTTGGCAGAAGACGCAGACCTTCTCCAGAAACAATAAATCGGTTCCTCTCTGCCGAAAGCGCATGGATCTCACTGCGCCTTCTAGCTGAGGAAGCTGCCAATAGAAAGACCGCCGTTAGAGTCAAATGCTTTAGACTAGCCGAACGCAACGGTTCGAATGGGTGCTTGGCCAGTACATTAAGCACTAAAGATAGACTCCAGGCTGGAATGACTACCGGTTGTCTCGGGCGGAGATTGCTCATTCCCTTCAACATCACGTTTAACTGGGCCACCTCTGGACTATCCCTGTTGGCTAGACAAGGGATAACTGATGCCAAAGCTGACTTGTATCCAGCAATTGTGACGGGAGCTAGTCCTGTAAAGAACAGCTCACAGAGAAAGTCTGCTATTTGCTGAATAGTGGATTGAAAGGTATCAATACCCTTTTCTTCACACCAGTCTGCAAATCTGTTAACCTTGTTGTTATATGACTTGAAGGTTGACCTCCTTCTCGCAGCCGCGATGAAATCAGCAGCCTGTCGAGAAAAGCCTTCCGACGTGGAACGTTGTTTGACAACATCCACGCAGTCAATTTGAACATTTCGGGACGCTCGTGTAGGAAGCGTCCCTTGGCCTGGGAGATTATGTTCGGAATCTCGGGCAACTGCACAGGATTTTCCACCAGCAGATCCAGAAGATCCGTGAACCACGCCCTGCTCGGCCAATATGGCGCTATTAGCAGGACCAGACACGGCTCCTCCCTGACCTTCACCAATACCTTCGGTAGAAGAATGGTGGGTGGATACGCGTACGCGTGCATCCCTCTCCAGCTTATCGCCAGAGCGTCTGTATCGACGGCATTTGGATCTGGAATCGGCGAGACATATGTCATGATTTGAGCATTTTCCTTTGTGGCGAACAAGTCCACGTTGGGTTTGCCCCAATGCTCGAAGATCCGTCGTAGAACTGGAGGGTTGAGGGACCATTCTGTTGGCAAGATTCTCTGTCTGCGAGACAAAGCATCCGCCAGAATGTTCAATCGGCCAGGAATATGAGCTGCTTTCAAAACAACCGAGTAATTCCTGCACCATTGAATCAAGTGCCACACCCTGATGCACAGGGTGGGCGACCTGGTCCCTCCTTGGCGATTTATATATGATACTACTGTCGAATTGTCCGACCGTATCAATATCACCTTGCCCCTGATCATCGGAAGGAACTCTTCCAACGCCAGTTCCACTGCCATCATTTCCAACAGATTGATATGCAGCTGACTCTCCGGGAGAGTCCATGTGCCCGAGACCTGGTGTTCTCCCAGGCAGGCACCCCACCCCTCCAGCGATGCATCCGTGTAAACGGACAGCTGGGGGTGGGGTAGGTGCAGCGAAACCCCTATTAGGAGATTCTGACGCTGTTTCCACCATAGAAGATGCGATATTATCGGCTCCAAAACTGGCACCAGTTTTGACAGGGGTTCTGTTCTCTGTTTCCACAGAGACATCAGATACAACTGGATAGGTCTTCGCATTAGAGCAGCGTACGGGATAACCTGCTCCATGGAGACCATCATGCCCAGCATCTGAAGGAACCGCCTCGCCTGAATGTGGTTTCCCACTCGAAAACTCCTGAGGATGGCTAACAGAGACACCACTCTGGGCTCTGATGGGTAAACCCTGCCCTCCTCGAGGTCGAATCGCATCCCCAAATAAACGAAATGTTGAGTGGGCGTCAACTCGGATTTCTCCTCGTTGACTATCCAGCCTAGATCTGAAAGTAACTTCAGAGTCAGAGCAGTATCCACGTTCAACCTGGCTGCCGAGTCTGCCTTGAGCAGCCAGTCGTCTATGTAGGTGTGTAGCGCCACGTTCTCTTTTATGAGAAACGCTGTCACCGCAAGGACCACTCTTGTGAAAACCCTCGGAGCTGTCGACAGGCCAAACGGGAGAACTGTAAACTCCCATACTTGATTCTGAAACGCAAATCTCAGAAACCTGTGCCAACTCCGATTCATCGGAATGTGGAAATATGCATCTTTCAGATCGATCGATACACACCACATTCCTTTCCTCAATCCCGCCATTACCGACCTCGGCGTTTCCATCTGGAACCGAGGCGTATGGATAAACCAATTTAATGGCCTGAGATTGAGTATGGGTCTCCATCCCCCTGTGCTCTTGGGGACAAGGAACATGTTTGAATAGAAGCCTGGAGTGTTCCGGTTTGCTGGTTTTATTGCTCCCTTCAGAAGCAAACCCGACACTTCCTTTTGAACGGCTTCTAACTTGTCTGGCTCCCTTGGTACGGGTGTCCAGACAGGTGCCAAAGACAGATTTTGTGGCGGAAAGTCCCACCACTCCGGCATGTAACCCTGGGATAACCATCCCAGGACCAGACTGTCTGACGTCACACCTCGCCAGGCCTCGACGAAACGCATGAGCCTTCCACCCACCATAGACGCCTCGACGTCTAACGGAGTTGTCCGGCTCGCAGTCCTCCCCCCCCCCCCCTTTCTTAACGAGAGAGTGAGAACCATTTCGTTCTAGGCACGACGGGTATAACTGGCACCGCTGTTCCTGTCGCACAGGTGCGGTCCAGGCGGATATGAAGGGAGCTTGCGTACCCTCAGGTACGCTTCGGCCCCTTCTGTCCGCCCTTTGAGGCCTTACCCTTACCCTTCCCCTTGCCCTTCCCACCTCTAGGGCGGTCAGGAGCAACATTGGGGAGGGTAGGCGCCTCTACAACCTTCCTGGGTTTCTTCGCCGGCGGCGGCTCCGAGAACCCAGCCGAAACAGACGTCGCAATAGGCCTGGCTTTCGCCTTGCTCTTATGCTTTTTCTGTTTCTTTGAAGGCTGTCCCGTTAGCGGCTTGCCCACAGCCCCTAGTGCGTGCGCTTGCCGCACTAGCTCTAGCTGTAGATTTACCGCTAACCGATTCTGCGCAATACTGGCGGTGTCCTCTAAGATGGCCCGCGCTTGGCCACCAAAGATGCTAGGCCCTGTCAGGGGCGTCCCAAGAAGACGTTCCCTGACTGCCGTAGCCGGACGCATATGGTCAATGACCATTTGCCTCCTGGACTTCGTCACACGCGCTTGCACCCTTGCCAATGCGTCCATTGACAGCACCAAGCCGTCATTAACGCACGATAGCGCCACAGGTGGCACAGGGTGGCCTGCCCCCGCTTCAGCCCACACCGACTGAAGTAGACGATAGGAGTGATTGACAGCGCTCATCGCTGCCCTCACACCCTCATCGCATAGGGCCAGGACTTCTTCCTGGTGTACCTGGGACTTATCCACTAGTGCCGGACCGGGACCACCCGACCCGGCACTCTGGACGCCCAGTACCCATCGGTCATCCTCCGTGACCGACGGGACTACACCATACCTGTCGTATTCACCCAGCGGAATACGACATCTTGCCAGTACCTCCCTGGAGGCCGCAGGGAGCTGACCCTTGGTCATTAGTTGTTTACTATAAATAGCATCCAACAAATCAATGAACCGTGGATCCAGTCCCACTGACTGGATCCGGGCCGCGGGCAAAATCCCCGTCCTAATCGACGCAACCGACGGACGGGGCGCATCTTCATCGGCCGTGGCCGAAACCACAGACGGGTCCACTCTGGCTAGCCATGCCAGAGCATCAGACCAATCTACCTCCGAGGAAGATACCCCCGCAAACACGTCACCCGTTGACGTGGTCACGGGTCTGCCAGCCATGGCCTCCCGGCAAGGAGCCACGGCTGCCACGCCAGGCAGTCCGCTACCACACGGTTCCGCCGCCACCCCCATGAAACACTCCGGTCCATGGGGTAGGTCCGCACGGAAAACCGTAACCGTCGCGGAACCATAGCCGGACACGGGCGCCAACGGCACCCCATGTCCGGCTGCCGGACCAGGCGAGATAGGTGAGTACCACGCCTGGCCCGGCACACCCGTTCCCCTGACGGCTGGTGACAAACCAAGCCGCGCAGAACCGGTGTACGGTAACGGATTGGCCTCAGCCGCAGGTGGAGCCGCTGACCTGGCTTGCGCCAAACCAGACAAATGGAGGCCGGTTCCGTCCAGGACGGAATCAACCTCCATATTCTCCACCTGCGGCTTCACGGGCCGCAGCAACCTCTCCTCCTCGGCCTCATCGTCTTCAGACTCCGAAGAGCCGTCACTAGACGAATAAACCGTGGAGCCGTCCTGGCGGACGGCTCCCACACCTGACGGACCGGCCACCGCTACTGGACCACCCGGAGGTGGCTGCAGAGAGACAGAACCCGACGGGACCGCCAGGGGGCCGTACGAGACGGCCCCCTCGGTAACCAGTCCGGAATCCTGTCCGAGGACAGGATCCGTACCAGGCATGGGGAGAAACTGCCCCCCAACCTTTGGTAGCAGGGACGACACCAGCGTGGGCAGAACGCTATGCAGAAAACCCTGCATAGCCGGATCAAACCATGCCGGCGGTGCCATCTCCGCCACCTCCAGCTGGGGACGTGGAGCACCCCCACCGGCCGAACCGGGCGCTCCACGATTTCCTCTCGGACCGCCTGACCCCGCGTCAGACCCAGCCAAGTCCTTCTGGGCAAGGAACTTAACCATCGTTTCGACGGACCACACTGCACAAACATTACACCTATGATCTATATTACACAGGGCACACCTAAAACAGACATGGTCCTTGAACATTACACGGACAAACTTATGGCAGTCGTCACATGATGGCGGGGCTGGCTTGGTCTATAAAATAAGCACAAACCTACAATAAACAAGCGGAACTAGACACGGATGGAAGGCAGACAATTAATTTTCAAATATTTTGACTCATAAATTAACCGTAACCTCCCCGCACCCCACCCCGCCATGTTACAACAACGATCGCATTGATTATGACGACAAGTACGCGGCGGGCACAACACACCCATAATAGATCCTACAGGATGTGTAACGGCTCCAGGAATCATATCGCATAGCATTCAGGGTATATTTACTAATCAATATAAATTATACTCCTAACGAACGCAGCACGATATGTGAAGAAAACAACAAAATGTATAACAACTGCTGTCTCACACAGTAAAACCGCAGACCACACATCTACTCAAGAATTTTGAAACCACCGATCATTGCAAACCGATCGTGATCGCACGTAAACTTGATCATTCTAAAGTTTCCGGTACCATTTTTAGTATGCAGCACCCAGAACAAGATGCGCGAATTAATGAAAAATTTTTCTTCACATAAACATCCGAGCGACCGGGTGTGACGTCACCCGCTCGGATTCTACGGAGAACGACGTCAGCCGATATTCGTGTTAGAAATACCGTAGCAAACACCTATTTTCATATCTGCCGATCGCCTGTTGGGGTTTAAAGAAGGCGATCGTCTGGCATATATCGTTGTTAGCACACGTCCCAGATTCTATGGGGTCAGAAATTGGAACATGCGACACAACGAAATTTAGAGACCTAAGTCTTTTAACTATGGATAATAAAGAACAATACAACCTGGTTGTCTTGGGCAGTATTCTCCATAGTCCTTAGTTATCCTTTCAGAACACACAAACTATCACTGATTAAAGACTTAGATTATTTTAAAACACTAAAATCCTTAATGCAAAAAGCATGTATTGCTCTTGGTGCTATGCAAACAAGAAATGAGCTCTATGGTAAACGGGTACTCGGCAGTTGGGAGCCGAGTACCCGGTTCCCAGGAGTCGGTAAAGCTTTCTAAGTCTATAATCCTAGAGCCGCTGTCAAGGCCAGCTGTATATCAGAAGTAACAGAATGGTGAGTATTGATCGAAGGAGAAATAAATGTTCTCCAAGAGATCATGAGTAGTAGTCGAAGGATACTGTTCCAGTGGTTATGTACTGTCGCATTGAGAATGAATGGTGAACAAATGGCACCGAATAGTATCACTTTGAATTGGTATGTATCAAAGGTGCTTTGTGGATCCTGAGTCAGAAAGCCAAAAGAATTTGGTGTACTTACGGTCGTCTTGTTCCAGGCCAATCTGGAGAAATGCTTTCTGAACATCAGCTGTGATCGTGACTAAATGGAGCCAGAAATGTAAGAGAATTGACGTAAGGTCGTTAAGAAGTGGTGGTCTAGCCTGTAGACATTCATTAAGGCTAGGTTTGTCCTTCACTGCACACGGACAGTCGTAGACGATGCGTAATGGTGTTGATGATGAATCTTTCATCACACTACGATGCGGTAGGTAGTGTCCGCTCGTAGTGTCATCATCCCGTACTAGTTCGATGAAGTCACTAGACAGTTATTCGCGAATGACTTTGTCGTATGCTTCTCGGGTCTCAGGCGATAGGCGTTGCACCATCACACGTGTGCGTTTTTGTGATACATCCCTATTGTTGGGTAATGGTTCGTGATCGTGTTTCCAACGCAACTTAGCTGTGTAATGTCCATTCTCCTTTCGAATGTGAGTTTGATGATAGCCCACGTGATCACAGATAGTATTGAACTCTGAACTGTTAACTCTGATAGTTTCTAGGTCCCAGATGTGTTGAAGATCTGCATCCTCGAGTTGATGCGAATGAATGTCAATATTGACTTGATATGCAGATGTAGGTCCATTGTGTAGATTGTCTGGAATTACTGAAGTAGGCCCAGAGAGGAGGTAACCAAGTTTGGAAGACATCGCAGGTCCTGATCCCCCACAATATGATTTCCAACAATGGACCTGTAATAGTCAGCACCGATTAATACAGAAATGTCATCCGAATACGCCTGTGTGTACGGATGAGCAAGTCGAAATCCCCGAATATGTCGGAGGTCGATGACAGATTTCGTAATGTAGTTCCTCATCGGAGTGGAAATACAAGGCACAACCAATGCCAGTATAACAATGTCATGTGAATTACCCTGTGCATGGAGCACAATCAGTAAGGCACGTATACCTGTCTTTTCAATGAATATTCACAGGTGAATGGTCTCTGTTCTGATTGGCGTAGGACGCAGTGAGCTCATAGTGTTCTGCGTAATGAATGTTCTCTGTGCTCCTTTATCAAATAACAAAGCCACAGTAGCAGAATTCTGATTTGACGATATATCTGCAATAGCTGTGTTCAAAAGGATAGGTCCATTCAAATTTGCTAATGACACTTTGGTATCGTCTGGTGTCATACAGTTATGTTTGCTGTTGTCTGTAGTGTTGTTTCCTGAATAGAATGGGTTGCCGTGCACAAGGAGGTATGATGTTTGCGTTTACAAATCCGACAATGAAATGCAGATTTGCAGTCGGCAGCACAATGTTTAACTAAACAGTTAAAGCAGAGCTTGTCACGGATCACTATTTCATGCCTTTTCTTCTTGTCTGTGATTAATATACAGTCACCAGAGGTTTGCTTAACTTTACACCATGCACACGTAGAAACCCGTGATTGACATTGTTTCTGGACGGTGTGACTCTTAGTTTGTTGAGAAGATTGTTTATTTGAAGAACTTGATGTTTGCGTGTAGAATATCGCAGTAGCGCAGTGACGATCATCACCATTATCTGAGAGTTAAATTACCCATACGATTGCTAGCTCGAAGTGCTTTGATTTCCTGTTGAAATGATGTGTGAAGGTCATCTATTGTCCATTTTCCATGATGAGAACAAGCAATCTGTTCATAATAACGCAGAGGTAGTTTGTCCAGAATTACTGGTACCAATAAAGCTCCATAACCCAATGTTCGTAACCCTCGAATGGATGATTTCAAGCGATCATGAAAACTACGTAATGAGTCCACTGTGTATTCTGGTGGCAGTAACTCCCAGTGCTCTCATGTATGCATCAATAAGATCATCGTTTTGTCCATAGCGTTCTTTGAGCAGAGACATAGCATGCGAATAGTTCGAATCGGATAGTGGGAGTCCATTCACGAGTTCATCTGCTTCATCCAACAGCTGAGCACACAAGAACTGAAATTTCTGAACATCTGAAAGTCTATTATCCGAGTCAATCGCTGATTTAAATGAGCCATAAAACCCCAACCATTGTAGAACATCGCCATTGAAAGTCTTCAATGCCAGTTTTGGTAGGTTAACTGCACGTCTAGGGTCGGGTGGCTGATACGCCCTGTCTGAAGCATTACTGACATTGTCCCCATTTGATAATGCACGTCTTACCCTTTTCTCTCTGTTCATAATGTACGCCTCAGTATCGGTCACATAGTCTGCAGAATCTGTGAGAAATAGTTCGAATTCCTCGTCGGCAAGCAGTTCACCGAATTGCTTAACAATGTCCTTGATGATCTCCAATTTAATAGGCAAAGAATGCAATGTGGTGTCGAGAGAATCGTGGTCATCTTGTTATCCTGGTTACGGTACCATAGAAATGTGGGCGACTATAGGATACAACTGATTGTGACTTGTCACCCAGCAGTAGCTGTGAAGGATGGTTCAGGAATAGATCGGAAATGGTGTACAATCCTGTTGCTAATAACATCCAGTGAATGGAGCTATCTGATTCCATAAATCAATTAAAGCTACACATATTCAATCCCACAAGTTCCACGACAACATGTACATATTAACCCTTTGAACCTGAAAGACCAAACTCCAAATATCAGCTACAATTTAATGCTTATTATGGTGAATATTTTGAGACTAATTTGACTGGGAGCTGTTGCAGCGTAGGGAAGCAACAGGTTCCTGTAAAATTAGGTTTTAAAAAATTCAACAGCTTACCTGTAGGATTATCTTAAAATTTGGATTCTGGGAATTCAGGGTTCAAAGGGTTGAAGGAAAGGAAAATGGAACTGCTAAATGATTGATGTTGATTGGTAAGACAGTGACAGTACTTAATATCATGATATTAGTTAGTACTATAATCAGTCAAGAAGATAAGATGAATTAGAATAACTTAAGAAAGCATCTATACACCCTTTAACACTAACACTCACATCAGGCAAAAACGGCTTCTGTAGTGGTCTTCAGAAATGTCCATTGGCAGACCAAGAGAATGAAGGAAATGTCAATTTCCCTTTCTCCGAGATCTAACAATACTCACCATTCTGTTACTTCTGATAGACAGCTGGCCTTGACAGCGGCTCTAGGATTATAGACTTAGAAAGCTTTACCGACTCCTGGGAACCGGGTACTCGGCTCCCAACTGCCGAGTACCCGTTTACCATAGAGTTCATATTGTTTGCATAGCCACCAAACAAGAGAAAACTATGGCTTGCCTCCGTGGGGCTGGGAGGCTGGGTCCGTAACAGAATGGTGAGTATTGTTAGATCTCGGAGAAAGGGAAATTGACATTTCCTTCATTCTCCTTCGATCAATACTCACCATTCTGTTACTTCTGATATACACCAGATTTGATCAGTAACCTGGTGGGAAGGGGCAAGCCATAAATGCTAATTTTTCCCCTTGGAGAAAGATTTTAGACTTCAAACTTGACTAACGGAGACCTAAAAGGACCGTCAAGTTTACGGAACCGAATCACATTCGCATCACCGCCCCCACCCCACCTGTTTTCCTCCTAAGAAAAGGGAGAGAACTCACGAACATGTATCTCGCCTGAAACACAAATATGCCAAGAGGGTTAACTGCTCCATGCATATTCCATGTATTAGCCTGAGAATGAGCATGAATATATAAGATGAATGAACATGATACACATCCATAATACAAAAAACTCTCACTATTAAATTACCGTATGATAATTGGACTCCAGACGTACCGCCTCCAACCATTCACTGGTTCGGCCATCAGTGACACAATCTGGTTGTCATCCTCTCGCTTGACCATGCCTGCTTTAGGTTCTTTTCTTACCAAAGTGAAAAAAGGGTGAAGAGCAGTGTGGTCACTAACTATCGTTTCAAAACAGCTAAAGCGAGTGGATTGGTTGAGTCTGACACATCCCTCATATAGTAATCCGTAAATGAGGACTCACAGTGCCATTGTGCAACGGCCATGATGTCCTCTAACGGAACACCATTGTAAAGGGCGCTCGAGGCGGCTATTCCTCTGACATCGTGTGCCCTTACGCCTTGCACCTGGTGCCCAGTCGCCATCTCGTGAGTAGTCTGAATGCATTCGACCACCCAACGAGAGATAGTATCCATGGATGCGGCGCCATAAGGCTTTTTATGGCAGATCCACAGATGTCTATCATTCGACCGTAACGAGTCAGTCCGTTTCTTGTACTTAGTCAAAGCACGGACCGGGCACCAGACACTGGCATCACGATCAAACCTAGTTAACTTCGGTATAATGATCGGTTTGCCGGGATATCTCAAAGATTGGTTCTTTGACATAAACTCTGCTCTTGGCAGAAGATGCAGACCGTCTCCAGAAACAATAAATCGGTTCCTCTCTGCAGAAAGCGCATGGATCTCACTGCGCCTTCTAGCTGAGGAAGCTGCCAATAGAAACACCGCCTTTAGAGTCAAATGCTTTAGACTAGCCGAACGCAACGGTTCGAAAGGGTGCTTGGCCAGTACATTAAGCACTAAAGATAGACTCCAGGCTGGAATGACTACCGGTTGTCTCGGTCGGGGATTGCTCATTCCCTTCAACATCACATTTAACTGGGCCACCTCTGGACTATCCCTGTTGGCTAGACAAGGGATAACTGATGCCAAAGCTGACTTGTTTCCAGCAACTGTGACGGGAGCTAGTCCTGAAAAGAACAGCTCACAGAGAAAGTCTGCTATTTGCTGAATAGTGGATTGAAAGGTATCAATACCCTTTTCTTCACACCAGTCTGCAAATCTGTTAACCGCGTTGTTATATGGCTTGAAGGTTGACCTCCTTCTCGCAGCCGCGATGAAATCAGCAGCCTGTCGAGAAAAGCCTTCCGACGTGGAACGTTGTTTGATAACATCCACGCAGTCAATTTGAACATTTCGGGACGCTCGTGTAGGAAGCGTCCCTTGGCCTGGGAGATTATGTTCGGAATCTCAGGCAACTGCACAGGATTTTCCACCAACAGATCTAGAAGATCCGTGAACCACGCCCTGCTCGGCCAATACGGCGCTATTAGCAGGACCAGACACGGTTCCTCCCTGACCTTCACCAATACCTTCGGTAGAAGAATGGCGGGTGGGTACGCGTAAGCGTGCATCCCTCTCCAGCTTATCGCCAGAGCGTCTGTATCGACGGCATTTGGATCTGGAATCGGCGAGACATATGTCATGATTTGAGCATTTTCCTTTGTGGCGAACAAGTCCACGTTGGGTTTGCCCCAATGCTCGAAGATCCGTCGCAGAACCGGAGGGTTGAGGGACCATTCTGTTGGCAGAATTCTCTGTCTGCGAGACAAAGCATCCGCCAGAATGTTCAATCGGCCAGGAATATGAGCTGCTTTCAAAACAACCGAGTAATTCCTGCACCATTGAATCAAGTGCCAAACTCTGATACACAGGGTGGGCGACCTGGTCCCACCTTGGCGATTTATATATGATACTACTGTCGAATTGTCCGACCGTATCAATATCACCTTGCCCCTGATCATCGGAAGGAACTCTTCCAACGCCAGTTCCACTGCCATCATTTCCAACAGATTGATATGCAGCTGACTCTCCGGGAGAGTCCATGTGCCCGAGACCTGGTGTTCTCCCAGGCAGGCACCCCACCCCTCCAGCGATGCATCCGTATACACGGACAGCTGGGGGTGGGGTAGGTGCAGCGAAACCCCTACTAGGAGATTCTGACGCTCCTTCCACCATACAAGATGCGACATTATCGGCTCCAAAACTGGTACCAGTTTTGACAGGGGTTCTGTTCTCTGTTTCCACAGAGACATCAGATACAACTGGATAGGCCTTTGCATTAGAGCAGCGTACGGGATAACCTGCTCCATGGAGACCATCATGCCCAGCATCTGAAGGAACCGCCTCGCCTGAATGTGGTTTCCCACTCAAAAACTCTTGAGGATGGCTAACAGAGACACCACTCTGGGCTCTGACGGGTACACCCTGCCCTCCTCGAGATCGAATCGCATCCCCAAATAAACGAAATGTTGAGTGGGTGTCAACTCGGATTTCTTCTCGTTGACTATCCAGCCTAGATCTGAAAGTAACCTCAGAGTCAGAGCAGTATCCACATTCAACCTGGCTGCCGAGTCTGCCTTGATCAGCCAGTCGTCTATGTAGGTGTGTAGCGCCACGTTCTCTTTTCTGAGAAATGCTGTCACCGCAAGGACCACTCTTGTGAAAACCCTCGGAGCTGTCGACAGGCCAAATGGGAGAACAATAAACTCCGATACTTGATTCTGAAACGCAAATCTCAGAAACCTGTGACAACTCCTGTTCATCGGAATGTGGAAATATGCATCTTTCAGATCGATCGATACACACCACATTCCTTTCCTCAATTCCGCGATTACCGACCTCGGCGTTTCCATCTGGAACCGAGGCGTATGGATAAACCAATTTGATGGCCTGAGATTGAGTATGGGTCTCCATCCCCCTGTGCTCTTGGGGACAAGGAACATGTTTGAATAGACGCCTGGAGTGTTCCGGTTTGCTGGTTTTACTGCTCCCTTCAGAAGCAAACCCGACACTTCCTTTTGAACGGCTTCTAACTTGTCTGGCTCCCTTGGTACAGGTGTCCAGACAGGTGCCAAAGACAGATTTTGTGGTGGAAAGTCCCACCACTCCGGCATGTAACCCTGGGATAACCATCCCAGGACCAGACTGTCTGACGTCACACCTCGACGAAACGCATGAGCCTTCCACCCACCATAGACGCCTCGACGTCTAACGGGGTTGTCCGGCTCGCAGTCCGCCCCCCACCCCTTCTTTCTTAATGAGAGAGAGAGAGAACCATTTCGTTCTAGGCACGACGGGTATAACTGGCACCGCTGTTCCTGTCGCACAGGCGCGGTCCAGACGGATATGAAGGGAGCTCTCGTACCCTCAGGTACGATCCGGCCCCTTCTGTCCGCCCTTTGAGGACTTACCCTTCCCCTTGCCCTTCCCGCCTCTAGGGCGGTCAGGAGCAAACTTGGGGAGGGTAGGCGCCTCTACAACCTTCCTGGCTTTCTTCGCCGGCGGCGGCTGAGAAAAGCCAGCTGAAGCAGAAGTCGCAACAGGCTTAGCTTTCGCCTTGCCCTTATGCTTCTTCTGCTTCTTTGAAGGTTGTCTCGCTAGCGGTTTCCCTACAGCCCCTAGTGCATGCGCTTGCCGCACTAGCTCTAGCTGCAGATTGACCGCTAACCGATTCTGCGCGATACTGGCTGTATCCTCTTAGATGGCCCGCGCCTGGCCACCGAAGATGCTAGGCCCTGTCAGGGGCGTCCCAAGAAGACGCTCCCTGACTGCCGTAGCCGGACGCATATGGTCAATGACCATTTGCCTCCTGGATTTTGTCACTCACGCTTGCACCCTTGCCAATGCGTCCATAGACAGCACCAGGCCGTCATTTACGCACGAAAGCGCCACAGGTGGCACAGGGTGGTCTGCCCCCGCTTCAGCTCACACCGACTGAAGGAGACGATACGAGTGGTTGACAGCGCTCATAGCTGCCCTCACACCCTCATCGCATAGGGACAGGACTTCCTCTTGATGTACCTGAGCCTTGTCCACAAGTGCCGGACCGGGGCCACCCGCCCCGGCACTCTGAACGCCCAGTACCCATCGGTCATCCTCAGTGACCGACGGGACTACACCATATCTGTTGTATTCCCCCCGCAGAATACGACATCTTGCCCGCACCTCCCTGGAGGCCGCAGGGAGCTGACCCTTGGTCATAAGTTGTTTGCTATAAATAGCCTCCAACAATTCTATGAACCGTGGATCCAGTCCCACAGACTGGATCCGGGCCGCGGGCAAAATCCCCTTCCTGATCGACGCACGGGGCGCATCTTCATCGGCCGTGGCCGAAACCACAGACGGGTCAACCATGGCTAGCCATGCCAGAGCCTCTGACCAATCTATCTCCGATGAAGACACACCCGCAAACATGTCACCCGTTGACGTGTTCACGGGCTTGCCAGCCACGGCCTCCCGGCAAGGAGCCACGGCTGACACGCCAGGCACTCCGGTACCACACGGTTCCGCCGCCACCCCATGAAACACTCCGGTCCATGGGGTAGGTCCACACGGAAAACCGTACGGACCCGTAGCAGTCGCGGAACCGTAGCCAGACACGGGCGCCAATGGCACCCCACGTCCGACTGCCGGACCAGGCGAGATAGGTGAGTACCACGCCCGGCCCGGCCGACCCGTTACCGTGTCGGCTGGTGCCAAACCAACCGTCACGGAACCGGTGCCCGGTACCAGATTAGCGTCAGCCACAGGCGGAGCCGCTGCCCTGGCTTGCGCCAAGCCAGACAAATGGAGGCCGGTTCCGTCCAGGACGGAATCGACCTCCATATTCTCCACCTGCGGCATCACAGGCCGCAGCAACCTCTCCTCCTCGGCCTCCTAGTCTTCGGACTCCGAAGAGTCGTCACTAGACGAGGAAAGCATGGAGCCGTCCTGGCGTACGGCTCCCACACCTGACGGACCGGACACCACTACTGGACCACCCGGAGGTGGCCGCAGAGAAACAGAACCCGTCTGGCCGGAGCCAGACGGGACTGCCAGGGGTCCGTACAAGACGGCCCCCTCGGAAACCAGTCCAGAACCCTGTCCGAGGACAGGGTCCATACCAGGCATGGGGAGAAACTGCCCCCCAACCTTTGGTAGCAGGGACGACACCAGCGTGGGCAGAACGCTATGCAGAAAACCCTGCATAGCCGGACCAAACCACGCCGGCGGTGCCATCTCCGCCACCTCCAGCTGGGGACGTGGAGCACCCCCACCGGCCGAACCGGGCGCTCCACGATTTACTCTCGGACCGCCTGACCCCGCGTCAGACTCAGCCAAGTCCTTCTGGGCAAGGAACTTAACCATCATATCCACGGACCACACTGCGCACACATTACACCTATGGTCTAGGTTACAGGGCGAACACCTAAAGCAGACATGGTCCTTAAATACGACTCGTACAAATTTATGGCACTCGTCACATGATGGCGGGGTTGGCTTGGCCTATAAAATAAGCACAAACCTCAATTACAAGCGGAACGAGACCCTGATGGAAGGCAGACAATTAATTTTCAAATAATTTGACTCATAAATTAACCGTATCCCTCCCGCACCCCACCCCGCCACGTTACAACAAAGATCGCATTGATTATGACGACAAGAACGAAGCGGGCATAAAAACACACCCATATTAGATCCTCCAGGATGTGTAACGGCTCCAGGAATCATATCGCATAGCATTCGGGGTATATTTACCAATCAATATAAATTAAACTCCCTAACGAAAGCCAAACGATATGTGAAGAAAACAACAAAATGTAAAACAAACTGCTGTATCACACGGTAAAACCGCAGACCACGCATCTACTCAAGAATTTTGAAACCACCGATCATTGCAAACCGATCGTGATCGCACGTAAACTTGAACATTCTAAAGTTTCCGGTACCATTTTTAGTACGCAGCACCCAGAACGAGATGCGCGAATTAATGAAAAAATTTTCTTCACATAAACATCCGAGTGAACCGGGTGTGACGTCACCCGCTCGGATCCTACGGAGAACGACGTCAGCTGATATTCGTGTTAGAAATACCGTAGCAAACACCTATTTTCATATCTGCCGATCGCCTGTTGGGGTTAAAGAAGGCGATCGTCTGGCATCTATCGTTGTTAGCACACATCACAGATTCTCTGGGGTCAGAAATCAGGACATGCGACACAGCGAAATTTAGAGACCTAAGTCTTTTAACTATGGATAATAAAGAATGATAGAACCTGGTTTTCATCGGCGGTATTCTCCATAGTATCCAGTTAAATCCTCAAGAACGCACAAACTATCACTTCACAGACAAAGACTTAGATTTCTTTAACAAAAGACACTAAAAATCTTCTCCTGCAAAAAGCATGTATTGCTCTTGTTGCTATGCAAACAAGAATGAGCTCTATGGTAAACGGGTACTCGGCAGTTGGGAGCCGAGTACCCAGTTACCAGGAGTCGGTAAAGCTTTCTAAGTCTATAATCCTAGAGCCGCTGTCAAGGCCAGCTGTATATCAGAAGTAACAGAATGGTGAGTATTGATTGAAGAAGACTATTTTTGAAAATTTACTACTGGAATGACAGGCTCGATTACCGAGCCAGTCATTCCAGTGGTAATTAAAAAAGTCTTCTGTTGGTCTGCAAAACATCATTTTCAATGAGAAAATTGAAATTTTATTGAACAAATTTGATGGTTAAAGGGTTGATATGACTCTAATGATTGGTCATATTGCCTATATGGGAATCAGTTAATGACTGCAGTATGTGTGAACACTGATGTACAAGGAGAAACAAAAGCTAGCCTGTTCTGTATGTAAGGGACCCAGGCATGCCTGAAATCACTATTAACTTGTTATGACCATGATCGACTAGTTTACCTACTACATGCAGGATATTGATGTACTGAATCTGAAACCATATTGAAAAGCGATATCACGCAGACGGTTTCAAAACCGCTTATAAAAGATAAATATTGAAAAATCGAATATGAATATGTTTTCGGTTTTTCATATCATCATTGATAAAAATGAAAGCTTCTGACCAGCGACAATCGTGAAATACACAATGAGTAATATTGATGTTTTTCCGGGAAATATCTATATCGTTTAGGCCTCTTCTGCTGATCATTCCATTTCCGTTTTCTCATTGGCTAGCACGACAAAAATTATCCAATCACTATATGAAGAAGAATTTTTCTCCTTACGAATCAACATTGTTTATAGATCCAATCGAATAGTGGCCGACGTTTTATGATCGTTGCATAAATAAATGGTTATACACACATGTTAAATATCTAACACACACTTGATAGACTGTTGAAAGCGGGAATATCTTTTTTTGCCCCATTGTGCCTAACACAAACTCTTCAACTGGCAGGAGAATTTATCACACTAATAATAACAACTGTGTCATGCAATTGATCTATTTAGAAAAGAATTCTGACATATATTGTTTGAACTATTCACGGAAGTGCTTGCTTCTCGTGAGATCTCATATGCCAGCACGAGAGAGTGAGATAACTGCGCGATCCCAACTTCCTTAGATGACACTCGCATCGGATCTAAAGTACAGTACTCGGTCATCATCGCGTACATGTATATAGTAAGTCCAAGTCTGAGTCCAAACCGCTGGCCATGAGTCACAAATGAGTACTCGCACGGAACATTGGAAATAAATCTTTCTAATATCATTTGATTTGTATTTTTTCATTACAAAATGTAATGCTAATTTGTATATTAATTGTGATGCAATAAACGATGGTTATTACAAAATACCTAATATTTAGTTGGTTCCAGATAATAAGTTCACTCCTGCAACAATGGACATGGGGTATATTAATCATATTTGTAAGGCGGCAAGAGTTTTTGTGCTATTGACGATCATTTTTTAAGCGTTTTGGAGAATAAATATCAAGTCTTTCTTCACATATACCTAACAGAAGTCATCCATAAAATTGATATTCGGCTATAACCGATATGAAGGTCATATCGAAACCAATGTGGCTGTAAGCCAACCTGCACAGCCATATTAGTGATATCAACAAATTGCAGTAAAAATAGAAACAGTCATGAAAATAAATATCAGATAACTGGTTGGAAAACATTTTAACTGAAAGTCATTCCTGACTGTAGCTGTGTGCAAGTTGAAAGATAGACTAAATATGACATGAATTTCTCACTTCTGTTTGCAGTCCAGTTTTCGTGTGTTTCCTCTCCAGCCTAAAAACAGGCCCATTATCGCCGCCTTTGCCAATCCGATGTCGCACCTCTGCACGTGAACGAGCCATGGTCAGCTAAAATGGTAATAGCAGCACAAAATGAGTACACATGTATGCAAAATATAATCAATGGAGGAATCCAGTTTCTCAGTTAATCATATGATGTCATAATCAACTACATGTACGTGACATGTAGGCTAACATCCTAATCATGACATCATGAAAGACTCAAATTAGTCCGTCTTAAGTGTTTACTAGTCTGTCATGTTGTACGAATTGTATGTCTTTACTATTTAATAAACATGCTGTTGAATATTTTGAAAGTAATTTGAAACTATTCAACAGCTAAACTGTGTAGTTTTCTGGAAATTTATAGTCAGGGAGCTCAGGGATAGATCAATCCCAATACGGGCGGAGCTTAGCTAAAGATGGGTGGGGTATATAGTTATAACTCAGGGCTCGATTTTAACACAAACCAGTTAACCCGAGGATAGTAGAATTTCATGGGTTAGTAAAACTACACCTGCACTAAGCCATCTGGGTTACAGTAGTAATGCTCTCAAAAGAGGAAACGTGAAAACACACATATAATGTCATTATGTTCAGTACCAATGAAAAATTGACAAAAGAACAGATTTTCTGCTACATGTACCTTCAATGCTTTGTTGAACATTTTGAAATTAATTTGTCAGGAAAGCCGTTGCTGCCTTAGTCAGCAACAGCTTTCCGGACAAATTAATTTCAAAATATTCAGCAGCTTCTCTATATGGTTGCCTTGGAAATGGGTTTTATAGGGATCCATTGGTGAATGGATTAAAGAAGTGATAAGTTTTGAACTTACAAACATTGGGTTAGTGAAATTTGCTGCGGGATAGTAAACTCAATGATTAGTGCACTATCCCGTCTAGGATAGTAGAAAAGATCCTTAAAATCTACCCAGGCTGTAACTGGATTCCTCCTTTAGCGTGATATGACATCCACACAGCCATCATTATCTAAGATCTTTCTAGAGAAACCACGGCTCAAATCAAATTGTTCCTTCCTTAACCCTTTAACACTAAAAATTTATGACTGGAATGACTGGCTCGATAACCGAGCCAGCCATTTCAGTGGTCAATTTTCAAAAATAGTCTCCTCTTGGTCTGCAAATGGACATTTCTCAAGACCACTGTAGAAGCCGTTTTTGGCTGATATGAGTGTTAAAGTATGAACTGCTAAGTTGAGCCAAGCACAAAATGTTAATGTTGAAACATGATTTCACATTAAACTTGATCTTTGCCCTTTTGACTGCAACATTGTGTAATATCCTCCATTTATACACCTGTGCAAAAGTTAAGCACCAGCAAAAACAATAGAACGTAGAAACATGATGGTACAACTAAGCTGCCATACTTTTTGTCCCCGCGTTAGCGGACATAATTCCAAGTACGAAATGCACATGCATGCATGACTTCACGCCGCTTGATGTCCGTGCGTGGCGGGAAACAGCACACGTGTTCAGTTATGTAAAAGTCCAGTTTGAGGTGTAGAACATTACATACAGATTTAGGCGACAAGATTAGGAAGTTTGTGTTCATGACCGTGGTTTATTTGTACAGAGAGAATTAGCTCTTGATTGTGAACCGCTATGGCAAGACGAAGGTTAAGTGATCGTGTGAAATGGCAAATCATAGGCATGCATACCACTGGTATATCATGCAGAGAGATTGGCAGACAGCTGAACATTAACCATACTGTAATCAGTCGTTTGATTGCAAAACATGGGCAAACTAACGAGGTGAAGGACAGGCCTAGATCTGGAAGACCGAAGAAGACTACTGCCCGTGATGATCGAGCCCTAGTACGCCTTGTTAGGAGATCTCGATTCACCAACAGCAGAGTGCTCAGCCAGCAATGGGAAACGTGCAATACAGTGTCAATGTCTACCGTCAAAAGGAGACTGTATGCTGCTGGCATGAAAGCTAGGAGACCTGTCAGACGTCCTCTCCTCACTGCACACCACAAAGAGGAGCGTCTGAGGTGGTGCAACGAAAGAAGACACTGGAACATGAGATCCTGGAGACGGGTACACTGGTCTGATGAAAGTCGGTTCCTGCTTCATGCCACAGATGGTCGAACTCGTGTATGGAGGTCCAGACGCACAGCGTACGACCAACGTAACATCATGGAAGAAGTTCCATTTGGTGGAGGTTCCGTTATGATATGGGGGTGCATCTCATTTGATTATAAGCTGGATCTGTTGACTGTACCTGGAAAACTAAATGGACAAAGATATCAAGATTCCATACTCGATAGAGTTGTGGTCCCTCATTTTGTAAATCATGCACCTGGAACCCACCCTATATTCATGGATGACAACGCCCGACCACATCGTGCTAGAGCTGTGCATGAATACCTCCGCCAGAATGCCATCGAAACCCTACCATGGCCAGCAAGGAGCCCTGACATGAACCCTATTGAGCATATCTGGGACATTCTGGGAAACATGGTGAGAATGCAGGAAATGTCAATTTCCATTTCTCCGAGATCTAACAATACTCACCATTCTGTTACTTCTGATATACAGCTGGCCCTGACAGCGGCTCTAGGATTATAGACTTAGAAAGCTTTACCGACTCCTGGGAACCGGGTACTCGGCTCCCAACTGCCGAGTACCCGTTTACCATAGAGCTCATATTGTTTGCATAGCCACCAAACAAGAGAAAACTATGGCTTGCCTCCGTGGGGCTGGGAGGCTGGGTCCGTAACAGAATGGTGAGTATTGTTAGATCTCGGAGAAAGGGAAATTGACATTTCCTGCATTCTCCTTCGATCAATACTCACCATTCTGTTACTTCTGATATACACCAGATTTGATCAGTAACCTGGTGGGAAGGGGCAAGCCATAAATGCTAATTTTGCCCCTTGGAGAAAGATTTTAGACTTCAAACTTGACTAACGGAGACCTAAAAAGACCGTCAAGTTCACGGAACCGAATCACATTCGCGTCACAGTCCCCCCACCCTTTTTCCTCCTAAGAAAAGGGAGAGAACTAACGAACATGTATCTCGCCTGAAAACACAAATATGCCAAGAGGGTTAACTGCTCCCTGCATATTCCACTTATTAGCCTGGGAATGAGCATGAATATATAAGATGAATGAACATGATACATATCCATAATACAAAAAACTCTCACTATTGAATTACCTTATGATAATTGGACTTCAGACGTACCGCCTCCAACCATTCACCGGTTCGGCCATCAGTGACACAATCTGGTTGACATCCTCTCGCCTGACCATGCCTGCTTTAGGTTCTTTTCTTACCGAAGTGAGAAAAGGGTGAAAAGCAGTGTGGTCACTAACTATCGTTTCAAAACAGCTAAAGCGAGTGGATTGGCCGAGTCTGACACATCCCTCATATAGTAATCCGTGAATGAGGACTCACAGTGCCATTGTGCAACGGCCATGATGTCCTATAACGGAACACCATTGTAAAGGGCGGTCGAGGCGGCTATTCCTCTGACATTGTCTGCCCTTACGCCTTGCACCTGGTGCCCAGTCGCCATCTCGTGAGTAGTCTGAATGCATTCGACCACCCAACGAGAGATAGTATCCATGGATGCGGCGCCATAAGACTTTTTATGGCAGATCCACAGATGTCTATCGTTCGACCGTAACGATTCAGTCCGTTTCTTGTACTTAGTCAAAGCACGGACCGGGCACCAGACACTGGCATTACGATCAAACCTAGTTAACTTCGGTATAATGATCGGTTTGCCGGGATATCTCAAAGATTGGTTCTTTGACATAAACTCTGCTCTTGGCAGAAGATGCAGACCTTCTCCAGAAACAATAAATCGGTTCCTCTCTGCCGAAAGCGCATGGATCTCACTGCGCCTTCTAGCTGAGGAAGCTGCCAATAGAAAGACCGCCTTTAGAGTCAAATGCTTTAGACTAGCCGAACGCAACGGTTCGAAAGGGTGCTTGGCCAGTACATTAAGCACTAAAGATAGACTCCAGGCTGGAATGACTACCGGTTGTCTCGGTCGGAGATTGCTCATTCCCTTCAACATCACATTTAACTGGGCCACCTCTGGACTATCCCTGTTGGCTAGACAAGGGATAACTGATGCCAAAGCTGACTTGTATCCAGCAACTGTGACGGGAGCTAGTCCTCAAAAGAACAGCTCACAGAGAAAGTCTGCTATTTGCTGATAGTGGATTGAAAGTTATCAATACCCTTTTCTTCACACCAGTCTGCAAATCTGTTAACCGTGTTGTTATATGACTTGAAGGTTTACCTCCTTCTCGCAGCCGCGATGAAATCAGCAGCCTGTCGAGAAAAGCCTTCCGACGTGGAACGTTGTTTGACAACATCCACGCAGTCAATTTGAACATTTCGGGACGCTCGTGTAGGAAGCGTCCCTTGGCCTGGGAGATTATGTTCGGAATCTCGGGCAACTGCACAGGATTTTCCACCAGCAGATCCAGAAGATCCGTGAACCACGCCCTGCTCGGCCAATACGGCGCTATTAGCAGGACCAGACACGGCTCCTCCCTGACCTTCACCAATACCTTTGGAAGAAGAATGGTGGGTGGGTACGCGTACGCGTGCATCCCTCTCCAGCTTATCGCCAGAGTGTCTGTATCGACGGCATTTGGATCTGGAATCGGCGAGACATATGTCATGATTTGAGCGTTTTCCTTTGTGGCGAACAAGTCCACGTTGGGTTTGCCCCAATGCTCGAAGATCCGTCGTAGAACTGGAGGGTTGAGGGACCATTCTGTTGGCAAGATTCTCTGTCTGCGAGACAAAGCATCCGCCAGAATGTTCAATCGGCCAGGAATATGAGCTGCTTTCAAAACAACCGAGTAATTCCTGCACCATTGAATCAAGTGCCACACCCTGATGCACAGGGTGGGCGACCTGGTCCCTCCTTGGCGATTTATATATGATACTACTGTCGAATTGTCCGACCGTATCAATATCACCTTGCCCCTGATCATCGGAAGGAACTCTTCCAACGCCAGTTCCACTGCCATCATTTCCAACAGATTGATATGCAGCTGACTCTCCGGGAGAGTCCATGTGCCCGAGACCTGGTGTTCTCCCAGGCAGGCACCCCACCCTTCCAGCGATGCATCCGTGTAAACGGACAGCTGGGGGTGGGGTAGGTGCAGCGAAACCCCTATTAGGAGATTCTGACGCTGTTTCCACCATAGAAGATGCGATATTATCGGCTCCAAAACTGGCACCAGTTTTGACAGGGGTTCTGTTCTCTGTTTCCACAGAGACATCAGATACAACTGGATAGGTCTTCGCATTAGAGCAGCGTACGGGATAACCTGCTCCATGGAGACCATCATGCCCAGCATCTGAAGGAACCGCCTCGCCTGAATGTGGTTTCCCACTCGAAAACTCCTGAGGATGGCTAACAGAGACACCACTCTGGGCTCTGATGGGTAAACCCTGCCCTCCTCGAGGTCGAATCGCATCCCCAAATAAACGAAATGTTGAGTGGGCGTCAACTCGGATTTCTCCTCGTTGACTATCCAGCCTAGATCTGAAAGTAACTTCAGAGTCAGAGCAGTATCCACGTTCAACCTGGCTGCCGAGTCTGCCTTGAGCAGCCAGTTGTCTATGTAGGTGTGTAGCGCCACGTTCTCTTTTCTGAGAAACGCTGTCACCGCAAGGACCACTCTTGTGAAAACCCTCGGAGCTGTCGACAGGCCAAACGGGAGAACTGTAAACTCCCATACTTGATTCTGAAACGCAAATCTCAGAAACCTGTGCCAACTCCGATTCATCGGAATGTGGAAATATGCATCTTTCAGATCGATCGATACACACCACATTCCTTTCCTCAATCCCGCCATTACCGACCTCGGCGTTTCCATCTGGAACCGAGGCGTATGGATAGACCAATTTAATGGCCTGAGATTGAGTATGGGTCTCCATCCCCCTGTGCTCTTGGGGACAAGGAACATGTTTGAATAGAAGCCTGGAGTGTTCCGGTTTGCTGGTTTTATTGCTCCCTTCAGAAGCAAACCCGACACTTCCTTTTGAACGGCTTCTAACTTGTCTGGCTCCCTTGGTACGGGTGTCCAGACAGGTGCCAAAGACAGATTTTGTGGCGGAAAGTCCCACCACTCCGGCATGTAACCCTTGGATAACCATCCCAGGACCAGACTGTCTGACGTCACACCTCGCCAAGCCTCGACGAAACGCATGAGCCTTCCACCCACCATAGACGCCTCGACGTCTAACGGGGTTGTCCGGCTCGCAGTCCGCCCCCCCCCTTTCTTAACGAGAGAGAGTGAGAACCATTTCGTTCTAGGCGCGACGGGTATAACTGGCACCGCTGTTCCTGTCGCACAGGTGCGGTCCAGGCGGATATGAAGGGAGCTTGCGTACCCTCAGGTACGCTTCGGCCCCTTCTGTCCGCCCTTTGAGGCCTTACCCTTACCCTTCCCCTTGCCCTTCCCACCTCTAGGGCGGTCAGGAGCAACATTGGGGAGGGTAGGCGCCTCTACAACCTTCCTGGGTTTCTTCGCCGGCGGCGGCTCCGAGAACCCAGCCGAAACAGACGTCGCAATAGGCCTGGCTTTCGCCTTGCTCTTATGCTTTTTCTGTTTCTTTGAAGGCTGTCCCGTTAGCGGTTTGCCCACAGCCCCTAGTGCGTGCGCTTGCCGCACTAGCTCTAGGTGTAGATTTACCGCTAACCGATTCTGCGCAATACTGGCGGTGTCCTCTAAGATCGCCCGCGCTTGGCCACCAAAGATGCTAGGCCCTGTCAGGGGCGTCCCAAGAAGACGTTCCCTGACTGCCGTAGCCGGACGCATATGGTCAATGACCATTTGCCTCCTGGACTTCGTCACTCGCGCTTGCACCCTTGCCAATGCGTCCATTGACAGCACCAAGCCGTCATTAACACACGATAGCGCCACAGGTGGCACAGGGTGGCCTGCCCCCGCTTCAGCCCACACCGACTGAAGTAGACGATAAGAGTGATTGACAGCGCTCATCGCTGCCCTCACACCCTCATCGCATAGGGCCAGGACTTCTTCCTGGTGTACCTGGGACTTATCCACTAGTGCCGGACCGGGACCACCCGACCCGGCACTCTGGACGCCCAGTACCCATCGGTCATCCTCCGTGACCGACGGGACTACACCATACCTGTCGTATTCACCCCGCGGAATACGACATCTTGCCCGCACCTCCCTGGAGGCCGCAGGGAGCTGACCCTTGGTCATTAGTTGTTTACTATAAATAGCATCCAACAAATCAATGAACCGTGGATCCAGTCCCACTGACTGGATCCGGGCCGCGGGCAAAATCCCCATCCTAATCGACGCAACCGACGGACGGGGCGCATCTTCATCGGCCGTGGCCGAAACCACAGACGGGTCCACTCTGGCTAGCCACGCCAGAGCATCAGACCAATCTACCTCCGAAGAAGATACCCCGCAAACACGTCACCCGTTGACGTGCTCACGGGTCTGCCAGCCACGGCCTCCCGGCAAGGAGCCACGGCTGACACGCCAGGCACTCCGGTACCACACGGTTCCGCCGCCACCGCCATGAAACACTCCGGTCCATGGGGTAGGTCCGCACGGAAAACCGTACGGACCCATAACCGTCGCGGAACCATAGCCGGACACGGGCGCCAACGGCACCCCATGTCCGGCTGCCGGACAAGGCAAGATAGGTGAGTACCACGCCTGGCCCGGCACACCCGTTCCCCTGACGGCTGGTGACAAACCAAGCCGCGCGGAACCCGTGCACGGTAACGGATTGGCCTCAGCCGCAGGTGGAGCCGCTGACCTGGCTTGCGCCAAACCAGACAAATGGAAGCCGGTTCCGTCCAGGACGGAATCAACCTCCATATTCTCCACCTGCGGTTTCACGGGCCGCAGCAACCTCTCCTCCTCGGCCTCATCGTCTTCAGACTCCGAAGAGCCGTCACTAGACGATTCAACCGTCGAGCCGTCCTGGCGGACGGCTCCCACACCTGACGGACCGGCCACAGCTACTGGACCACCCGGAGGTGGCCGCAGAGAGACAGAACCCATCTGGCCGAAGCCAGATGGGCCCGCAAGGGGGCCGTACGAGACGGCCCCCTCGGTAACCATCCAGAATCCTGTCCGAGGACAGGATCCGTACCAGGCATGGGGAGAAACTGCCCCCCAACCTTTGGTAGCAGGGACGACACCAGCGTGGGCAGAACGCTATGCAGAAAACCCTGCATAGCCGGACCAAACCACGCCGGCGGTGCCATCTCCGCCACCTCCAGCTGGGGACGTGGAGCACCCCCACCGGCCGAACCGGGCGCTCCACGATTTCCTCTCGGACCGCCTGACCCCGCGTCAGACCCAGCCAAGTCCTTCTGGGCAAGGAACTTAACCATCGTTTCGACGGACCACACTGCACAAACATTACACCTATGATCTATATTACACAGGGCACACCTAAAACAGACATGGTCCTTGAACATTACACAGACAAACTTATGGCAGTCGTCACATGATGGCGGGGCTGGCTTGGCCTATAAAATAAGCACAAACCTACAATAAACAAGCGGAACGAGACACGGATGGAAGGCAGACAATTAATTTTCAAATATTTTGACTCATAAATTAACCGTAACCTCCCCGCACCCCACCCCGCCACGTTACAACAACGATCGCATTGATTATGACGACAAGTACGCGGCGGGCACAATACACCCATAATAGATCCTACAGGATGTGTAACGGCTCCAGGAATCATATCGCATAGCATTCAGGGTATATTTACTAATCAATATAAATTATACTCCTAACGAACGCAGCACGATATGTGAAGAAAACAACAAAATGTTATAACAAAACGGCTGTCTCACACGGTAAAACCGCAGACCACACATCTACTCAAGAATTTTGAAACCACCGATCATTGCAAACCGATCGTGATCGCACGTAAACTTGATCATTCTAAAGTTTCCGGTACCATTTTTAGTACGCAGCACCCAGAATAAGATGCGCGAATTAATGAAAAATTTTTCTTCACATAAACATCCGACCGACCGGGTGTGACGTCACCCGCTCGGATTCTATGGAGAACGACGTCAGCCGATATTCGTGTTAGAAATACCGTAGCAAACACCTATTTTCATATCTGCCGATCGCCTGTTGGGGTTTAAAGAAGGCGATCGTCTGGCATATATCGTTGCTAGCACACGTCCCAGATTCTATGGGGTCAGAAATTGGAACATGCGACACAACGAAATTTAGAGACCTAAGTCTTTTAACTATTTTAACTTAGATTATTTTAAAACACTAAAATCCTTAATGCAAAAAGCATGTATTGCTCTTGTTGCTATGCAAACAAGAATGAGCTCTATGGTAAACAGGTACTCGGCAGTTGGGAGCCGGGTACCCGGTTCCCAGGAGTCGGTAAAGCTTTCTAAGTCTATAATCCTAGAGCCGCTGTCAGGGCCAGCTGTATATCAGAAGTAACAGAATGGTGAGTATTGATCGAAGGAGAATGGTGAGTATTGTTAGATCTCGGAGAAAGGGAAATTTAGATTTCCTTCATTCTCCTTCGATCAATACTCACCATTCTGTTACTTCTGATATACACCACATTTGGTCAGTAACCTGGTGGGAAGGGGCAAGCCATAAATGCTACTTTTGCCCCTTGGAGAAAGAGTTAGACTTAAACTTGCCTAATGGAGACCTAAAAGGACCATCAAGTTAACGGAACCGAATCACATTCGCATCACTGCACACCCCCACCCCCTTTTTTCTCCTAAGAAAAGGGAGAACTCACGAACATGCATCTCGCCTGAAAGACACAAATATGCCAAGAGGGTTAACCGCTCTGCATATATTAGCCTGGGAATGAGCATAAATATATAAGATGAATAATCATGATATATAGACATAATACAAAACACTCTCAATCCTGAATTACCTCATGAAATTTGGATTTCAGACCTGGAGCCTCCAACCATTCACTGGTCCGGCCATCAGTGACACAATCTGGTTGATAACCTCTCGCTCGACCATGTCTGCTCCTTAATTCTTTCTTACAAATGCCAAAAAAGAAAGAAGAGCAGTGTGGTCATATAGCTATCGTCTCAAAACAGCTAAAGCGAGTGGAATGGCAAAGTCTGACACATCCCTCATATAGTAATCCGTGAAAGAGGACTCACAGTGCCATTGTGCAACAGCCATGATGTCCTTAAACGGAACACCATTGTAAAAGGGCGGAAGAGGCGGCTATTCCTCTAACATCGTGCCCTTGCGCATTGCACTTGGTGCACAGTCGTAATCTCACGGGTAGTCTGAATGCATTCAACTACCCAACGAGAGATAGAATCCATGGATGCGGCTCCATATGGCTCCTTATGGCAGATCCACAGATGTCTATCATTCGACCGTAACGAGTCTGTCCGTTTTGTACTTAGACACCGGCATCACGATCAAACCTACTTAGTTTCGGTATAACGATCGGTTTGCCGGGATATCTCAAAGATTGAATCTTTGACATAAACTCTGCACTTGGCAGTAGACGCAGACCCTCTGGAGACAATAAATCGGTCCCTCTCCGCTGAAAGTGCATGGATCACACTGCGCCTTCTAGCTGAGGAAGCTGCCAATAGAAAGACCGCCTTTAGAGTCAAATGCTTTAGACTAGCCGAACGCAATGGTTCGAAAGGGTGCTTGGCCAGTACATTAAGCACTAAAGATAGACTCCAGGCTGGAATGACTACCGGTTGTCTCGGTCGGAGATTGCTCATTCCCTTCACCATCACACTCAACTGGGCCACCTCTGGACTATCCCTGTTGACTAGACAAGGGATAACTGATGCCAAAGCTGACTTGTATCCAGCAATTGTGACAGGAGCTAGTCTTGAAAAGAACAACTCACAGAGAAAGTCTGCTATTTGCTGAATAGTAGAATGAAAGGTAACAATAGCCTTTTCCTCACATCAGTCTGCAAATCCGTTAACCTTGTTGTTATATGACTTGAAGGTTGACCTCCCTCTCGCAGCTGCGATGAAATCTGCAGCATGTCGAGAAAAGCCCTCCGATGTGGAACGTTGTTTGACAACCACCACGCAGGCAATAACATTTCGGGACGCTCGTGTAAGAAGCGTCCCTTGGCCTGGGAGATTATGTTCGGAATCTCGGGTAACTGCACTGGATTTTCCACCCGCAGACCTCAAAGATCCGTGAACCACGCCCTGCTGGGCCAAACAGCGATATAGCAGGACCAGGCACGGTTCCTCCCTGATCTTCACCAATATCTTCGGTAGAAGAATGGTGGGTGGGTACGCGCAAGCATGCATCCCTTTCCAGCTTAACGCCAGAGCGTCTGTATCGACGGCATTAGGATCTGTAATCGGCGAGATAAGTCATGATTTGAGCAATTTTCCTTGTGGCGAACAAGTCCACTTGGGTTTGCCCCAATGCTCGAAGATCCTGTGAAGAACTGAAGGGTTGAGAGACCATTCTGTTGGCAGAATTCTCTGTCTGCGAGACAAAGCATCCGCCAGAATGTTCAATCGCCCAGGAATATGAGCTGCTTTAACAACAACCGAGTAATTCCTGCACCACTGAATCAAGTGCCACACTTAGATACATAGTGTGGGTGACTTGGTCTCGCCTTGGCGATTTCTGTATGATACTACTGTCGAGTTGAGCGACCGTATCAATATCGTCTTGCCCCTGACTTTTGGAAGAAACCTTTTCCAATGCCAGTTCCACTGCCATCATATCCAACAGATTGATATGCAGTTGGCTCTCCTGGAGAGTCCATGTGCCCGAGACCTGGTGTTCTCCCAGGTAGGCCCCCCCTCCCTCCAGCGATGCATCCGTGTACACGGACAGCTGGGGGTGGGGTAGGTGCAGCGAAAAAACTCCTACTAGGAGATTCTGACGCTTTTTCCCACCATACAAGATGCGACATTATTGGCTCCAAAACTGGCACCAGTTTTGACAGGGGTTCTACTCTCTGTTTCCACAGAGACATCAGATACAACTGGATAGGTCTTCGCATCCGAGCAGTGTACGGGTATACCTGCTACATGGAGACCATCATGCCCAGCATCTGAAGAAACCGCCTCGCCAGATTGTGGTTTCCCAATCGAAAACTCTTGAGGATGGCTAACAGAGACACCACTCTGGGCTCTGACGGGTAAACCCTGCCCTCCTCGAGATCGAATCGCATCCCTAAATAAACGAAATGTTGAGTGGGTGTCAACTTAGATTTCTCCTTGTTGACTATCCAGCCTAGATCTGAAAGTAACTTCAGAGTCAGAGCAGTATCCACCTCTAAACTGGCTGACGTGTCTGCTTTGATCAGCCAATCGTCTATGTAGGTGTGTAGCGCCATGTTCTCTTTTCTGAGAAACGCTGTCACCCCAAGGACCACTCTTGTGAAAACCCTTGGAGCTGTCGACAGGCCGAATGGGAGGACTATAAACTCCCATACTTGATTCTGAAAAGCAAATCTCAGAAACCTGTGCCAACTCCGATTCATAGGAATGTGGAAATATGCATCTTTCAGATCGATCGGTACACACCACATTCCCTTCCTCAATCCTGCCATTACCGACCTCGGAGTTTCCATCTGGAAACGAGGCATATGGATAAACCAATTTAATGGCCTGAGATTGAGTACGGGTCTCCATCCCCCTGTGCTCTTGGGAACAAGGAACATATTTGAATAGAAGCCTGGAGTGTTCTGGTTTGCTGGTTTTATTGCTCCCTTCAGAAGCAAACCTGACACTTCGTTTTGAATGGCTTCTAACTTGTCTGGTTCCCTTGGTACGGGTGTTCAGACAGGTGCCAAAGACAGATTCTGTTGTGGAAAGTCCCACCACTCCGGCATGTATCCCTGGGATAACCATCCCAGGACCAGACTGTCAGACGTCACACCTCGCCAAGCCTCGACGAAACGCATGAGCCTTCCACCCACTATAGACGCCTAACGGGGTTGTCCGGCTCGCGGTCCACTCCACCCCCCCCCCTCTCTTAACGAGAGAGCGAGAGAACCATTTCGGTCTTGGCTCGGCTGGTCTAACTGGCACCGCTGTTCCTGTTGCACAGGTGCGGTCCAGGCGGATACGAAGGGAGGTCTCATACCCCCCAGGTACGATCCACTCCCTTCTTTCCGCCCTTTGAGGACTTACCCTTCCCCTTGCCCTTCCCGCCTCTCGGGCGATCAGGAGCAACATTGGGGAGGGTAGGAGCCTTCACAACCTTCCTGGCTTTCTTCGCCGGAGGCGGCTGAGAAAAGCCAGACGAAGCAGCAGCCGCACTAGGCTTAGCTTTCACCTTGCCTTTATGCTTCTTCTGCTTCTTGGAAGGTTGCATGGTCAGCGGCTTTCCTACAGCCCCTAGTGCGTGCGCTTTCCGCACCAGCTTAGCTGTGTCCTCTAAGATGGCCCGCGCCTAGCCACTGAAGATGCTAGGGCCTGTCAGGGGCGTCTCAAGAAGACGCTCCCTGACGGCCGTAGCCGGACGCATATGGTCAAGACCCATTTGCCTCCTGGACGTCATAACACACGCCTGCACCCTTGCCAGTGCGTCCACAGACAGCACCAGGCCGTCATTGATGCACGAAAGCGCCACAGGTGGCACAGGGTGGCCTGCCCCCGATACAGCCCACGCCGACTGAAGAAGGCGATAAGAATGGTTGACAGCACTCATAGCTGCCCTCACACCTTCATCGCAAAGGGACAGGTGTCCCTAGGATTTGTCCATCAGTGCCGGGGCGGGGCCACCCGCTTCAGCACTCTGGACACCCAGAACCCATCGGTCATCCTCGGTAACCGACGGTACAACACCATACCTGTCGTATTCCCCCCGTGGAATACGACACATCGCCTGCACCTCCCTGGAGGCCGCAGGGAGCTGGCCCTTGGTCATGAGTTGCTTACTATAAATAGCCTCTAGCAACTCAATAAACCGTGGATCCAGTCCAATGGACTGGATCTGGGCTGCAGGCAAGATCCCCGTCCTGATCGATGCCAGCGATGGACGGGGCGCATCCTCCTCGGCCATGGTCGAAACCAGACGGGTCTACCCTGGCTAGCCAAGCCAGAGCTTCAGACCAGTCTATTTCCGAGGACACACCTGTGAACATGAGTACCACACCTGGCCCGGCACACCCGTCACTGTGTCGGTTGGCGTCGAACCAACCATCACGGGACCGGTGCCCGGTACCAGATTGGCCTCAACCACGGGCGGAGCCGCTGCCCTGGCTTGCGCCAAGCCAGACAGATGGAGGACGGTTCCATCCAGGATGGAATCGACCTCCATCTTCTCCACCCGTGGCATCACAGGCCGCAGCAACCTCTCCTCCTCAGCCTCCTCGTCTTCAGACCCCGAAGAGTCGTCACTAGACGAGGAAACCGTGGAGCCGTACTGGCAGACGGCTCCCATGCCTGACGGACCGGCCACCGCTACTGGACCACCCGGAGGTGGCCGCAGAGACAGAACCCGTCAGGCCGGAGCCCATAAATTAACTGTAACCCTCCGGCACCACACCCCGCATGGCGACAAGCACGAAGCCGGCATAAATACACCCATAAACTGATCCTCAAGGATGTATCACGGAACCAGGAATCATATCGCATAGCATTCGGGGTATATTTACCAATAAATATAAATTATACTCCTAACGAAAGCCAAAACGATATGTGAAGAAACAACAAAATGTAAACAAACTGCTGTAGCACACGGTAAAACCGCAGACCACACATCTTAATCAAGAATTTTGAAACCACCGATCATTGCAAACAGATCGAGATAACATGCAGGAAATGTCAATTTCCCTTTCTCCGAGATCTAACAATACTCACCATTCTGTTACTTCTGATATACAGCTGGCCCTGACAGCGGCTCTAGGATTATAGACTTAGAAAGCTTTACCGACTCCTGGGAACCGGGTACCCGGCTCCCCACTGCCGAGTACCCGTTTACCATAGAGCTCATATTGTTTGCATAGCCACCAAACAAGAGAAAACTATGGCTTGCCTCCGTGGGGCTGGGAGGCTGGGTCCGTAACAGAATGGTGAGTATTGTTAGATCTCGGAGAAAGGGAAATTGACATTTCCTGCATTCTCCTTCGATCAATACTCACCATTCTGTTACTTCTGATATACACCAGATTTGATCAGTAACCTGGTGGGAAGGGGCAAGCCATAAATGCTAATTTTGCCCCTTGGAGAAAGATTTTAGACTTCAAACTTGACTAACGGAGACCTAAAAGGACCGTCAAGTTCACGGAACCGAATCACATTCGCGTCACAGGCCCCCCCCCCTTTTTCCTCCTAAGAAAAGGGAGAGAACTAACGAACATGTATCTCGCCTGAAACACCAATATGCCAAGAGGGTTAACTACTCCCTGCATATCGCTTGTATTAGCCTGGGAATGAGCATGAATATATAAGATGAATGAACATGATACATATACATAATACAAAAAACTCTCACTTGTTGAATTACCTTATGATAACAGGACTTCAGACGTACCGCCTACAACCATACACCGGTTCGGCCATCAGTGACACAATCTGGTTGACATCCTCTCGCTTGACCATGCCTGCTTTAGGTTCTTTTCTTACCAAAGTGAAAAAAGGGGAAAAGCAGTGTGGTCACTAACTATCGTTTCAAAACAGCTAAAGCGAGTGGATTGGCTGAGTCTGACACATCCCTCATATAGTAATCCGTAAATGAGGACTCACAGTGCCATTGTGCAACGGCCATGATGTCCTCTAACGGAACACCATTGTAAAGGGCGGTCGAGGCGGCTATTCCTCTAACATCGTGTGCCCTTACGCCCTGCACCAGGTGCCCAGTCGCCATCTCATGAGTAGTCTGAATGCATTCGACCACCCACCGAGAGATAGTATCCATGGATGCGGCGCCATAAGGCTTTTTATGGCAGATCCACAGATGTCTATCGTTCGACCGTAACGAGTCAGTCCGTTTCTTGTACTTAGTCAAAGCACGGACCGGGCACCAGACACTGGCATCACGATCAAACCTGGTTAACTTCGGTATAATGATCGGTTTGCCGGGATATCTCAAAGATTGGTTCTTTGACATAAATTCTGCTCTTGGCAGAAGACGCAGACCTTCTCCAGAAACAATAAATCGGTTCCTCTCTGCCGAAAGCGCATGGATCTCACTGCGCCTTCTAGCTGAGGAAGCTGCCAATAGAAAGACCGCCTTTAGAGTCAAATGCTTTAGACTAGCCGAACGCAACGGTTCGAATGGGTGCTTGGCCAGTACATTAAGCACTAAAGATAGACTCCAGGCTGGAATGACTACCGGTTGTCTCGGGCGGAGATTGCTCATTCCCTTCAACATCACGTTTAACTGGGCCACCTCTGGACTATCCCTGTTGGCTAGACAAGGGATAACTGATGCCAAAGCTGATTTGTATCCAGCAATTGTGACGGGAGCTAGTCCTGTAAAGAACAGCTCACAGAGAAAGTCTGCTATTTGCTGAATAGTGGATTGAAAGGTATCAATACCCTTTTCTTCACACCAGTCTGCAAATCTGTTAACCTTGTTGTTATATGACTTGAAGGTTGACCTCCTTCTCGCAGCCGCGATGAAATCAGCAGCCTATCGAGAAAAGCCTTCCGACGTGGAACGTTGTTTGACAACATCCACGCAGTCAATTTGAACATTTCTGGACGCTCGTGTAGGAAGCGTCCCTTGGCCTGGGAGATTATGTTCGGAATCTCGGGCAACTGCACAGGATTTTCCACCAGCAGATCTAGAAGATCCGTGAACCACGCCCTGCTCGGCCAATACGGCGCTATTAGCAGGACCAGACACGGTTCCTCCCTGACCTTCACCAATACCTTCGGTAGAAGAATGGTGGGTGGATACGCGTAAGCGTGCATCCCTCTCCAGCTTATCGCCAGAGCGTCTGTATCGACGGCATTTGGATCTGGAATCGGCGAGACATATGTCATGATTTGAGCATTTTCCTTTGTGGCGAACAAGTCCACGTTGGGTTTGCCCCAATGCTCGAAGATCCGTCGTAGAACTGGAGGGTTGAGGGACCATTCTGTTGGCAGGATTCTCTGTCTGCGAGACAAAGCATCCGCCAGAATGTTCAATCGGCCAGGAATATGAGCTGCTTTCAAAACAACCGAGTAATTCCTGCACCATTGAATCAAGTGCCACACCCTGATGCACAGGGTGGGCGACCTGGTCCCTCCTTGGCGATTTATATATGATACTACTGTCGAATTGTCCGACCGTATCAATATCACCTTGCCCCTGATCATCGGAAGGAACTCTTCCAATGCCAGTTCCACTGCCATCATTTCCAACAGATTGATATGCAGCTGACTCTCCGGGAGAGTCCATGTGCCCGAGACCTGGTGTTCTCCCAGGCAGGCACCCCACCCTTCCAGCGATGCATCCGTGTAAACGGACAGCTGGGGGTGGGGTAGGTGCAGCGAAACCCCTATTAGGAGATTCTGACGCTGTTTCCACCTTAGAAGATGCGATATTATCGGCTCCAAAACTGGCACCAGTTTTGACAGGGGTTCTGTTCTCTGTTTCCACAGAGACATCAGATACAACTGGATAGGTCTTCGCATTAGAGCAGCGTACGGGATAACCTGCTCCATGGAGACCATCATGCCCAGCATCTGAAGGAACCGCCTCGCCTGAATGTGGTTTCCCACTCGAAAACTCCCGAGGATGGCTAACAGAGACACCACTCTGGGCTCTGACGGGTAAACCCTGCCCTCCTCGAGGTCGAATCGCATCCCCAAATAAACGAAATGTTGAGTGGGTGTCAACTCGGATTTCTCCTCGTTGACTATCCAGCCTAGATCTGAAAGTAACTTCAGAGTCAGAGCAGTATCCACGTTCAACCTGGCTGCCGAGTCTGCCTTGAGCAGCCAGTCGTCTATGTAGGTGTGTAGCGCCACGTTCTATTTTCTGAGAAACGCTGTCACCGCAAGGACCATTCTTGTGAAAACCCTCGGAGCTGTCGACAGGCCAAACGGGAGAACTGTAAACTCCCATACTTGATTCTGAAACGCAAATCTCAGAAACCTGTGCCAACTCCGATTGATCGGAATGTGGAAATATGCATCTTTCAGATCGATCGATACACACCACATTCCTTTCCTCAATCCCGCCATTACCGACCTCGGTGTTTCCATCTGGAACCGAGGCGTATGGATAAACCAATTTAATGGCCTGAGATTGAGTATGGGTCTCCATCCCCCCGTGCTCTTGGGGACAAGGAACATGTTTGAATAGAAGCCTGGAGTGTTCCGGTTTGCTGGTTTTATTGCTCCCTTCAGAAGCAAACCCGACACTTCCTTTTGAACGGCTTCTAACTTGTCTGGCTCCCTTGGTACGGGTGTCCAGACTGGTGCCAAAGACAGATTTTGTGGCGGAAAGTCCCACCACTCCGGCATGTAACCCTGGGATAACCATCCCAGGACCAGACTGTCTGACGTCACACCTCGCCAAGCCTCGACGAAACGCATGAGCCTTCCACCCACCATAGACGCCTCGACGTCTAACGGGGTTGTCCGGCTCGCAGTCCGCCCCCCCCCCCCCTTTCTTAACGAGAGAGAGTGAGAACCATTTCGTTCTAGGCACGACGGGTATAACTGGCACCGCTGTTCCTGTCGCACAGGTGCGGTCCAGGCGGATATGAAGGGAGCTTGCGTACCCTCAGGTACGCTTCGGCCCCTTCTGTCCGCCCTTTGAGGCCTTACCCTTACCCTTCCCCTTACCACCTCTAGGGCGGTCCGGAGCAACATTGGGGAGGGTAGGCGCCTCTACAGCCTTCCTGGGTTTCTTCGCCGGCGGCGGCTCCGAAAACCCAGCCGAAACAGACGTCGCAATAGGCCTGGCTTTCGCCTTGCCCTTATGCTTTTTCTGTTTCTTTGAAGGCTGTACTGATAGCGGCTTACCCACAGCCCCTAGTGCGTGCGCTTGCCGCACTAGCTCTAGCTGTAGATTTACCGCTAACCGATTCTGCGCAATACTGGCGGTGTCCTCTAAGATGGCCCGCGCTTGGCCACCAAAGATGCTAGGCCCTGTCAGGGGCGTCCCAAGAAGACGCTCCTTGACTGCCGTAGCCGGACGCATATGGTCAATGACCATTTGCCTCCTGGACTTCGTCACACGCGCTTGCACCCTTGCCAATGCGTCCATTGACAGCACCAAGCCGTCATTAACGCACGATAGCGCCACAGGTGGCACAGGGTGGCCTGCCCCCGCTTCAGCCCACACCGACTGAAGTAGACGATAGGAGTGATTGACAGCGCTCACGGCTGCCCTCACACCCTCATCGCATAGGGCCAGGACTTCTTCCTGGTGTACCTGGGCCTTATCCACTAGTGCCGGACCGGGACCACCCGAACCGGCACTCTGGACGCCCAGTACCCATCGGTCATCCTCCGTGACCGACGGGACTACACCATACCTGTCGTATTCACCCCGCGGAATACGGCACCTTGCCCGCACCTCCCTGGAGGCCGCAGGGAGCTGACCCTTGGTCATTAGTTGTTTACTATAAATAGCATCCAACAAATCAATGAACCGTGGATCCAGTCCCACTGACTGGATCCGGGCCGCGGGCAAAATCCCCGTCCTAATCGACGCAACCGACGGACGGGGCGCATCTTCATCGGCCGTGGCCGAAACCACAGACGGGTCAACTCTGGCTAGCCACGCCAGAGCATCAGACCAGTCTAACTCCGAAGAAGATACCCCCGCAAACACGTCACCCGTTGACATGCTTACGGGTCTGCCAGCCATGGCCTCCCGGCCAGGAGGCACGGCTGACACGCCAGGCACTCCGCTACCACATGGTTCCGCCGCCACCCCATGAAACACTCCGGTCCATGGGGTAGGTCCGCACGGAAAACCGTACGGACCCGTAACCGTCGCGGAACCATAGCCGGCCACGGGCGCCAACGGCACCCCATGTCCGGCTGCCGGACCAGGCGAGATAGGTGAGTACCACGCCTGGCCCGGCACACCGGTTCCCCTGACGGCTGGTGACAAACCAAGCCGCGCGGAACCGGTGCACGGTAACGGATTGGCCTCAGCCGCAGGCGGAGCCGCTGACCTGGCTTGCGCCAAACCAGACAAATGGAGGCCGGTTCCGTCCAGGACGGAATCAACCTCCATATTCTCCACCTGCGGCTTCACGGGCCGCAGCAACCTCTCCTCCTCGGCCTCATCGTCTTCAGACTCCGAAGAGCCGTCACTAGACGAATAAACCGTGGAGCCGTCCTGGCGGACGGCTCCCACACCTGACGGACCGGCCACCGCTACTGGACCACCCGGAGGTGGCCGCAGAGAGACAGAACCCGTCTGGCCGAAGCCAGACGGACCCGCCAGGGGGCCGTACGAGACGGCCCCCTCGGTAACCAGTCCAGAATCCTGTCCGAAGACAGGATCCGTACCAGGCATGGGGAGAAACTGCCCCCCAACCTTTGGTAGCAGGGACGACACCAGCGTGGGCAGAACGCTATGCAGAAAACCCTGCATAGCCGGACCAAACCACGCCGGCGGTGCCATCTCCGCCACCTCCAGCTGGGGACGTGGAGCACCCCCACCGGCCGAACCGGGCGCTCCACGATTTCCTCTCGGACCGCCTGACCCCGCGTCAGACCCAGCCAAGTCCTTCTGGGCAAGGAACTTAACCATCGTTTCGACGGACCACACTGCACAAACATTACACCTATGATCTATATTACACAGGGCACACCTAAAACAGACATGGTCCTTGAACATTACACGGACAAACTTATGGCAGTCGTCACATGATGGCGGGGCTGGCTTGGCCTATAAAATAAGCACAAACCTACAATAAACAAGCGGAACGAGACACGGATGGAAGGCAGACAATTAATTTTCAAATATTTTGACTCATAAATTAACCGTAACCTCCCGCACCCCACCCCGCCACGTTACAACAACGATCGCATTGATTATGACGACAAGAACGCGGCGGGCACAACACACCCATAATAGATCCTACAGGATGTGTAACGGCTCCAGGAATCATATCGCATAGCATTCAGGGTATATTTACTAATCAATATAAATTATACTCCTAACGAACGCAGCACGATATGTGAAGAAAACAACAAAATGTATAACAACTGCTGTCTCACACGGTAAAACCGCAGACCACGCATCTACTCAAGAATTTTGAAACCACCGATCATTGCAAACCGATCGTGATTGCACGTAAACTTGATCATTCTAAAGTTTCCGGTACCATTTTTAGTACGCAGCACCCAGAACAAGATGCGCGATTAATGAACAAATTTTTCTTCACATAAACATCCGAGCGACCGGGTGTGACGTCACCCGCTCGGATTCTACGGAGAACGACGTCAGCCGATATTCGTGTTAGAAATACCGTAGCAAACACCTATTTTCATATCTGCCGATCGCCTGTTGGGGTTTAAAGAAGGCGATCGTCTGGCATATATCGTTGCTAGCACACGTCCCAGATTCTATGGGGTTAGAAATTGGAACATGCGACACAACGAAATTTAGAGACCTAAGTCTTTTAACTATGGATATAAAGAACAATACAACCTGGTTATCTTGGGCGGTATTCTCCATAGTCCTTAGTTATCCTTTCAGAACACACAAACTATCACTGATTAAAGACTTAGATTCTTTTAAAAAACACTAAAATCCTTAATGCGAAAAGCATGTATTGCACTTGTTGCTATGCAAACAAGAATGAGCTCTATGGTAAACGGGTACTCGGCAGTGGGGAGCCGGGTACCCGGTTCCCAGGAGTCGGTAAAGCTTTCTAAGTCTATAATCCTAGAGCCGCTGTCAGGGCCAGCTGTATATCAGAAGTAACAGAATGGTGAGTATTGATCGAAGGAGAATGCAAAACTTGAAAATTCCAAAAGTTTTCTGGTACCATTTTAGTACGCAGCACCTAGAATAAGATGCGCGAATTAATGAAAAATTTTCTTCACATAAACATCCGAGCAACACGGGTGTGACGTCACCCGCTCGGATCTTACGGAGAATGACGTCAGCCGATATTCATGTTAAAAATACTGTAGCAAACACCTATTTTCATATCTGCCGATCGCCTGTTGGGGTTTAAAGAAGGCGATCATCCAGCATATTTCGTTGTTAACACACGTCCCAGATTCTTAGGGGTTAGAAATTGGAACATGCGACACAGACGAAGTTTTTAGAGACAAGTCTTTTAACTATGGAATAATAAGGAGATATACAACCTGGTTATCATCGGCGGTATCCATATTAATCCAAATATCCTTGTAGAAACACACTAGCTATCACAATAAATCACAGACAAAAAGACTTAGATTTCAATTCTCAAGATCTTTCCAACTGCCAAAAGCATGTATTTCTCTTGTTGCTATGCAAACAAGAATGAGCTCTATGGTAGACGGGTACTCGGCAGTTGGGAGCCGAGTACCCGGTTCCAAGGAGTCGGTAAAGCTTTCTAAGTCTATAGTCCTAGAGCCAGCTGTCAGGGCCAGCTGTATATCAGAAGTAATAGAATGGTGAGTCTTGATCGAAGGAGAAAGATATCTCCACCATGTATGTCTCTGGAGGTATACCTCAACGCTTTACATACACCGCATACATGACATACTATAACATGATGGAAGAATACTAAAATTACAGTTAGTGAGAATGATACAATACAATGAAAGGACATCTGATAGCAGGCCTCTAACGTCAGGAATAACAGTTTCACATCAGTCAACTAGTATTGCAGAATTGGAAATACATGTAGGTTTAGCTTCAAAGTTGAAGCGTATAGGGTGACTTTCCCAAAGTTTGTCCAATCTATGTTTAAAAGAATTAATTGAAGGTGCGCTGATGACATATTCAGAGAGTTTATTCCAATGATCAGTGCACCGCAATGGGAAGGAGTACTTCCTTATGTCTAGTCTGGGTCTAACTTTCATGAGTTTTAAGCTATGACCTCTTGTATTAGTATTTGTGTTGTGAAGTTCAATGAAGTCTGATGTTCCTTGGCGATATTTGTTATTGAGATGTTTATAAATCTCTATCATATCGCCACGTAATCTATGAAATGACAAGGTTGGTAATTTCAAAGTTTGTAGGAGTTCACTGTATGATAGATGGCATAGACCAGGAATGAGCTTGGTCTTTGAACATTTTCTACAGCATTTATGTGTTTTTTCAGATGTGCGGCCCAGACAACATTAGCATATTCAATATGTGGTCTATCGAGGGCCTTGAATAGGTGGGTAAAATTATATTTATCTACATAGCTAAATGTACGTCGGATTAATCCCATTATTTGGTTTGCTTTGTTTATCTTTTCATTTATGTGCTGGTCGAAATTTAGCCTTTCATCGATTATTACACCAATATCTTTTTCAGCAGGGGAGTATGTTAAAGTATGGCTGCATGAGTTCATTGTATAGGAGTGTGGTTCTGGTTTTTTTGTAGTCGCATATATTTGCACTTATCTGACTGAAGTTTTAATAATGAATCATCCATCCATGAACACATCAAATTTATGTCTTTTTGCTATGAAATAGTCTGTTCGATTAAAAATTGATCTCATGAGTTTTGTGTCATCTGCAAACAGGAACATTTCAGAACTACAGTTAACTGCATCAGAAAGATCACATTGATATATATTGTGAAAAGAACTAGTCCCAAAACAGAAACTTGTGGTATGCTCCTTGTGACTTGTGTTGTTTTAGAGGGGACCCCGTTAATTAATACCTGTTGCATTCTACCGGTTAAAAATCCTTGTATCGAATCTAACAATTTACCTTCTATGCCATATATATATATAGACAACTTTTTATGGGACGTTTGTGAGGAACCTTGTCAAATGCCTTCATAAAGTCGCAGTAGATAACATCATAACATCAATCATCCCGCCTTTATCAAGTGTCTACAGCCATTTTCCAAGTCCATTTAGCAATTATAGAACAGTAGATCAGCCACTGATAAAGCCATTTTGTTTGTCTGAAAGCATTTTATTTGTTCTTAGATGGTCCATTATTGCATCCTTAATAATAGAATGGTAGAAAGATTTCCCACACCTTCTCATGGTAAAAGGTACATGTACTCCTCTGGAATCCAGTGTCAGGGAGCTGTGCCCCTGCCTTGAGGAGCCGGAAACAATGAGCTTATTTTATTCTTTTAACTACTTCCTACTATATTTTAACGTCATGTGTCCTGAAGCGCATGCATGATGGGCCAACCAAACTCCATGGCATTTAGCTCAAACTTAAACTTTACTTATGCCAATCACCAAACTCATACCAACCAGTGAAAAATTATATGCATATATCGGTTATTTTAAGTATTCTCTTGCTGCTTATATAAGTTTCATGGGGAATTTATGTAAAATCTTGTTAGTATCTGGCAATAAAGTCTGAAACCTCAAACAAAATTTACAAACTATCTGGCAAGTCTAGGCTGTCAAACTCCATGGTAGTGCACAAAATAGTATACTAAATGCTTAAAACGACAATAAATGAAACAAATCATGCATTCCATATTTGATTAGTGTTCTTGGGTTACAGTAGGGGCCCAGAAGCTGTTTTATTACAAAACACTGATAAGTTAGAGCCGTATTTAAAATAGGACCAGTTTTGGCAATGCTCAGACTACCCCTTTAACAAAAATAAGCTTCAAATAATAGAAATAATTCACGGAATTCGTCAAAATGCAAAAATCATTGAGAGTCTAACATTCAGTTCTACAAAATCAGGATTAGGAGAAAAATAAACCTGTTATTTATTTTTATAATAGGCAATCCACAATAGGACAGAATTAGGTCCCATTTTAATATAACTTTTGGAAGTGGGGTGATTGTGATTGAAAATCTGAAATGATGCTGAGAAGCCATCCAACACTCAATTTCCATCTGCTTACTAGATAATGTGACCTAGATACTAGGATAATAGTAGGAAAGAACGCTGCCTATAAAAGTGGAAATTTCCTTTCAAAACTGTCAACATTTCCGAGCATTTTCAAAAGCGGCCATTCTTTTCTACAGATTCACACCTGGCTACGCAATCTTGTGCACTTAAAACTAAAAAGTTTTGCTTTTGAGCTGGTTTTGGTATAATTAGATTTGTCAGATAAGAAGCTTCCACAGGCACATGCGCCTGTGGAAGACTCAAAATATAAACAAATCATTATAATTATTATTATATGTGTGATTTGTCACTATAGCTTGAAAAGGAAGACTTGCCATGGAATTTGGACCAGTGACCCCACACCACAATCCAGAGCCAAATTGACAGTCTTCAATTTGATGAAGTTGGTGCTTTCTTGGAAGCCCGTGCCAAGTCAGCAGAGCAGAAAGCGTTATGGCTGCGCATCTATCAGTGGCCAAAGTGAAGACTGCACCAAACTACGCCGGGAGCGCAATATTATTCTGCGCCACATTAGCGAACGTTTAAAAGATCAAACTATTCAACAGGCAGACTCCCTAGCAGATCTTCTTCTTCTTTTCGATCGCTGGTATCACACTTGGAGAGCCGTTCTCAAGATGGCTCCCTAGAAGATGAAATCACTGCCACGGATGACTGTCACAAAATGTTTCGGGTAGCCCGAGCCCTGAGAGTTACTGACTACACACCACCACCCACTCACTGTACACAACTCTGAAGGACAATTTATCGGGACTGACCAGGGAAAAGCCGAGGCGATCCGAGAATGGTTCAAGGAACAGTTCACTGACAACGATGATAAGCTCTTGCACCCGTTCCCAGGAGATCCCAGGCCATTACTAACACCAATTAAAACAGCAGAAGTTGAGAAGGCACTTAAAGCCCTGAAAAATGGACGTGCATCTGGACCTGATCGCATGAGCAATGAACTATTCAAATATGCAAGTGACATTATCTCAAAACCGATCACGCACCTAATCAATTCAGCTTTTATGCACCACCTTCCCATCGACGCTGTAGGCCAAGGCACCCTTATCACACTACCCAAGCCCAAGAAGCCACCTGGGCCCCCAGCCAATCTGCGGCCCATTGTGCTCCTCAACAGCATACGGAAAATCCTACCCAATGTTACTCTATGCCGCATCCTAGACAAGATCGATTACTTCACCGGATCATGTCAAAGTGGCTTCAAACGTGGACACAGCTGTGCAGACATTGTATGGGCTCAACGCATTGCTTGTGTCGGTAGTCATGTCCAAACACTGGGAGTTCCACAAAATGGGCATTGACATGTCACGAGCCTTCGAAACAATTAAACACTCAAAGATCCTAGATGTACTACGCCAGGTCAGTTGCAATGAAGATGAGCTATGACTAGTGAGACTACTGCTTGCAGACACCCAAGCTGAGAGTACGAGTCAAGTCAGTGAAGTCTGTAGAGTTTGAGACATCAATCGGCTCCCCACAGGGAGATGGTCTATCTCAGGTGCTTTTCACATGCTACCTTGCTGCCACATTGAAATCGGTGCGGGAAAGTTCCACAAGACCAAACACCCCAGTGTCAATACTGGGCATGCCGCTAGAGATGGAATATGCCGACGATGTGGACTTCATAGACGAGGAAAAGAAACCCCTTGACGAACTTCTCCCAATAGCTCCAAGGAAACTAAAATTGAGAATCTCTTTATGAATGAATCGAAAACAGAGTTCACCCACATATACCTATCTACAAAGGATGAACCTATAGTAAATGACAACCCACTTCGTGGCGGCGAACCATCGAGGAAAAGTAAAATCCTGGGCTCACTGCTTTGCAGTACTGCTGACATTTCTGCACATTGCATCATGGGGAACATAGCTTTCCAGTCCTTCTGGAAGCTATGGATTCATAGATTGAAGGAAATTTCAATTTCCCTTTCTCCGAGATCTAACAATACTCACCATTCTATTACTTCTGATACAAGCTATCTTGGATAGCTGGCCCTAGGACTCTAGACATAGTAAGCTTTACTGGCTCCTGGAACCGGGTACTCGGCTCCCAACAGCCAAGTACCTGTTTGCCATGAAGCTCATATTGTTTGCATAGCCACCAAACAAGAGATACCCATGGCTTGCCTCCGTGAGGCTGGGAGGCAGGGTCCGCAACAGAATGGCGAGTATTGTTAGATCTCGGAGAAAGGGAAATTGAAATTTCCTTCATTCTCCTTCGATCAATATTCACGATTCTATTACTTCCGATATACACCAGATTTAGACAGTAACCTGGTGGGAAGGGGCAAGCCATCAAGTGCTACTTTTGCCCCTTGAAGAAAGAGCTTAGACTTAAACTTGACAAATGGAGACCTAAAAGGATCATCAAGTTAAAGGGACTGAATCACATTCACATCACTGCCACCCCCCCTTTTTCTCCTAAGAAAAGGGAGAGAACTCACGAACATGCATCTCGCCTGAAAACACAAATATGCTAACAGGGTTAATTGCGCTTTGCATATATCAGCCTGGGAATGAACATTAATATATAAGATGAATGAACATGATATATACACATAATACAAAAAACTCAATCTTGAATTACCTCATGATATTTGGATTCCAGACGTGGAGCCTTCAACCAATCACTTGTCAGGCCATCAGTGACACTATCTGGTTGACATCTTCTCGCTTGACCATGTCTGCTTCCTAATTCTTGCTTACAAATGCCAAAAAAGGGGGAAGAGCAGTGTGGTCGTTTAACTATCGTTTCAAAACAGCTAAAGCGAGTGGATTGGCGGAGTCTGACACATCCCTCATATAGTAATCCGTGAAAGAGGACTCACAGTACCATTGTGCAACAGCCATGATGTCCTCTAACGGAACACCATTGTAAAGGGCGGTCGAGGGGGCTATTGCTCTAACATCGCGTGCCCTTGCGCATTGCACCTGGTGCCCAGTCGCAATCTCATGGGTAGTCTAAATACATTCGACTACCCAACGAGAGATAGAATCCATGGATGCGGCGCCATCTAGCTTCTTATGGCAGATCCACAGATGTCTATCATTCGACCGTAACGAGTCTGTCCGTATTTGTACATGTGCTTGGTCAAAGCACGGACCGGGCACCAGACACTGGCATCACGATCAAACCTAGTTAGTTTCGGTATAATGATCGGTTTGCCGGGATATTTCAAAGATTGATTCTTTGACATAAACTTCTCTTGGCAGTAGACGCAGACCCTCTCCAGAGACATTAAATCGGTCCCTCTCTGCTGAAAGTGCATGGATCTCACTGCGCCTTCTAGCTGAGGAAGCTGCCAATAGAAAGACCACCGTTAGAGTCAAATGCTTTAGACTAACCAAACGCAACGGTTCGAAAGGGTGCTTGGCCAGTACATTAAGCACTAAAGACAGACTCCAGGCTGGAATGACTACCGGTTGTCTCAGTCGGAGGTTGCTCATTCCCTTCACCATCACATTTAACTGGGCCACCTCTGGACTATCCCTGTTGGCTAGACAAGGGATAACTGATGCCAAAGCTGACTTGTATCCAGCAATTGTGACAGGAGATAGTCCTGAAAAGAACAGCTCACAGAGAAAGTCTGCTATTTGTATCAATACCCTTTCCTTCACACCAGTCTGCAAATTTGTTAACCTTGTTGTTATATGACCTGAAGGCTGACCTTCTCCCAGCCGCGATGAATTCGCAGCTTGTCGAGAAAAACCTTCCGACGTGGAATGTTGTTTGATAACATCCACGCAGTCAATTTGAACATGTCGGGACGCTCGTGTAGGAAGCGTCCCTTGGTCTGGGAGATTATGTTTGGAATCTCGGGTAACTGCACTGGATTGTCCACCAGCAGATCTAGAAGATCCGCGAACCACGACCTGCTGGGCCAAGACGGCGCTATTAGCAAGACCAGGCACGGTTCCTCTCTGATCTTCACCAATATCTTCGGCAGAAGAATCGTGGGTGGGTACGCGTAAGCGTGCATCCCTCTCCGTATCTGTATCGACGGCATTTGGATCTGGAATCGGCGAGACATAAGTCATGATTTCAGCATTTTCCTTTGTGGCGAACAAGTCCACGTTGGGTTTGCCCCAATGCTCGAAGATCCTGTGAAGAACTGGAGGGTTGAGAGACCATTCTGTTGGCAGAATCATCTGTCTGTGAGACAAAGCATCCGCCAGAATGTTCAATCGTCCAGGAATGTGAGCTGCTTTCAAAACAACCGAGTAATTCCTGCACCATTGAATCAAGTGCCACACTTTCATACATAGTGTGGGTGACTTGGTCCCGCCTTTATGTATGATACTATTGTCGAGTTGTCCGACCATATCAATATCGCCTTGCCCCTGACTTTTGGAAGAAACTTTTCCAATGCCAGTTCCACTGCCATCATTTCCAACAGATTGATATGCAGCTGGCTCTCTTGGAGAGTCCATGTGCCCGAGACCTGGTGTTCTCCCAGGTAGGCCCCCCCCCCCCCCCCCATCCCTCCAGCGATGCATCCGTGTACACGGGCAGCTGGGGGTGGAGTAGGTGCAGTGAAACTCTTACTAGGAGATTCTGACGCTTTTCCACCATACAAGATGCGATATTAACGGCTCCAAAACTGGCACCAGCTTTGACAGGGGTTCTGTTCTCTGTTTCCACAGACATCAGATACAACTGGATAGGTCTTCGCATCAGAGCAGCGTACAGGATTACCTGCTCCATGGAGACCATCATGCCCAGCATCTGAAGAAACCGCCTCGCCTGAATGTGGTTTCTCAATAGAAAACTCTTGAGGATGGCTAACAGAGACACCACTCTGGGCTCTGACGGGTAAACCCTGCCCTCCTTGAGATCGAATCGCATCCCTAAATAAATGAAGTGTTGAGTGGGTGTCAACTCGGATTTCTCCTTGTTGACTATACAGCCTAGATCTGAAAGTAACTTCAGAGTCAGAGCAGTATCAACCTCTAACTTGGTTGGCGTGACTGCCTTGATCAGCCAATCGTCTATGTAGGTATGAAGCATCACGTTCTCTCTTCTGAGAAACGCTGTCACCGCAAGTACCACTCTGGTGAAAACCCGTGGAGTTGTCGACAGGCCAAATGGGAGGACTACAAACTCCCACACCTGATTCTGAAATGCAAATCTCAGAAACCTGTGACAACTCCCGTTCATTGGAATGTGGAAATATGCATCTTTCAGATCGATCGATACACACCACATTCCCTTCCTCAATCCTGCCATTACCGACCTCGGCGTTTCCATCTGAAATCGAGGCGTATGGATAAACCAATTTAATGGCCTGAAATTGAGAATGGGTCTCCACCCCCCTGTACTCGTGGGAACAAAGAACATGTTTGAACAGAAGCCTGGAATGTTCTGGTTTGCTGGTTTTATTCCTCCCTTCAGAAGTAAACCTGACACTTCCTTTTGAATGGCTTCTAACTTGTCTGGCTCCCTTGGTACGGGAGTCCAGACTGGTGCCAAAGACAGATTTTGTGGCGGAAAATCCCACCATTCCGGCATGTATCCCTGGGATAACCATCCTAGGACCAGACTGTCTGACATCACACCTCGCCAAGCCTCGATGAAACGCATGAGCCTTCCACCCACTATAGACGCATTGACGCCTAATGCTGGTGTCTGGCTCGCGATCAGCACCCCACCACTCTCATCACAACAGAGAGAACCATTTTGGTCTTGCTTGACCGGTCTAACTGGCACCGCTGTTCCTGTCATACAGGTGCGGTCCAGGCAGATACGAAAGGAGCCCTCACACCCTCAGGTATGATCCGCTCCCTTCTTACTGCCCTTTGAGGACTTACCCTTCCCCTTGCCCTTCCCGCCTCTCGGGCGATCAGTGGCAACATTGGGGTGGGTAGGAGCCTCCACAACCTTCTTGGCCTTCTTCACCGGAGGCGGCTGAGAAGACCCAGTAGAAGCAGAAGCAGCACTAGGCTTGGCTTTCGCCTTGCTTTTATGCTTCTTCTGCTTCTTAGAAGGGTGCCCAGTTAGCGGCTTGGCTACAGCCCCTAGTGTGTGCGCCTGTCACACTAGTTCCAGCTGCAGATTCACCGCTAACCGATTCTGCGCAATGCTGGCAGTGTCTTCTAAGATGGCCCCACCGGTAACCGATTCTGCGCAATGCTGGCAGTGTCTTCTAAGATGGCCCGCGCTTGGCCACCAAAAGATGTTAGGGCCAGTAAGGGGCGTCCCAAGAAGACGCTCCCTAACGGCAGTAGCCGGACGCATATGGTCAAGGACCATCTGCCTCCTAGACTTTGTCACTCGCGCCTGCACCCTTGCCAATGTGTCCATAGACAGCACCAGGCCGTCATTCACGCACGATAGCGCCACAGGTGGCACAGGATGGCCTGCCCCCGCTTCAGCCCACACCGACTGAAGAAGGCGATAAGAGTGATTGAAAGCACTCATTGCTGCCCTCACCCCCTCATCGCATAGGGACAGGACTTTATCATGGTGCACCTGGGACTTGTCCACCAGCGCCGGGGCGGGGCCACCCGCTCCAGCACTCTGGACTCCGAGCACGCATCCTCAGTGACCGCTGGTACAACACCATATTTGTCGTATTCCCCCCGTGGGATACGACACCTCGCACGCACCTCCATGAAGGTCGCAAGGAGCTGGCCCTTGGTCAGACACTGTCTGCTATAAATAGCATCCAACAACTCCATAAACCTTGGATCCAGTCCAATAGACTGGATCCAGGTTGCGGGCAAGATCCCCGTCCTAATCGATGCCACCGATGGACGGGGTGCATCCGTATGGTTCCGCCGCCACCCCATGGAAAACACCAGTCCATGGAGTAGGCCTGCACGGAAAACTGTGCAGACCCGTAACGGTTGAGGAACTGTGGCCAAGCACGGGCGCCAATGCCACCCCATGCCTGACCGCTGGACCAGGCGAGATGGGTGTATACCATGCCTGGCCAGCCACACCCGTCACCGTGTCGGTTGGCAGCAAACCAACCAGCACAGGACTGGTGCCCGGTACCGGAGTGGCCTCAACCACGGTACTGGCTTGCGCCAAGCCAGACAGATGGAGGATGGTTCCGTCCAGGACAGAATCGACTCCCATGCCTGACGGACCAGCCACCGATACTGGGCGATTCTATGAAAAGTACCGCAGCACTACAAAAATTGAGAAATCTTTAAAATTAACTTATTTGTTGTTTACCTTGCTGTAGAGTCTAAATTTTGTTAATTAGAATAAATTTTAGTATTGTGCTATTTATGAAGGTATAATTTGGGTATTTAATTAAGTATACAGTAATAAAGCTAAAAATACAAATTGGGGTAGGGCAAACTAAAATTGAAATTCTAAATTATGGTCCATTTTATGACTCAGTATTACTATTTAGTATACCAGCTAGCACTATGAACCACTAAAAACTAATTTTGTTGCTGGCAAAACCTTTGAATAAACAAATAATAGGGTATGGATAACTATGTCCCGTACAACACTTAAAAGCTATACATTTTTTAATAGCTACAAAGAAACTTGTCTCTATTACCACCAAATTCAGTTTTCTCTTTCTATATAAACATATCTATATACCCAAATGATTGTGTTGTGCAAAAGTCATAATAAGAAGATAAAAAAAAGGTCCAATCTTTGTCACGTACAACACTGCATGATAACTCACTGTCACCCTCAGCCACCCCAACCCTAATAGCTAATTAGCAATAAGTTACATTATTTCTTCTCATTTTACAGCAAATAGTGTAACAATAAACATGGAACTATAAACTAATATTATCCTGCTGAAACACCCCAAAACCTGTATATAAAGGCCACTCCATGGTCCAAACAAAAGTGGTCCAAACAAAAGTGGTATTTATATACAGGTGGCCTTTATATTGAAGGTAAAAAGGATGGCTTTCATGGTTTTGGAACTAAATAAAGGTAGTCTTTATGTAGAGGTGCCTTTCTATAGAGGTTGACTTTAGGGCAGATTTGACTGTGTAGACCATAAATAGGTTGTGGCTTTGTAAACAGTACACACAATTAGGTGTCTCTATACAGCGAGCTAGGCAGCAATGAGTTTCAGGCAAATCATTTTCTGAATGCATTGCATGCAAGTATGTGCTGATTTTCTATAGTAAGGGCTGTAAGCTTAGACAGCAACTGTCATATGGTTTTCTCTGCTTATATGTACATGTATATATGTGTTCTGCACTTGGTAGCTTAGGCAGCAACAAGCGCTTAGTGATTTCATGGACCAGTTACCCACCTCTAGTACTGTGTAGATTTCAGCTGATCATTTTACAGCAAATAGTGAACCAAATCTGTGCACTAAGTATATCAGTCATGCCATACTGGCAGAAAAGACAGAACCTAAATAAGTGGCTCTCAAGTGTAAAGAATATATAACAAGACAGACAGACAAGGATCCAGACTTTTTGAAGGCAGAACATGAAAGAATTAAAGCCTATCGTGAATCAAATAAATTGTCAGAGACTAGTAAAGATATTGAAGACAAATGAAAACATGAAGCAGATCGTAAAAGACAATATAGAAAAAGGAAAAAAGAGGAAGCATGTCAAGAACTCTTAACACCTGATGGAAAAACTCATATGAACGTCCTCAAAGCTTTGGAAAGGCAATGACCCGAGTACGGCGAGCTTTGCCACAATCTCCACAGAAAAACAAGCTGTTGTAGCTGGTATTGCCAAACGTGTTGGATTAAAATTGAAGGACAAAATGAATGTTGAACTTTCAAAACATAGATGCAGCCTAGATGAAACTAAAAAAGCAGCGGCTATAAGTTTTTTCTTTCGACCAGATATTGTGTATACTATGCCTGGTATGAAGGATAAAATGGTTGTATGGGATGAACACGGTACAAAACAGAAAACGCAAATACTTCCTCACTATGTTTCTCCGAGAGGCATATTCTATATATAAAAATGAATGTGAACAAGATGAATCTGTGTCATTCGCTAAATTTTGACAGTTGAGGCCTGAAAATGTATGATACCACACCAAATTCTCTATGTTGGCGTCAGAAATGTGATCTCTGTGTAAACAGTAAATTGTTTGAAATGCCAATTGATTTTGATGATGATACTCCAGTTAAATGGAAAGAATGGGAGAACATTGCGAAAGAAAATGGTGATGGTTCATCCCGTTGCTTACTTGTAATATAAAACAGGGAAAAACAAAAGAACTTTTACAAATACTGAAACACAGCATGGCACTTACTGTCATTCATATTAATGTTAAAAGGATTCAGGCGCAAGACTTTGAGGATGACAAAATCAATCCTACATAGCTAGGCTCCTGCAGGTCGACTTTGCCATGAACTATTCATGCGAATATCAAGATGAAGTAGTCTGCCTTATGGAGCCGAGCTGCAGTTATGTTGTTTACTGCTGCTGTTAACTATCAGGACAAGTGTAAGACATACCTGATATGCTCGGATTCAACAGATAAAGGGAAAAATACAGTTGCGTTTTTTATAGATACGTTGTATGATTTCATTGTGAAAGATGAGTTTATCGCTGAACATGAAATTATTTGGAGCGATGGACCATCATCCGAGTTCAAAAATTGTTTTATGGTTCATTTTCTGAAGTATTTGTCAGAAAAGCATCAAAGACCATTTTTGTGGAAGTATTTCGCAACCTCACATGGAAAAGGTATCATCAATGGTGTAGGCGGTAGAGCCAAGTCTATCATTCGCCAAGCAGTCATGAGTAAAGCACTTGATGCTCCTATTGTTCAAAGTCCAGAGGATTTCGCAAATTTGGCCAAACATCTGCTTGTAAAAACAACTGTGATTCACATACCCCAGAATGAAACAGACATCAAATTTTCAGAGATGAACATTTTATGGGAGGAAGCCCATGGAGTTCCTGGCATTCAGAAAATGCACATCATCAGCTTTGATACTGATATGGGTTTAAAGTGTTGGAAAAATGTGTTGGATGATTCAAGTGGCACATGCAATATCAATGTTGACCATTCTGATTCTGTTAGCTATCTTGTAGTGGGAGATTGGTGTCTTGTTAGATATGAAGGACAAGATTTTCCAGGAGAAGTTAAAAGTGTTCAACCAGGAGTGTATGAAGTTAGTGTGATGCAGTGTGCTGGTGGATATTTCAAATGGCCAGCAAAAGCTGACTGTATTGTCTATCCATCTTCCACTATGATAAAAATGATCAGTCCTCCAATTCCTGTTGGTAGAAGGCGACAATACATGTTTAATTTTTAGATTTAGTGAACAACTGCTGGAAGCTGTTGTATGAAATGTACTGTAATTCAGTTATGATACGTACTGTAATTAATAATACAGGCAGCTGGCCTGTAAAGTGTAAACTTGATCTCTTTGTGATGAATAAAAAGGAATTCCATTAAAGATGTACTTTTAAAATGTGGTTTGATGATTTCTTTTTATCAAGTATTAATATTTTGCAGAGATTTTTTAAAAAGATGATGGGACAAAATGTCCCGTACAACACTGTCCCGTACAACACTATGCCTACATTATTTTGTCATAAGAGTATTAGAAAATAATTAAAGTGATGATCAAATGAAGTATGGGTAATCAAACTAGACATATTTAGAAATGTTTTGAGGCATATAACTTCTGATTTAGCAATCAGACTTCACAGATTTTTTAAGTTGAACATTTATGCGAAAAATATTCTAATTCTCTGCGTCCCGTACAACACCAAGTTAAATTTGCTCTAACTGTCCTCAGAAGGAAGATATATAATTTATTTTGCTGTCAGAGGAATCACACCATCCTATATTACTTGCATGCACAATATCATTCTTGTTTGTAAATAATTTGATAGATTTTTTGACAAAAATATTCTCTGGATGTACCGTACAACACCGGTAGAATCGCCCTACTGTACCACCTGGAGGGGGGGCCGCAGAGAGACAGAACCCATCATGCCGGCGACCGATGGGGCTGCCAGGGAGCCGTACGAGACGGCTCCCTCGGTGGCCAGTCCAGAACCCTGTCCAAGGACAGGGTCCCTACCAAGCACGGGAAATGACTGTCCTGCAACTTTCGGTAGCAGGGACGACACCAGCGTGGGAAGGACGCTTTGCAAGAAGCCTTGCATAGCAGGTCCAAACCATGCCGGAGGTGCCATCTCCGCAACCTCTGGTTGCAGATGTGGAGCGCCCCCAGGGGCCAAAATTGACGCTCCACGATTTACTTTCGGACTGCCTGACCCTGCCAAGTCCTTCTGGGCAAGGAACTTTACCATCATATCGGACGACCACACTGCACAAATATTACACCTACTATTAAGATTACAATTTGTACATCTAAAGCAGAAATGATCCTTGAAAAGAACCCTCACAAACTTTTGGCACTCGTCACATGATAACAGGGCTGGCTTGGCCTATAAATAAGCACAAACCTACAATAAACAGGCGAAACGAAACAGGAATGGAAGGTAGACAAATAATTTTCAAATAATTTGACCATAAATTAATGTTAACGCTCCAGCACCCCACCCCGCAACATTACAGCAAAGATCGCATTGATTATGACGACAAGAACGAAGCGGGCAGGATACACCCATATACTGATCCTGAAGGATGTATAAACAGAACCAGGAACCATATCGCATAGCATTCGGGTATATATACTAATCAATATAAATTATACTCCTAACGAAAGCCAAAACGATATGTGAAGAAACAACAAAATGTAAACAAACTGATGTAGAACACGGCAAAACTGCAGACCACACATCTTAATCAAGAATTTTGAAACTACCGATCATCGCAAACAGATCGTGACAACACGCAAAACTTGAAAATTCCAAAGTTTTTCTGGTACCAATAGAGTACGCAGCACCCAGGATCAGGTGCGCGAATTAATGAAACATTTTCTTCACATAAAAATCTGAGACAACTCGTGTGTGGCGTCACCCGCTCAGATCATACGGAGAACGTCAGCCGATTTTCGTGTTAACACCGTATAGCCAACACCTTATTTCATATCTGCCGATCGCCTGTTGGGGTTAAAGGAAGGCGACCAATCAAGCCTATTTCGTTGTTAACACACATCCCAAATTCGGGGCCAGAAATTGGGACATGCGACATGGACGAAATTTTGAAGACCTAAGTTTTTTAACTATAGAATACATGGAATTATACAACCTGGATATCATCGGCTCCTTCCATGGTGATCCAAATAATCCTTAGAGACCGAACACAAAGCTATCACAATCACAGAAAAATTACTTAGAAACTTTAAGAAGTACCCGGTTCCAGGAGCCGGTAAAGCTTACTAAGTCTAGAGTCCTAGGGCCAGCTATCCAAGATAGCTTGTATCAGAAGTAATACAATGGTGAGTATTGATCGAAGGAGAACAAAGATGCCCTTGATAAACAGGCTACATTTATACAATGCAACCTGTGTATCCTTGATGCTGTACAACTGTAACAGCAGGGCAGCTCCAAAGGCAGCTCTGGACAAACTTGATGCCTGCCACCGCAAACACCTACAGACCATCACTAGACACCGATGGCCAGACAGCATAATTTCCAACGATGCACTATACAAGATGTGTAATACGTCACCGTTGTCTGTAAGTCGACCAACAAAGATGGTCCATCACTCCATGTTTGGCCATGTGCTAACGATGCCAGAAGAGACACAGCACAGAGCCTTGGAAGTTGGAAATCGCCCTACTCGGAGCCAGCAAATACAAACAAAGCCAGGAGAGTACGTGATTGTATAAATCTGGCCTTGTAAAGTCATAGCTAAGGGGTAATCTAAAGCCTTGTTCTTGCACATACAAGGATAGAGCATTAACAGCCAGTGTGGGTCGGTGCTGGGGTTGTGTCTAAACGAAAACTGGTATTTTAGAGAATTTTGCATGGTTTAAGAATTTTGGTAGAAAGCGCATATTAAGCGGCTGTAAATATTTCCACAACACGGATTTGTTCACCTAATACATAGAATGTATATGTATTCTTAAATCAGCAAACACGTCACCAAGCACGCGTTAGTTTGCAGAAGGATAAATTCCTCGCCACTTGGTTCCTTCAGGGAACCTGATTTGGCAGTTTCGGCAGCCATGTAATTTCGGCAGCCGCAAATATTAATTCGTTTTCGGAAGCCTACTGAGACGCAAATTTGGTCCATAAAAACATACATTTTCGGCAGCCTCTCACATTAATAAATTTTGGGCAGCATGTTCAACATCGTTAAATTGTTGTAAAATATTGTAACGTTATGAATGTTATTAAAATTGTTTTACCGGCGATCTGTATAAGTCTGTCTGTATCTAATAATATTTCCTTTTTTTCAGGTTAATGCCGTGATTAAGTAACCATAGATCTGAAATTCAGACACCTCATTTTAATTGATGTTAGAAATGTTATTATGGTTAATAGGTTTCGGCTAGTTCGTTTCATCTAACATATATACATATTTATTTGTATATAATATGTATACATATTGATTAGTCACGACTCTCAACACGAGAAGGTCAGCCAATTTGAGAGCCTGGTTAGTATGAACAAGTGCATGAACGCGCAAAGATAATTTAGTGAAACATTTGAAAATGCAGCAGCAGTAGCAGCAGCAGTAGCAGCAGTAGCAGCAGCAGCAGCAGCAGCAGCAGCAGCAGTAGTAGTAGTAGTAGTAGTAGTAGTAGTAGTAGTAGTAGTAGTAGTAGTAGTAGCAGCAGCAGCAGCAGCAGCAGCAGTATATTGTTATTTAGTGAAACAATAAAAACCCTATTATTATTATTATTATTATTATTATTATTATTATATAGATAGGCTACCACGTTATCATTATCTCGGAAATTAAAAAAATATTATAATGCGATAAATGATTCAATAGCTTTTTATTATTATTATTATTATTATTATTATTATTATTATTATTATTATTATTAAGCAGGAATTGGTTCTTGGAGGTTCGACTCCTCGAGATCCTCTATCAGCTCAAACGCCGGAAGATCTCTCGCGAAGATTGGCCGGCCATTGAATCTGATACCTGTTAATGTTAATAGACCATAATAGATTGGGAATTTAACATAAAACACACATTTATTACATAGTCATAGCTTGTCATGTGACCATATACAATGCGTAAGTGCGTGCGTTCCGTTGTTTTACATGCGCACCACATCTGCGACATCTGCAACATCAACATGTAATTGAACATATAAGTATGACAAAATAAAATATAGAATAGGTGAACGCGTGCGTGAATGTAGCCTATACCTGGCATGTACGAATGCATGCGTGCGTGAAATAGCCTCTGCAACATCTGCAATATAAATTCTTTTTGTGTTTTTATTTGTGTGATTTATGACGATGGTAATGATGAGCTTAGTAATATGGTGAAATATGTTGCTGAAGTATGTGTCTCAGTAGGTTCTTGTATATTTTTTCTATCATTTATAATAAATCTCTCAAAACATTATTATACAGTACAGTACTGCTCAAAAGCAATATTTTACTCACTTTTACGCTTATATTATAGGTAAGTTTGTGAATATTTTGAAACCAATTTGACTGGAAGCTGGCGCTACCTTAGGCAGCAACAGCTTACAGTCAAATTAGTTTCAAAATACTCAACAGACACAGACGTAACGAATTTATTATTTTGTAATAGCGGTAGTAGTTTTGATTAGGCCATTTTAACCTTTAATTCCAGTATCTAACTTTTACGCTTATATTATAGATACGTTTGTGAATATTTTGGAAACAATTTAACTAGAGGATGGCGCTAGCTTGGGCAGCAACAGCTTCCAGTCAAATTAGTTTCAAAATACTCAACATATATTGACAGACATTGACACATACGTTTTATTATTTTGTAGTAGCAGTAGTAGATCAAATATTACCCGCATCAACTGGCCGATTATGGCAACCAGCACACACCCATTCCAAGAAACCGCGCCGACAAGCGGCACGGTACTCGGTTTGGGTGATGCCGGTACCACACACAAGCACGCACGCACGCACTCACGCACACACGCGCGCGCGATGCTGCCACCTCTCACACCCGTCGCATTGCAGAGCTTGCTGCCGCCCGCTCACCTCTCCTCCACACTGAATGCACGGAAATGATGATGATTATTATCTTGATGAAGATTTTCCGATGAAGATTGACAAAAAAATTTACGTGATTTGTTTTGCAAGAGCAAGAAAGATTTTGAGAAGAAATTATTTCAAAACAATATATATAGAGACGATGAGCGTCCAGTCCAAACTTTACTCATGTTGGCTTGCTTGTTGTTTCTGGTAGCATATGCATCAAACATAAACCAGTTTTTGATATTTCTAAGAAATGCCGTTATTTAAAAAGAACAAAGATCAAGGTCTTTTGTAAGAAATAAATTGAGGCCTAATCACATATTTAAAACCTGCACGAAAGGGCACCTTTGTCGGGATCTGTTGAATATCTGTGTAAAGATTTTTTTGCGTAGACGTTGTTGCTACAAACAGAATCAACATGTTCCAGTCAAATTAATTTTTTTTATGCAGTCCAGCCCGAGGGGTTAATGAGTATGCATTTGTCGGGATCTGATGAATATGTGTGTAGTTATTTTTTTAACAGGAGCTGTTGATGCAAATGCCCGCAATAGGTTCCAGTCAAATTATTTTCAAAATATATGTCCAGAAACTTTATTTAGATAGGTGGTCATTTAATGAATACGTGAGTGTCTACGTGCGTACACGTTCGTCGCCATGTAATATGGTGAAATATGCTGCACTTGTAATATCGTGAAATATGTTGTATTTGAATATTTTGAAAATAAATTCCTTGTTAATAAGTAGCGTGCGTGCGTGTGTGTAAACTTGTATTAAGGGTCACATTCACTCCAGAATATGCACCAGAGCGTTGAATACCTGTTCCAGTCAAATTATTTCCTAAAAATCTAGCAGGATTTACATTTGTCAATAATTGATTTTCTTTTCTTTAGATAGCTGTTGACTTATTGACTAAGTCGATTTGTAGGGATAGGTTGAATATTTGTGTAAATATTTTGACCGGACGCTGTTGCTGCCAATACCAGCAACAGGTTCCAGTCAAATTATTTTCAAACATATCCGCAATGCCTTTAGATTTATATATGTGGTCGCGTACGGTGTGACCGCGCGTACAAGGTGTGTGAAATTAAATTTTGTTACAATTAATTAAAATGTTGAATATTTTGAAATGAATTTGTCTGTTGAAAGTTATTTGCTTACAAGGTATGTACGTCATATTGAAAGTAGTTGCTGTGCAAGCGAAATGTGTTGTTCATTCGCACAAGAGATCGCATCTTAACATTTTTGGCGTTAAGATAACAGAAGGGATTATAAACTGAGACATTGTTATCACCCGCCGAGTCTAGCTAGCATGGGCTTTAATTGCAGGAGACCATTACAATGGTCGGAATCCACACAGCCGAGGATTACAAATACACATGTTACATGTACAACAGAGGGAGCGCTAACCAGCCAGCTTTAAGGAAAAACGTCAACAAATCAAAATGCACGTGAAATTGCTGATCGTACTTGTGATTCAGATCATTCGTTAGTCTGTATTAATCTTTCGACCATTACAGACGTAACATTATAAGAGATTCTTGCGGATTTTCGAAATTATTTATATTTTCTAATGAGCATTTCCAAATTTACTTCAAACATTATAGGTATTTGGTAGATCTAGTCTCAACCCGAAAAATTATTTTCAAAATTCTCATTTTCATGTGATACATATGAATTACATGATTTTCACCTGGATTTTCCAAATTGACGCTACTTTTCAAATATTATGTTTCGCCTTAAATATTCCAGAATTTTCTTTAAATTTTTTTGGCATCGCCAGTTAATAACATACAATTGAACTGAAATTTGTAATAATTAGAGGCCAACCACTTTATTAAAGAATGATCGATATAGACCTACGTCTTTATTTCAAAATAACATGAAATTATATTTCACAGCGTCCCAACAGTAGGCCTAATCTTCGTCACGGCGCTTGACTTTCATCGCAGCACCTGGCTCTTCGTTCGTTTTGCTCTTAAAGTCGGCATGGATGAAAAAACAAACATAATAAAATTCGTCAACCAGCAATTAGTGGTATGGATTTCAGTCTATCAGAGCCGATATAACAGAAATATATACTATTACTATATAATACACACGTATAGTATTAGTATATAATACTGTTATGTCGACATAGACATAGGGCAACATAGGTAACACAGGGATAATAATAAAACACACTAATATAGGCTGCCGAAAACGGGCTGCCGAAAATGTACTCCTAGCTGCCGAAAATGGTTGGCTGCCGAAATGTCTATACACCCCTGATTCTTGCTGCGGCGCTTTACTACATTCAATAGATGCGCACGAAACAGTTCTTTAACATACCACCTTATTCTGTATTGCCAGAGTAAAATAGATGGAAATTGATGTTTTTAAAGCTAAACAAATGGATATCTGGCCCTTGAAAGATGGGATAGCTATTACCTCAGAACTTTAATTATAACCAGTTTTTAGTGATCTAGACATTTTCACATAGGCACCTTGTTACATGTTCTGTAAATCCCCCCTTCTCTGTTCTAGGAGAACCACCAGCCGGCACTAAGTTCCTAGCTGATGTAGTGTTGATTTTGTCGCGTTGTGTTATCATGCCTTCGTGGACGAAATATAGTGTACTGAGACTTTCCAGTTAGTATGCAAGATCTCTTGTGGTGCAGCTTGAAACAGAGGTCACGGGTTGCCTCCTCTAGCATGGTCGTGAGCGGATTGCATTTAGTGAATGTATGGGAGGTGTCGAGAATTAGTTTAACAATGTTGTCCTGCTGACATTCTTTCAAGGTTTGGAGGTTACCGGCTAACATGATGTGTTCAATCTTGTTGATGAGTGGTTTGCGGGTTTCTTCCAGACATGGACAATTAAGAAGGAAATGTTCAGTGGTCTCTGGTTCAGATTCGCAGAGTGGACAATCAGTGTTAGAGGCACGGTTTCGAGTAGCGCTGAGTGAGCAACTTTGCTTTGACTGTTGCTTTGATGACCGTAAGGGTATCAGTGTTTGCCATATTCCAGACTGAGTGGCAACTTCCTATTTTGCAGGACGATAAGTTAATGTATCCCAATGTTACTTTCGCTGCAGCTTCCTCGAGTAGGATTTCTAGCCAGTAGTTATCCACATTAGCATGCAACAGCTTCTTCCAGGAACATTTTGTAGGTTGGTATTTTACAGAGTTGTACACTGATGAAAGCTTATACTGAATCAGGAGCTTTCTAACAACAATCACCCAGCTTGACGTCGTACTCGTATGCTACACTCTATGTATATATATAGAAATGTGCGAAAGGACGATTAGTATAGGGTGTAATCATCGGCCTATCATGAAAAAGCATGAATATGTATCAACTAAATAATATACTGAACCTCAAGTGGATACATGCATCTTCCAAGCGGTGCATAAATTTAGGTCAACAGCACGCCTATAATTACACAATATATCATAAACTTGGCAGAAATGCGATATCATTTCACATAGAACTTATACATTTTACTGACTCCACGGTTTTGATAAACAACAGCGAAACTTGGAGTCGGGTAATTGAGAAATAGCATATTTGGTACCCGTTTAAACACGATCGTTTGCAGCTTGCAATAGAAATGAATGACTACAAATCTATATCCAGTAACACTGGGTTTCAACAGAAGTTTTTCAAAACAGAACTTATATTAGCTATATTTGTGGGAGGTTTTTGCTTGTCACTTTCCGGATTTTCTTTCTCGTTCAGGCTTCTCTGATAATTTTGGTATGTAGGACGAGTAACTGTATATCGGACGAATTGACTGGATATTTTAACATTGATATTTGTAACTAGGGACTCGATTCCACCAAATGGAACCGGATAACTGCTCTAACGAACTTGACCATTTTGAAATTTGTAAACATTGCGCAACGAAATGGATGGGTTCTGTTGAATTGATGTGAAGGTAGTCTTACTAACATTTATATCAACCAAAAGTGGCGAATTGTCGGTTTATTGAAATAATTCACAACTTATTTATACAAATTGATGTTCATCTCATATGAAATTAAGGTAGTATTGAATACTTTATAAATGCCACATTTTGTTATGTATATTAGTTTGACTGGGATTGTTGTCGTATACACCTAAATGTTTTCGCATTATGAAATTCTTGGAGTGGTTTTGCCCAAATGCTATACAGAGTCGGATAGATATATATATCCGCTTTAAGCGCAACATATTATTTAGTAAATAAACCCCCGTGGTTTTATGTCAGTCCAGAGGAATCGTAGTAGCATCAAAACGTCAATCGCAACTGATGCAAACCTTTAGTCTTATATATAAATAGGAGAGGGTACAACGTCACGCTAAAAGTGCCTATGCATTTTCACTAGCGATTAATGACAGACCGTCACCCAAACGATGATTGGTCCAAAGTGATGTGCATGCGTAATCCGTGATTATCCAACTTAAAAAATTAATCTAGACTCCATGATAGCTGAGAGATCACGGAAACTGATGCATTTACCTCATGCGACCTCGTGATGACTCTATTCAATTAAAATTTCTTTATTTGAATTATGTAGAATTAAATTGAATTTCATTTAAGTCGGATAGTTGCGCTATTACGCATGCGTGTCATAGAGTATTTGACCAATCAGCGTTTGGGTGACGGTCTGTCATTAATCGCTAGTCACATTTTCTGTGACTGTAACTGTTACTGTTACTGTGTTGTAGTCCCCCTGTTCATCAGGGTAATGCTAAACGAGTTAGCCGCACCGTCACCGAGTTAGTAGTTATATGAAGGCTTTGTACAAAGTTCAACACGCTGATTAACCCATGCACTAACTTCAAGAATCAACAGGAAACTATATACAATGTCATGAATGTACATTTCGCCCGGAGTTACTTGTCTCGACTGCATAGTTTGGATGGGGTAGTTCCGTGTTTAGATTTCTGCTTGCCTTTATGTAGGTAATTAAGGTCTCTAGCTCTGAAGTGATGTACTCTATAGCAGAGCCAGCGAGATGCAGATTCGATGGTTTCTAGTAGTGACCGCTTGGCAGCATTAGACAGCAGTGAACATTTGTTTGGGTCCAGCGTTAGACTGAGCAGTGTATCATCAGTGATATTGATAGATACTTAGGCTTTCTATAAGCTTCCGGTAACAGACTGTGCTGGAGTGAGCATTGGTGCATCGGAATAAGAAGTGTGCTACATCTTCTGGTTCTTTGTCGCAACTAAAAAAAGCCCATGCTTCAATTTAACTATTGCCTTTTGTTTGCTTTCTCCTGCATCAGTGATCTACATGACCATTATATCATCAGAGGCACTATTTCTGCTGATTTTTGCTTTTATTTTATCCATTTTCTATTTATTTTCATTTGGTCTGTCAATGCTCTGCTTCAGTCTACTGCATGTATCATTGTGCTCTGTTTCAGCTTATGATTTTTTGTCAATATCATTTTGCTTTATGCATTGTATATGTTAAATTATACGTTGTCAATGTCTGAGTCATATTTCTGTTCATTTTGCTTTGCTGCTTTGTATTAAGTTGTGAACTTGACAATTCTATGCTGTTGCTTTATGCTTTGTCTATGCCAAACTATATGCTCTCAATATCTGTCATATTTCTCCATCATTTTGCTTTTTTCCTAATTTGTCACTATCATTTTGCTTTATGCTTTGTATATGTGTCAAACTGCATGCATTCAATATCTACATTAAATTCTTTCTTAAATTCATGTGTCCAATGTCATCTACTTATACATGCAAACTGTGTGTATTGCTAATAAGTGTGTGTGTATGTGTGCGTGCGTGCGTGCATGCGTGCGTGCGTGCGTGCATGTTATTCCTTCTTATCTTGCTCCTTATTCCGCCAACCAATCCAGTCTTATACTAGTCTTCACAAGTGCCAGCTTACAGACTCAGAGTGGCCTTTCTTGAGGTTCTCACCACTGGAGTGACTGACATACTAATTGATTAAGTCACCCCAGTGATAAGTTCCCGAGAGAGGTCTACACTGGTCATACGAATGTACATATATTTTATGTATCCAACAAGAATTTGAATATTCTTTTTTCACTACATCAAGTTTTTTTGGGATTTTTTTGCCACTGATCATAATTATAAGTGCTCATATAGCTATAAGCGACTGCTTTCATTTTCCTTTCCATCAGAGGACCAAACTCTACTATTCATTCCTTATCCTTTAAAAAAATTTTTATCCTAGTTATTTATGCTCTGTCATGCCGGTATAAAAATATTGAGCTGCCATCCTGAATAATTAGCCATATATACAACCAGACCATTACCCATATCTGCTGCTCCGAAGCTACCAGCTAGATATTATGAAAAATCTAAATTGCTCCCAGCCATTCTAAACTACATGTTTTCTGCCAAGCTGAGGAAACCTTCCGGTAGCCTTTTTCTCACTTGTCCACTCCCCTAAGATTTCAATAGCGAATCGTATAATAATTATTCTACCCACAATTACACCTATACCTCACTCATCGCTTTCCACCCAATCCTATGCCCATCAAATTCCCTTGTTCTTCCTGTAGAAAACCAGTGAGATGTAACCAATATGCTATACTATGTGATTGCTGTGGTGTCTGGATACACTTACGCTGCTCAAAGCTTACCACTGCTGAATATGCAGAACTAGAAAACTCAGAGGTGCCATGGTGGTGCATTAACTGCAATAAAGATTTATTTCCCTATAATCACTATGATGATGATACTGATTTCATGTTAGCTATCCTGGACATAAATGAACGACATAACCACATGTATCAATATACCCACCAAGACACACTTTTTAATCCGTTTAAGCTTAACAAATTCTACCAAAATATTATATCTCACGATGATGTTGATAATGAGGAAATTAAATATCTAACACCAGAATGTGACTATATTCTTCAAAAGGAATTTAATGATAATTTAATTAAGAATGTAAATGAAACAATCACATTCTCTAAACTTCATATTAATATCAGGTCTCTTCTGAAGAATAAAGATAAACTAGGCATGTTTCTGGATGCAAGCGCTCATGAATTTGATCTAATTGGTGTTACTGAGACCTGGCTGAAACCAGACTCACCACTAAGCTTAATTGATAGACAGCACTATAACTTCATTGAAAAGCATAGACCAGCACAACACACAACCACAAGGGGAGGTGGTGTAGGCATCTATGTAAAGGATACCATTCAATATACTATAAGAGAGGATCTGTGCATGATGGAAGCAGATATAGAAGGCCTTTTTATTATTGAAATACCCAGAAGTAAATCAAAAAGCAAAATTGTTGGTGTTATTTATAGAGCCCCCAGGAACGGATAATAATAATTTTATCAAAGCTTTCGATAACATTTTGCAAACTATCCAAAAGGAAAACAAGATAGGACACATTATGGGAGATTTCAACATCGATCTACTAAAACAAAACTGCTTTTATACACAAAACCTATTAAACTTAATTGGCTCATATGGCTTCTATCCACTCAAAACAAAACCGACTAGAATTACAGAAACAACTGCGACCATCATTGACAATATCTTCACAAATAGCATTGTTGACTGGAAAACTCAATTAGGTATTTTTGTTGCAGACCTGTCTGATCACTTGCCTATTTACTACCTGAAAAAAACAGAAGTTAAACAATAATCATTTATAAAAGAAAATCTAATGTGTAGGGACTTTGGAATAGAAAATATTGACAAATTTAAGAACGCTATGTCTGCTATAAACTAGAACTGCATTCTTGATTGTCAGTCATGTGAAGATGCCTACAACACATTCCATACTGTGTGCACAGATGTATATGATCGCGCCTTTCCACTAAAAAACAGCTAAACAATTTAAACGAAACCCGACTAAACCATGGCTAACTAGGGGATTGATAGCTGCTTGTCATAAGAAAAACACACTGTACTTAACATTTATCAAGCACCCTACAAAGTACAATGAATCTCAATATAAAAAATAACGCAACAGACTAAACCAAGTAAACCGGAGAGCCAAAATCAATCATTACCATAATAAATTCATCAATCAGAAAGACAATATCAAAGAAACATGGAAGTTAATAAAGTCTCTACTGAATAAACAAAACAAGAAATCAGAGACATCAAGATTTATATATAATGACAAAGTTTTAACCAACAACCAAGATATAGTAAATAAATTTAATGAATATTTTATCAACATTGGACCCAGCCAATCGGAAAAAATTAGGAATACCTCTAATACAAATATAGAAGATTATCTGACAGGCAGCTATCAATCCTCAGTTTTTCTAAATCCTACTAACACAGATGAAATCTAAAAAATCTTAATGCAAATCAACCTGAACAAAAGTGCAGGCATTGATAATTTTAAATGGAACATTTTTAAAAACTGTCTCTCACAAATATTAATCCCACTGCACCACATTTGTAATCTTTCCCTAGTGCAGGGTATATTCCCATCTCGACTAAAAGTAGCACGGGTGACACCAATATATAACGCCAAGGACTCTTCTGACATCAATAATTACAGGCCTGTCTCAGTACTTCCACTATTTTCTAAACTTCTAGAAAGAGTTTTCTACAATAGACTGATAAATTTCTTAAATAAATATTCTATTCTCTATAAAGCGCAATATGGTTTTAGATAAAACCACTCCACGATGCTGGCTCTGATAGATATGTTGGAAAATATAACAAATTCTCTAGAAAACAAAGAACATATTCTTGGCATATTTCTTGATCTTTCTAAGGCTTTTGACACAATTGATCATAAGATTCTAATAAAAAATCTGTCTTATTATGGAGTGAGAGGAATTGCACTAAATTGGATAACAAGTTATTTATCAAACAGAGTACAGTGCGTACAATACAAAGGAGCTAGCTCTAGCAATGACAACCTAGTCTGTGGTGTCCTGCAGGGATCAATACTTGGACCTCTCCTGTTTTAAATATATATGAATGATTTACCCAATGTTTGTCAGCACCTTTCATTAATACTGTTTGCAGATGACACCAATGCTTTTTGCCACAACAAGAATATAGAAACACTATATAAAAATGTAAATGAAGAAATGGAAAAGGTAATAAATTGGTTTAAAGTAAATAAATTATCACTGAATGTCGGGAAAACTAATTACATGCTCTTTGCAAAATCTAGAAAACTAAAGAAAAATGACTTGCCAAAATTATACATTGATAATCAGGAAATACAGGAGGCATAGTTTGCTAAATTCTTAGGTGTCTGCCTGGATAAAGATCTAACCTGGGAGAAACATATAGAGATTGTAACATCTAAAGTGGCAAGAAACATTGGGATCATGCGACGACTTAAATCATACTTACCACCTAACATACTAAAACACTATATTGCACATTAATACTCCCACAAATTACTTATTGCACCACTATTTGGACTAATACATATAAAATCAGACTGGCAAGACTAAAATCACTTCAAAAGCAAGCCATTAAACTTTTTGCACAAACAGGAGAGGCCCAAAATGTTTACACGACAGAAAATTGATTAAAACTAGAAGATATTGGTAATCTCCAATTATATACAATAATAAAAGATTTTTTCAAAGGTAATCTACCAAATTCACTGTCTTCTCTCTTTAACCCAAACACTGAAATACACTCATACAACACCAGATCTAGACACAACTTTCACACAGAATACAATAGAATGGAAATCTCAAAACAAAAACCATCCTTTCAAGCTACAAAACTCTGGAATAACACAGACACGAACACACGTACACGGATTATTAGTCAAAATTCCTACAAACATATTACTAAACAAATGTTCATTAACAAGTACTAAATCTAGTAATTGGACCTCACTCATATATTAGTTACTGCACCTTGATGCACCCGGACACCACAGCAATTACCAGCAATTCATCATGAAGAACCACCTGTTAACAATATTGATATTCCTGCTCTTGCCTTGCCTCTACACCCCGGTTTGACATATTGTCTACATAAAATAAAAGGTACCGGTACTGCTGAATATTCTGGACCTAGTGGAATTTGTGGGAGAATTTTCTGCATAAGGCAGCAATGTCTTCTATTCCAAATGTGTACAGAAGATTACTTACATCGTAACCAAATCAGTTTGTTGCTAGAATCATGTTGGCCATTGTTATCTTTACTGTATCATTAACCATAATCATATTTAATTAAATTAATTTTATTATATTATATTGTATGTGAATGTCTGGCTCCTGGGTCTTACAGACAACACATCCCAAGGGTCATAGCTCCTCTTGCTGGGTGTTTTGAAGAGGACTTGACCGGGGGCTGTGGTTGGCTAAGCCACCAACAACCTCGGTCGGGTGGCTTTTCTGAATATTCAGCGAGTGTGCAGCTTCTGTGTTAAAACCTGAGTCAAATTGGACCAGCACTCCTCAAGATATACACAGATCCAGAACTTGATCATATCTAAGAGCTCTAAAAAATCCAGCCATGACAAACACACTAAGAAATAGACTCGAACACAGATTCACATAGCCGGTTTACTCTCTTTCCTCTAGGGAAAGAAGGTGATAGACAATAATAATAATAATAATAATAATAATAATAATAATAATAATAATAGTAGAAACAGGATGAACTCCAGCCTCCACCCCACCCCTTCATCCCCTAGCCCATTCCAATGAGTGAAATATGTTACCCACAGTAGAAAAACAATCAAAAACAAGTGAACCATGTTTGTCAAATGTCTTGTCTTTTTTTTTTCTCTTCTTTTTTATGTCAAATCCTATATTATTTGTCTGTAGTTATGTATAATATATTGTCAATAATGCCTTATGTCTACTTATGTCAAATCATGTGTAATTTGTATGTTGTTCTATGTCAGGGGTCCGCAATCTAATAGGCACAGCCTCCAGTGGACTCCCTGTTATCATATTGTAATTTGTAATATTTACCAAGAGAATAAAATAAAATAAAATAAAATAAAATCAGATTGGTCATAGGTCAGACTCCCGTCCACCAGTAAATTTGCTTCTCACACCTTGAAGAGTGTAGCTTCCAGTGAGAACCTTCGCTTTGATGACAGCATGCTGGACATCGCGAGTATTGGTGGATGTGGTCCAAATGCTGTGAGCTCTTCCAATCACACAACTATCAATACTAAGGTGTTTTAGTGTGCTCTTTGTGTGGCCTTCTTCTTGCAACTGAATTGTCCATACATAGTTGACATTGGAACGTATTCTCGAATTCCATGAGCACTTATCTACATGATTCTCTATGAATTGCAGAGGGCTACCGAGATTGTATTTGTAGAATAATGTTGCGATTATGGATAACCAGCTTTTGTCAATTGGCCGATTGACGATGAGTTGCCTGTATGCTAATTTGGCAATTGTCCTTTTGACGTGCTATAGCAGCGAATAAAGATAGTCGACGGGCATCAAGTTCTGCTTCGAAGGGTCTCGCTCCAAGAAGAAGGTACACAGCTGAGGTAGCACATGCTTTGGGAAGATGCTGTATATGTTGACGTAGTCCACTTCTGCGTACTGGTTACTAATGGATTTCTTGAGGCAGGGAGGTGGGGTGGGAGGGTTGGGGCTAGGCTAGGCTAGGCTACGTCTAGGTCTAGCCTAAGTTTGCCTTAGATTAGACTTCTCAAACTATGCCTAGGCTAGCCTATGCTAGACTAAGCCTAAAACCTAGGACAGGCTAGGGTATGCCAAGCTAGTCTATGTTAGGTTAGGCCGGGCTCGACTATAGGCTAAGTCTAGGGTAATCCAAGCTGAGTTAGCTATGCTCAGGCTAATCTACTCGAGCTATGCATAGTTTAACCGATGCTAGGATAAGCCTACGCCTGGGGTATGCTAGGCTAGGCTATACCCAGCAGGCATATGATGTTGTTCCAACGTTGAATCCACGTTGAAATCATGTCACGACGTGATTTCAATATGGATTCAATGTTGAAACAATGTCATGTGCCTGCTGGGTAAGCTAGGTCTCGGTAGGATAATCTGGGCTAGCTAGATATGGACTATGCTATACAAGCTATGCTTATAGGCTATCCTATGCTAAGCTAAGCCTAAGATTAGGTATCGTAGGTTGGGATAGTCTAGACTAGGTTAGGTTAGGCTAGTTTAGTCTACGCTAGGAAAGCTAGGCCTAGGTTAGGCTATGCAAGCTAGGCTTGCTTATACGCTATGTCTAGGGTATGTTAAGGTGAGTTGGCTAGGATAGCTATGCCTAGGCTAGGCTGCACACTGTATGCCTAAACTATCCTAAGGTAGGCTAAGTCTAGGGGATAGGCAAGCAGGCATGTATGCAGGCAGGCAGACAGACCAAAGCCCGGCAGCAACATATGGCAGGTACCTATTTACAGCTATATCGACTGGGGAAATGCTAAGCCGAGTTAAGCCAAGCCATACTAAGCCACGATAAGGCAAGATAATCCAAGCTATACTAGTTTAAGCTGTACTAGTGTAAGCTATAGTGCTCTAAGCTATACTAGTGGAAGCTATACTAGTCTAAGCTAAACCAGTCTAAGCTAAACCAGTCTAAGCAAAGCTAGTCTAAGCAATACTATATAAGCCATACTAGTCTAAGCCACACTCATCTAAACCATACTAGTCTAAGTTATATTAATGCAAGCTATACTAGTCAAAACTATATTAGTCTAAGCTATACTAGTCTAAGCTATATTAGCATAAGCTATCCTAGTTTAAGACTAGTCTGAGCCATACTAGTCTGAGCTATACTAGTCTAAGCAATAGTTGTATTTTCTAAGCTATACTAGTCTAAGCTAAATTAGTCTCGTCTAAGCTATGTTGATCTAGTCAGAGCTATACTAGTTTAGTCTAAGCAATACAAGTCCATGTTATACTAGTCTAGGCTATACTAGTCTAAGCAATACTATTCTAAGCTATACTAGTCTAGTCTAAGGTATACTAGCATACTCTAAGCTATACTAGTCTAGTCTAAGCTATAGTAGTCTAGACTAAGCTATGCTAGGTAGCCAAGCTAATCCAAGCTATACAAGTCTAAGCTATACTAGTCTAAGCTAAACTAGTTTAAGCCATACTAGTTCAAGCAATATTAGTTTACGCTTTGCTAGTGTAAGCTATACTAGTGTACGCTACACTAGTCTGAGCTATTCTAGTCTAAGCCATGCTAGTCTAAGCTCTACTAGTTTAAGTTCTTCTAGTTTACGCTGTACTAGTCTAAGCTATAATAGTCTAAGCTATAATAGTCTGAGCTATACTAGTATAGGCCAAGCTGTGCTATACAACTCTATGCTAAGCTATGCTATACTAGACTTGGCTAAGTTATGCTAGTCTAGTCTAAGATATCGTATTCTAATCTAAGCTATACTAGTCTAAGCTAAGCTATGCCTGACTAGACTAAGCAATACTATACTATGCTAAGCTATGCCATACTAGTCTAGGCTAAACCATACTATAATAGTCTGCTAAGCTATGCTATGCTATACTAGCCTAGGTTAAGCTATGTTATACTAGTCTAAGCTAAGCTGTACAATGTCCAAAGTTATACTGGATTAAGCTATCCTATGCTGTGCTAAGCTATACTGGGCTAAGCTAAGCTATACCGCAATAAGCTAAGCTATACTGGCCTAAGCCAATCTATACTGGGCTAAGCTAAGCTACAATGCATAGCTTAAATTAGACTATCTAGAATAGATGCGTAGTGGCTGAGTGGCCAGGCGCGAGCATTGCTACCTCAAAGGTTGACAGTTCTTCTCCTGGCCAGGCCGCCGCATTGTGTCCTTGAGAAGGGCCTTCACTCTGCTTTGATCCAGTCCATCTTCCTTCAAGGCACCCCTCAGACATCTACATAAATAAAGATTCCCTCAAGGCACACCCGGCAATCTACATAAAACAGGTTCCTTCAAGGCACCCTCAGAAAGCTACATAAATAACGGTTCCCTCAAGGCACATCTCAACAATCTACATAAATACAGGTTCCCGCAAGGCACTAGAGGTTCCCTCACGGCACCTCTCAACAATCTACATAAATACAAGTTCCTTCAAGGCACCACTCAGATATCTACATAACTATAGGTTCCTTCAAGGCACACTCAGCAATCTACATAAATACAGGTTCTTTCAAGGTACCCTCGGCAATCTACATAAATACAGGTTCCCTCAAGGCACCTCTCAACAATCTACATAAATACATGTTCCCTCAAGGCACCCTGCACGTACATTTACATATCTAAAGGGTCCCTCGAGGTACCCATCGGACGTCTGGTTATATCTATGTAGGCTTATTTATAATTTGTATGTATAAAATAAATGTTCCCTCAAGGCACCCTTTTGTGTTTTACGGAATCTGACTGTCATCAAAATCTGCGCTAACATGTGCGCATGGGTGCACAGTACCGAAATAGTTCGACGCGCGTGCGATTAATACGCATATTCGGCCGAAATGAATGGGTTCCCTCAAGGAACCAAGTGGCGAGGAATTTATCCGCTTCATAAACGCAGAGGTAGTATCTAGTATAGATAACTCTATGTCCATAAACATGGAGGTAGCTCTATGTTCATAAAATTTATGGAGTGTCCTCCCTTGGAAACGTATGAAAGGCGGATCGGTTGGAAGGGTGGGGATGTGGATTTCTAGCGCAGTGGTTAAAACTCAAAGCACCCAACACGCACGTACGGGTTCCGCTTTTGCTTATATTTAAAACGAACCATACATGTAATTATAAAATGGAGAATAATTAGAGCAGATTGAGATTAGTTTGGAATGACAGCAAAGATTTAGACCGGTGGATTTTGGATTTGGACACATAATTGTTCGTCGTAAGGATGGGGCGATAAGAGTGTAGCCGGAAAAGCGGCTCTTTATCTTCTTGACAGTAAGCTGGACTTTTTGCTAACCGTAATAGAAAAGCAAAGACAATCATGGACGGAGTTTAGTCGCTTTGCAAAATTAATACAAAACAAATGCTCTTTCCTGTGAAAAACTATTTTTGTCACACAAGAGACAACCTGTCGAATCTTTCACGGTTTTTGTGTTGATCTTTGAGAAACTTTACAGGCAAGCGTACAATATTGATATTGCACAAGAGTTTGCATCGCTTGTGTTGAAGCAAATAAACGTCAGTTTCTGCTGGGTGTTTCGCCTAACATTTCTAGCAAGTTACAACTCGATTTTGCACACCATAAACTTTAGGTTTTAACCATTAATGCTGAGATTGAAGAAATATTGCTTTATATTAATTCCTCCAATCGTCGCAAGGCACATCTTCACCGCCTCAAGATTACAGGTTCTGCACTTTGTGAGTGTCAGCAGGCAGAAGAAACAACAGAACATCTCTTGCAACACTGCCAGTGATATGAACAGGCTAGAAGCTTCTGGCCTATTGACGTATCATTTGAAGAGAAGATCAGAGGAGACAGAGCCAGCTTGATGACCACTTCAGCTTTCATGCACCAAATAAGGAAAACAGTCTAAGATTACTGTCATGAGAAAGATGAATGCAAGAAGAAGAATTCCTCCAGGCTATTAAACATTCAGTCAGCACAGAGTAATGACGATAAATATAATTCACTAAGGCAGAAGGTTACTGAAATGAAAGACATGTTGGGAAAATTGGTGGTTAATAATTCTCATGCAATTGGTTTGCAGCAACCTGGTGTTAGTGCAGTAAAAATGGACCTACACAATGCTAGTCCAACTAACAATAATTCTCAATTTTAACAGAGTCCAATCACATGTTGGACATGTCAACGGCCAGGACATTTCGCATGCAACTGTAGATCAACTAAAGGAGGTGGAGCGGTTATTCTTGTTTCCGTGGGAATGAACGTCCAACTACATCCTCAGCACCGCATAATATACAATGTAGAAACTGTCAACAATGGGATCGTTTTGCCTGAGAATGTCCGTCGTCATCAGAGTTTAGTTCGTCACCAATGCAGAAAATTGGTCATGTAAACTCTTTAACAATGGTTAAGGAAAATGACACATTTTCAACGCTTCATGTGGCATGGAAAATACAGATGTTGGGAAAATTTCACATGTAGAGATGTCTTGGAAATTGGCTTAGATGAGAATCATGCAACCTGGAGCCAATAAAAATAAAACTGTCTTCTAGTGATTTGTCAAATCCGCACAAATTGTTGCAAGAAATTTGCTTGCGCAATACAAAGATGTGTTTGCCAATTGTGATGATGAAGTAGGCAGAACACATTTGCCAACATTTGACATTCCTACGTTGAACACTAAGCCGGTAGCTTATAAACTACATCATGCAGCATTTATGCACATGTTAGAGGTGCAGAGACAGTTGGCGGAAATGGAGGCTCGTGGAGGTATCCAAAGGTCAACATCACCATGGTCTGCTCCAATTCTTTTAGCGTGATGGCTTGCTGTTTTACGCAGATTCTCGCAATTTCAATCTGGTTTCCGAGTCTCAAATTTTTCCATTGCCGTCTTTTCAAGATGCTGAGGCGTTATGAAGGTTGGCATTGTTTACAGCCTTAACCAAGCGACTGTGAGAAGGCAGCTTTTTGCACAGAAAATGGCCATTGGGTTAAGCATTTCATAGAAAAAAAATGCACCTGCAGCATTTTCAAGGTTGAAGTCTAATCTCTTGGAAGGATGTGTTGGGCATGAACTATAAAGCTATATGGATGACATTATTATTGGCAGAGATTTTGATCAGCATGTTGCTTTACTTCATGGTGTCTTTAAGCGATTACGTGCAGCCAAGTTGGCAGTGAATTCTGCGACGGTTGATATGTGCAAGAAATACTTAGGTCACAGAGTTTCAGAGATTGGAATAAAAACAGATCCAGAGATAGATTGTGCCATAGCTGAGTAGCTTACTCCCACAGCTACTAAGGGTTTGCGCCAGTTCCTCGGGCTGTGTATGTATTATTCCGAATTTACTCCCATTGTGCAGGTTGGGTGGCAGCGCTTCATTCTATCACAGGGAAGACATATTTTCTCAGGAGTGCTAAGTGGGAGACAGCTTTTAATGACATGAAATTGGGCCTGTCATCACAATGTATATTCCAGTTCCCTGATATGTGAAGAGAACTCGAAGTTAGTACAGATGCCTCAGATATGGGGTTTGGTTGTGTATTGTCCCAGTGTAACAGATTTGGTTTTCAGCAGCCTGTGATGTTCGCTTCTAAGGCATTTTTGGGGCATGAGTTGAACTGGCATACGTGAGAGAAAGAAGCTTTTGCCCTGGTGTTCGCATTGCAAATTTTTTGTTATTACTTCTTGTGGGAGACAGTTTAAGTGGTATACAGATCACAAGGGGCTGAAGTGGTTAAAGTTTACAATATACCCTCGCAGAAGGTATGCCCATTGTGTAGAGGAAATCTTAGTATGATTTTGAAAGTTATATCATCCTGGGGCAGAGAATGTGCATGCCGATGCCCTCTCTAGGTCTGTAAATGTGCTCTGGCAAACTAAGAATCTTACAGTGGAGAAGTTTCGAAAGCGTCAACGTGAAAATCCCTATAATTAAAGAAGTGATGGCTCACAGACGTTTGAATATTCACGTCTCACCATGGGAATAGGAGTGATGAAATGACTGCATCGTTCAGACTCCTTGAGCATAGATGATACTGGAGTACTTTACATTAGTCATGAAAACAATAAAGTCACTGCATCAGGTGGTGGTGACAGAGTCATTGACCCCGTATGTTTTGCAGCAAGCTCAAGATAACTAAGGGCATATGGGTCGGGCAAAGACATAAAAGTTGTTAAAGAATCAATATTTCTGGCTCAATATCACTCAGGATGTTGAAGAATATTGTAGATCTTATATTCAGTGTTTTTTCAATTCAATTTTCAATTCAAATATTTTTTATTTTATAGTAGCATTTCACATTTATATTACAAAGGATAGGTAGTCCATCAAAGGCGAAGCCTATGTGGTGATGGACCCCTAACATATATTAGACAAAGAGACAGTACAACATTAAATTACTGTACATATTACACATAACAACACTACAACACGACACGTAATGCACACAAGAACATAATTAAGTTACTAGTAGTTAATTATAATAATATAAGAAGATATATATATATATATATATATATATATATATATATATATATATATATATATATATATATATATATATATATATATATATATATATAAAGATTTTTTTAACGTTCAGTGCTAGAAGATCTGCAGTTTTAAGTTGCTAGAGGTAATGGAGAGGGTTGGGGATGTGGGGTGAGGGGGTGGGGTGGGGGTGGGGTGGGGGAGAGGGGCGTTCATCGAGCTTAAAGACAGTAATCTAGTATGTGATGTATTATTATTATTATTATTATTATTATTATTATTATTATTATTATTATTATTGTTATTATTATTATTATTATTATTATTATTATTATTATTATTATTATTATTGATACTAATATAGTGTATGATGAGCCATGGTGGTAGTGATGATCTTCCTAAAATTAATGAGGTTGGTAAATCCATCAGACTTCCACAGCCATACTCTCCCCTCATGTGTTCTTCTAAAGGGGTCTACCCATAGGTGATTAACCCTTTCCCTGAAGAGTATCCTATATCTCGCTTAAGTCCAGATGCAACAATTTATGAAAACTTGCATATTTTGAAATTGCTCTGACTGGAAGCTGACAGACGAACAATACAAACATTAAATTACATGTTTCGAAGGATCCAACTATTGCCCATTACAAATATAAATATATGAATAATAGATGACTGGTTGCTATAAAAATACACAGACATACATCCTTCCATTTACATCCACAGCATTATTATGAAGCTAACAATATGATTCCAGTCAGACCAAATTCAAAACACCCAACAGAACTAGATGTGTATCATAAGCAATGAACTTTGTCAAGGACTCATCAGCGAAAGAGTTAGTATGCTTCTATAATAATTGTCTCGAGGTTCTTTTTGTATGATCGTTTGGTGTGCGGATGTCTGTTTCTGTGTTGTTCCATAGGTGTATTGTTTTTGTTGATGGCTTTTGTCTGGAGGCTTCTGTGCGACAAAAGGTTGTATGCAGATTTTTTCGTGATCGTGTGGTGTGTGAGTGTATGTCTTCATTATTCTTGAAGAGGTTTAATAATGGGGTTGATAAATTATTGTTATAGAAGTCTCTGAGGACGGAGTATAGTTGGAGCTTTCCTATATCTTCAAGCGTCAATAGTTTTTCTGTTTTAAAAACATTTTGACCCGCTGTTGGTTGAGAAAATATCTTTATAGCGTTTTTCTGCAGTGTCTTTAATTTTTTTAGTTTTGATGAGTAAGTGTTAGTCCAAATAGTGTTGCGGTATGTGATTTGCGGTAATATTAACATGCTATATAGCGTTTTTATAAGTAGCGCTTTAGTCGACACATAATACCAATGTTCTTTGCAACCTTTGACATTACATTTTGTATATGTTTCTTCCATGTGAGTTTCTTGTCCAAATAGACACCTAAGAATTTTTCAGATTGTTCCTCACATATTTCTTGATTATCTACATAAATTTTAGGGAGATCAGTACTTTTCATTTGAATAAGATGTAATTAGTTTTTGCAACATTGAGTGATAAATTGTTAACCGTAAACCAATGAATTACTTTTTCTATTTCTTCATTTTTGTTTTTGTATAAAGTATCAATGTTTTTATGGCTGCAAAAAGCATTGGTATCGTCTGCAAAGAGAATTAATGACAAGTGTTTGCAAACATTTGGTAGGCCATTCATATAGTATAAGAACAACAGCGGGCCAAGAATTGAACCCTGAGGAACACCACAGACTATTTTTCCACTCTTAGATAGGACTATTATACTGGACATTTTGTGTTCTACTGGATAGGTAGCTTTTTATCCAGTCCAGTGCAATGCCCCGTGTTCCGTAGTTTGAGAGTCTTTCTAGTAAAATGTTATAGTCTATTGTATCGAATGATTTACATAAATCTATAAAAATTCCAAGAATATGTTCTTTTTTGTCCAATGTATTTACTATCTGTTCCATCATATCTATAAGAGCTAACATTCTGGAGTGTTTTTCCCGAAAACCGTATTTGTGACTGGTAAAGGAGTTTTTATTTAAGTAATTGGTTAGCCTGTTATAATAGTCTTTCCAAGAGCTTCGAGAACAGTGGTAGTACTGAGACTGGCCGATAGTGAAGTCAGAGGAGTCTTTTGCTTTGTAAATTGGGGTTACACATGCAGCTTTCAGTCGTGATGGAAAGATGCCTTGTATTAGTGATAGGTTGCAAATATGATTTAGTGGATTCATTATATCTTGCATGCAACTTTTGAATACTGCCCACTTAAAGTTATCAATTCCTGCACTTTTGTTAGGATTAATTTGCATTAGAATCTTTGAGATCTCTGGATCAGTAGGGTTTACCATCAGTAGGGGTCAATACTAAAGCGTCGGGAAGAATTCTGCGAGACTAGCCAGCCAACGGAACCATGGGAAAATGTGCCGCTAGATACCCAAGGTACAATTGGGTGTGAGCGGTCAGAATCTGGGAATCAATTCCTGTTGGTGGCCATTGATCTTCTTACAAGAGCTGCTGAGATGATACCGATCCCTGATAAATCAGCACAGCCAGTAAACAGGGCTTTGATCAGCAATGTTTTCTGTCACTATGGAATTTCCTCTTCATTAATGATGGACAGACGCTGCGAGTTTAATAACAACCCATTTGGCGGAAATTGCTTGACTGCTTGGAGATAGACAAGAAGATGGTAAGCCCTATGTGCACCCAGTCTAATGGTGTGGTAGAGGGGGTGAACAGAACGATTGGAGAAATGATTGTGATCGATCAATCAATCAATCAGTTTATGAGTTACTTATCCACGAGATTAATCAATCTAACCACAGAGTAGTCATTTGGCCGACAGTCAATCAAACGATCAGTCAACCAATCGACTAACCAGCCAATTTATTGTTCAATCAATTAGTTAGTTGCTTGATTGCTCCGATAATCGATCGATCACTTAATCATGGAATCAAGCAATCAACCAATTACTGGTCAATAACGTGAGCAGTAGATTAAGCATATTCAGCCATTCACTCTATCATGCAATCGAGAAATCAGTTAATTAATTGATTAATTAATCAATCGAGAAATCAATAACTCTATCAAGTGCGATTTAACAATCGAGTACCCAAACAATCAAGAATGCGTAATTCTATCAATCGATCAAGCAATCAATCAGTAAATTGATTGATCAGCCAATCGATCAATTGATCAAGAAATCATTCACTTGTTTGACTGGTCAGTTAATTGATCAGTCAGTTGAGTGATTGATCGATTAACATTGAATTAATTGATTGATCAGTTAGTCGATCAATTAATTGACCCAGCAATCAAGCAATTAACCCACCTAATCAATCATTCAATCCTGATCAACAACATAATTTGTTAAGCTATTGATTAATCCATCAGTTGATTGATTGATCAGTCAATCAATCAATAAACCAATCGCTCAGTCAGTTTGTTGATCTGATTGTTTGGTTAATCAATTAATCGATCAATAGTTCAATTCATTGATCAGCTGATTGTTCAATCAATCAATCAATCAACAATCGATCAGTTAATAAATCACTTACCTAACCTGCCACTTAATCAATCTATTGTCCAGGTAAACAATGATCCGCCAATCCATCAATTAATCAATCAATCAATTAATAAAATAGGCATTTGGTGGATCAATTAATCAATCATTTAACAAGCAATTGAATAAACAATCGATCAGGTGTAGAAGTAATACATTGATTACTCAACAGACGGCTGATTAGACAAGTAATAAATCAAACAATCAATCAATTCCTGATTCATTAATCAATCAGCCAATTACTTAACCAGTCGATTAATAAATATATCTGTCAATCGATTAATGATTCGTCAATCAATAATTCATTCAATAAATAAACTACTCGATCCACCAATTATCGAGTCATTCAATCAATCAATCCTGAACAACGCTAATCAGGCCTAATTAATTAATCAATATATCCTAATCAATCAATCAACCCTACTCGATGCTAGTCCAGCCATCAATCAGTTGGTCCATCAGTTAATTGACCAGTAAATCAATCCATCAGTCATCAATCGATCAACCCAGTAGATGATATAGTCTATCAAGCAACCAGACAATTAATAAATCAATCAATCGATCAATCACCTTATTTATTGATCAGCTGATTATCCAACCATCAATCAATCAATCAATTGGTTGATTGACCATTCCATCGTTTGGTCGAGCAAATGATCATTCAATCAAGCAATCTACCAATATGGATCGTTGATTGATCCATCAATAAAACAAATAATCAATCAATTGCTTGATCAAAAAGTCAAATAACTTATCAATCAATCGATAAGTTGATTTGTTTGATCAGGTAGTTGATCGGTTAATTAATCAGTCAATCAAACAATTGACCAATCAATCGATCATCTGATTGTGTCATCAATTGATCAAACGAGCATCATTCGATTGATTGTTTGTTCACTTGACTAATCGAATGATGATGAGATGATGATGATGATGGATGATGACGATAGCAAAATTCTGAATGCAAGTTCTGAAATGCCGCATGATAAGATTCATTCACACAAATTTGACTAGAGATCTATACACCTGTGCAAAAGTTAAGCACCACCCTATTTTTACGCACATGCGAGGGTATATTCATGTGCTATGAAGAAAGCAATAGCATAAACATTTATGTACCCATCCATCTTAGTGCAAGAGGTAATAATGCAACTAGAGGAATGCTGATTATGATGGTGGGGAAACACTGTATGTTTTTGTTTGAACTTGAAAACGAGGCCTGAATATGGTTACGTTGACACAACTGACAACTATTGCCCTACAGTTGACACACGTGGCTAGATTGTCATTAATGGTGTCTGAAAACGAAGTTTAACATCTGTGCACGAGTTTGAGACAGTCATTACTAATACCGAGTATATCCACCTTGTGCCTGGATGACGGCCTGGACACGACGTCTCATGCTGGTCACCAACCGACTGATACGCCATTGTGGTATTCGCTGCCATTCAAGATGGAGTGCGTCTGTTAATTCCTGTAGGTTCTGCACAGGAGGATCCCTCCTTCTCACCATGTTTCCCAGAATGTCCCAGATATGCTCAATAGGGTTCATGTCAGGGCTCCTTGCTGGCCATGGTAGGGTTTTGATGGCATTCTGGCGGAGGTATTCATGCACAGCTCTAGCACGATGTGGTCGGGCGTTGTCATCCATGAATATAGGGTGGGTTCCAGGTGCATGATTTACAAAATGAGGGACCACAACTCCATCCAGTATGGAATCTTGATATCTTTGTCCATTTAGTGTTCCAGGTACAGTCAACAGATCCAGCTTACAATCAAATGAGATGCACCCCCATATCATAATGGAACCTCCACCAAATGGAACTTCTTCCATGATGTTACGTTGGTCGTACGCCGTGCGTCTGGACCTCCATACACGAGTTCGACCATCTGTGGCATGAAGCAGGAACCGACTTTCATCGGACCAGTGTACCCGTCTCCAGGATCTCATGTTCCAGTGTCTTCTTTCGTTGCACCACCTCAGACGCTCCTCTTTGTGGTGTGCAGTGAGGAGAGGACGTCTGACAGGTCTCCTAGCTTTCATGCCAGCAGCATACAGTCTCCTTTTGACGGTAGACATTGACAATCTATTGCACGTTTTCCATTGCTGGCTGAGCACTCTGCTGTTGGTGAATGGAGATCTCCTAACAAGGCGTACTAGGGCTCGATCATCACGGGCAGTAGTCTTCTTCGGTCTTCCAGATCTAGGCCTGTCCTTCACCTCGTTAGTTTGCCCATGTTTTGCAATCAAACGACTGATTACAGTATGGTTAATGTTCAGCTGTCTGCCAATCTCTCTGCATGACATACCAGTGGTATGCATGCCTATGATTTGCCATTTCACACGATCACTTAACCTTCGTCTTGCCATAGCAGTTCACAATCAAGAGCTAATTCTCTCTGTACAAATAAACCACGGTCATGAACACAAAATTCCTAATCTTGTCGCCTAAATCTGTATGTAATGTTCTACACCTCAAACTGGACTTTTACATAACTGAACACGTGTGCTGTTTCCCGCCACACACGGACATCAAGCGGCGTGAAGTCATGCATGCATGTGCATTTCGTACTTGGAATTATGTCAGCTAACGCGGGGACAAAAAGTATGGCAGCCTAGTTGTACCATCATGTTTCTACGTTCTATTGTTTTTGCTGGTGCTTAACTTTTGCACAGGTGTATATATATAATAGGTCTATATCTCTGGATCTAACAATCCATTTAACAAAATAATTTTGAAACAATTTTTGTATGTTACCTAATAGTAAATAGTTTAATCAAGTGATGAAAAATTAGGAGTGGCACTATGTGCGCTTACTGCTTAGGGTGTAGAAAGCATGTGTCTTTTTATGACAGGTGTTTTTCAAGGATGTCTTAATATATGTAAGTTAACCCTAATGAATCAGATTTTCCAAGGCATCTTATCTATGCCAAACGTTTGTTTCACCCGCTTGTTCAGTCTCTTAAACATTAAATGATATAGGCTAGAACCGCTTGAAATAACTTATTGAAATGGATATATGACTGCATTGGGTTTGCATTTTTCATATTTTTGTGCCATACTGTCTTTTTAACAGATTTTCTGCAATACCCGCGTCGTTTGCGTACCCCTCTTCAGGTTGGCCATGCTCTCTCCAATAGAACCGGCATCACTGACAAATGTGTCTTCCAGGCATAGTTGTCAAAATAGTCATTTTAATCAGCCATGGCATAGTCCTTCGACACGTTATCTGCAGCGGGGAATTTAAGTTATTGCAAAGATCTTAACATTTGGCTAATTTCTCCAAGCCTTCTGATTCAAATTATGTTAGCTGTACTCTTCTTTGGATGTACATCATACTTTCAACAGCGGGCAAATGGCATGTGTCGCTCGCTCTTCTGTCCAGGGCATTTGTCAGTCAGATTTCTGTATGTAAATCCTTGAAAATGACTTCCATGAAATTTTCGGAAAATCCGAGATGACCACAGGAGAAAATTGATCAATTAGATTTAGGCCAACTATTATTATCCCCACATTTTCGAAGAAATGTGGGGATTATGTCCTGCCACCAGTGTGTGTGCATGCGTCAACGCGTGCATGCATATGTATGTGCAGAAATCAATTTAACACTGCTCCTCGCACACATTTTCAGATAGAAACTGGACACGTTGGGTTACACATATGGGCAGGGATGTGCATGACACATTAGGATTTTGTTATGCAGCCCACTTCGAAAGGTGGTCATGGCGCAGACCATTAAGTAGGCTACATTTAAAAGAATTATTTCGCATTTCGATCAAATTGACGGCAGAGATGGGTCAAAGTTGTGCGCCAATTGATTGTAACGCAAGTCCTCGTATACCATTTCAGAAAGAAACTTGAAACTTTGAGGATGGCTTCTCATAAGGGCAGGGATGTGCATGGAATTTTGGTATGGGTGGGAGCGAGTGTCAATCATGCAGTTAATCAGCCAGCGAGCCAGCCATCCAGAATAAATGTACTAAATCAAAATGTATATGAATCTATTAAAATTCGGACTACCGAATCTACGGACAAATGGACCTTCGGACTAATGAACCCTGTGATATCGAACGAACTTTCGGAATATTGACCTAAACAGCATTTCGGACTATTGAGCCTTCAGACCTATAAGCACCTTCGGAATATTGACCAGACCCCAAATCAGCGTGCTGTTGGAGCCACCTGCCACACATTCCTCATAAAAATAAATATTTCATTCCTTGTGTAAACAGTCCACTTTACAATATGTACTCACTTGTAGATTAGACATATTCAATCTATCTTATTCAATCAGCATTCGAGTAATCAACGGCTATGTTAACGATGTTCTACGAATGTTTAATCAGTGCCACATATGTAATTCAATTACAGATCAATGTTTTATGGATCTGAACAAGACAAAAAGGAGTTAGCACATGGATGTTTATGATGTGCTGTACTATGTTAATACAAGAGGCCCAACGGCCTGTGACGCTCACCTGGAACATTAACATTTGAAGCATTTGCATATAAATATACATGATTCGTTACATTAAACAAGATGGGGAAACAAATTTTCACAGAAAAAAATCTAACAATCAAAATTCTGAATGGCATTTCTGGTGCCTATGATCATAGGATCATATTAGCCAAGTTTGGTGGAAATTGCTCAAAGTAGTAAGAAGAAGAAGCAATTTGAAAATTTCTGGTAAATTTGTAATAAAATGTAAGATTTTTACCCCAAAAATTTCTGCAGCAGAATCAGCAATTTTTCCAAATCATCAGACGGGTAACCAGAAAATGCATCACTTACAACAGAGGGGGGAGGGGGGGGGGGGGGAGGTATATGTCTTTCAGTCAGAGGTCTAAATTACACTCTTCAAGAAATGACTTCTGGCAGTCTCCATAATAAATGGGCCAGTATCTAAATATTATTTAAGTTTTTAATTCTACAACGTTAAGATTTTAGATTTAGAAGAACTGCTCCATGTTTATTGGTGGTGGAGGCGGGACCTTTCAGGGGCCAGTGGACATCCAATCTGGTGTACCCTACTACATTATTTGACGCTCCCCATGTTATGTCACCCATATTGCTGACATACTGCAGTTAAAACAAAATTTATAAATAGAGGATAGCATTTAATAATCATTTTATACTGCGTATATATAACATACACAAAGATTAAGCATTTGAAAATATATCATTAACCCTTTAACACTGAAAATGGCCAAAAACGGCATCTGAACAGCTCTTGAGAAATGACCATTGGCAGATGAATAAAATACTATTTCTGAATATTTACCACTGGAATGACTGGCTTGATAACTGAGTCAGTCATTCCAGTGACAAATTAAACCAGAAATGTGTTTGCAACACAGCCATGAAGCTTGACTTTTACGACTTTGCAATGAACTATGAAGCTTGACTTCAACCACAAGATAAATACAGAAGGCTCATCAATATACTTAATAACGACCATGACCGTTAACCTTTTGACCCAAAAGTAATGGACCTTTCCATTTTTAGCTATACCCCGCCCATCACTAGCTAAGCTCCACCCACACCTCGCCATGTTGGGATTGATCGATCCTCAAATGCCCTATCTATCAATTTCCTGAAAACTATACAGGGATGCTGTTGAATATTTTGTAACTAATTTGACTGGATGCTGTTGCTGCCATAGGCCAGTTAAATTAGTTTCAAAATATTCAACAGAATATTTATTAAATAGTAAAAGCAAACAATTTGTATAACAACGCATAGACCGTCTTCAAATATGCATTGGTGATGTACTTATCGACATCATTCATGACGTCATTCATTATGATATCATTGTACACATCACACAGTTTATTATGAGGTCATATGATGGGTGGGTACTCTGGAAAGGTGAATTCTCATCACCTCTTATGAGCAGGTGTCCGAGTTTGGGTACATTATGATTACACAACATGAGATATGAACTGCTAGGTTGATGTTAAAGCAAAATGTTACTGTTGAGAAAACCCTTGTTTTATCATTATCACTGTGACCGTGACAATTTCTTTTAAGTTGAGACAAACTCAAAATGTTAATGTTAAAGAAAACCCAAAGGTTTTTACCAATGTCACAATAACCGTGATCTTTGCCCTTTTGACCCCAACATTATTGTATGATGCCCTACAAATACAAGGAAGTATGTGACCAAGGTCGAGTCCAGTATACTTAATCAAAGATGAGATATGAACTGCTAATTTCAGCTAAATACAAAATGTTAATATTGAAATATATTGAATATAGTTTTTATCAATGCCGCAGTGACCTTGACTTCTTGACTCCAAGGTCACTATGTGATACCCCTCTCATTATACGGAAGCATGTGTTCAAGTTTGCATCCAGTATGATTAACTGAAGTTGAGATATGAATTGCTAAGTTGAGCCAAGCACAAAATGTAAATGTTAAAAAAACAAAGATTTTACCCAGGTTAAAGTGACCTTGCCTTTTGACCTTTTGATTCAAGGTCATTGTGTGATGCTGTGTCATTATAAAGAAGCATGTGTCCAAGTTGAACTAAATGGAAGACGTTAATGTTGATAAAAACAATGTTATTAACAAGGTTAGATTGACTTTGACATTTTGACCCAAGGTCATTGTATCATACTATTTCATTAAGGAGGCATGTGTAGAAGTTTAAGTCCAGTATGATTAACCAAATATGAGATATAAACAGAAAATTTGAGGCAAATGCAAATTTGACGCCGCCGCCGACGCCGGCACCACCACCGCAGTCTGACGATGTGCAGGATATCATCACAATAGCTCATCTTACTTTGTAAAGTGGAGCTAAAAATAGCACCTTGGTCTGCAAAGGGACATTTTCTATGAGACAATTGAAATTTTCTTGAACAAATTTTGAGTGTTAAAGGGTTACATTAAAATGAACACAGCACTAATATACATATGATGACAAGAGAACACATTAACCTATATCTGGCTGTTCATAACAGTGAACACTTAAAGATCTCGTAGAAAACAATCATGTCTATTCTGCAAAATGGTTGCTTACAGTTGTTGCTGTAAAACAGTTTGCAGAATGGACATCAGATGACAAGTGAGTAACTGGCCACAAATATTCAGTAGCAAAGTGGTTAATGCGGATAATAATAATCTCTTAAATATGACAGAAAAATACATTTAAAATTTGCATTTAAATTATATTTCCACCAATTAGATACACATCGAGAGATTAATATGAATTTGTATACCATATATTTATAGATACAATATTAGTGTTAAATATATATATTTAAATATATAATAAATAGTAAGACAGTTGCTGTCGATTGTTTGTTAATAAAATATTACTACAGATTACAGGTAAAATATAAATTATTACACAGTGATAATAGTTAGAAAATCTCTAAAGTTGTTTTCGAGCACTATCATACCCATGGAAAGAGAATTATCTTCCTTCATAAGGAACAGAATACAGGACAAACAAAAGAAATGACATATTTCTTGCAATTCCATTTTTGTCACATGGTAAATGTTTTTCGGATTTCTCAGAATTTTCCGATCATGACAAAAGTTGTCGAATCCCAATAACACCCTTTCTTGTGTTAACATTTGAGACAAATTGGAATAGTACGTTCTCAGATATATCCATA